>WBMY01017398.1:51493-153505 GCA_013397315.1 Donacobius atricapilla
TAAAAGTAGTGAAAAAAAAAAAAAAAAAGGCAAAACAAAACAAAGCCGAAAAGCATATTTCTGATCTCAAACACACATTTGTTCTCCAATTCATAATACCGTGATTCCATGCATATCTATATTTACTATTATATGAAATAAATGTAATGAAATTATCAAATTTACTATGCTGTTAAAAATCTATTTCTAGACAGCCTTTATGAGTGCTTCTTTTACTGCCAACCCATGTAAGTAGTATTAGCTATTAGAAATTACTGATCCATGTTCTTTTTTGTTTTTACTGTTGTTAATTTTCTAAATGAACCTGTGTTTCATCTTTAATCTTCTAGATGTCTGAAGCTCAGTTGATATATTGCCTTTAAAATAAATTCAAGAATTGTATTTAATTGTTCCTGCTTTCATGGTGTTCAGGAAAGTAATATGGAAAAGAAATACATTTTTCACATAGGAATTATGCAAAAACTGCAGTTGCAAATGCAGCTGGCCTCAGCTACAGAGAAAAATGATAAAATGCAGTTCTTTACATCAAGATATTTTTAGCTTTTAGAGATACTTTCACCATCATTGTAGGACTGCTGTCCTGTGCAGGGAAGAGTTCTTGACTGAGCACTCTGTGTACCCGTTTCAGCACAGTGAAAGTGTTTCCTCTGACCTCTTCTGTTTTGTGTCTTCAACAAACTGCTTAGCTTGTCTTACATAACTCCAGAGATTCAGAGTATGGGCAACCTGTCAATCTCATTAGAAGAAAAAAAAAAAACAACAAACAAACCAGTGGGATTTGCAACTAGAGTCAAGAAGTCTATCAGCAAATATCAGATTTTATAAAGCTATTCGTTTCCATGAAGCTTTCAGGTATTAGAAAGAAATAATTTCATTTTATTGGATTGAAAGGTGTGTTAAGCAAGTATTACCCATTAAGTCACTCAGCTCCCCAGATTTGGTATGAAATAGGAACATATGATCATCAGTCATGGGGTCCTGAATCGAATTGCTGAAATTCAAAAGACTGGAATCAAAACAAGGCATTGTCTATAATTGGCATTTCCATAAGCAGTCAGTAGGTTTATAATCCATAGCATTTTCCGAAAATTGAAAGTTATTAATCACAAAGATTTTAAATACTTAATTATTATGAATTATTTTGCTAGATTTCTGATACAGTCTTTAACAGAAACAATACAAACAATAGAAAATAGGAGCCACTGGGAGAATTTGGAAAAATGCACCTATACTTCGGTTACGATACTGGGTAATTGTTTCACTTTGAATTCAATATCTAGATCTAGTGAACAAGAACTCAGCAAATCCAAAACTTCTCATGAAACACCTGCTGGGCAGGTTTCTCAACTTTTACTACCCTAGTTCAGTCAGAAGTTGCACCTCGCTGAACAAAAAGGAGAATCATCCAAGCCGTAGAGAGTATTTCCATGTTGTGTAAATTATCTGTTCTTTGACAAGAGATTTGAATATGCAGCTGCTTTAGAAGAATTCATTTTAAAAGGGCACTGTCCAGAAAATCTAAATTCATTGAAACTTAGGGCTCATTAATTCCAGCGATCACTGAACCAGTTATTTGCTTCTGTTTTGTAACATTTCTGTTTCCCAGCAGCTGCTTTATTTAAATTATATCTCTACTAATGACATATCTACAACTCTATTTATGTGCTTAGCACAAATAAATCCTATTTCTGGGAAGGCTGTCTTGCTTCTCCCTCCTTTCTTGCCCTCTCCTTTCCTCCTTCCATCTTCCCCCTTTCTCTGCCTCTCTCATCTGTTTCCTTCATGTTAATAGAAAATTTTGGCAATTTACAGTAGGACTTTATAATTCAAAGAGAATTATAGTGAGAATACTATTGTATTAGTTTATTCTTATAACTGGAAAAGTCCTGCCCTTGGACTATGGGAACCTGAAGCTGTGGTAGAATCCAAAGGGATAAAGGATTGAAGTTTAAAGGACAAAATTGACCATGGAGCCAAACAATTAATACAGGAGCAACTTCAGGAGCTACTACACCCCAAAAGGGAATATGAGTCGGGAACTCTGGATTGGGTGTACCTAAATTTTGCAGAATCTTGATGGAAAGGTTGAATAAGAAGTGAGCTTCCTGGGGCTTTAATGTGCAGATTGGAGAAATAATAATACGTGTTGCTAATTCCCTTCCATTGCTGAGCATTTCATATTCCTCTGGGGAACATTTACCTACTGTGTTAAATGCAATGGACTAGGAACATTTCAGAAAAGATTTACTGGGAGAGGTAATGCTGTTGGTCTTCATTTCCATAGATGGAAGCCCTTATTTTCAAGGTCTGGATCTTATTAGTCTATTTGATAGGAAGCAGTAAAGAAGAGAGAACCAGACTTTTCTCCCTGATCCTCTGTGATGGAAGAGGAGGCAAAGAACACATTAAATGTGTTCTTGAAATATAAGAAATTGAATTTGAATATAGGAAAAACCACTTTCACTGTAAGGGTCATCAAAGAGTGGCACAGGGTGCCCAGAGAGGCTGGAGAATCTCCATCCTTGAAGATAGTCAGACCCCAACTGGACACAGTCCCGAGTAACCTGCTTTAGGTGGCTGGGCTCTGAGCAGGGGCATGGGCCAGATGATTTCTAAGAGTCTCTCCCAGTCTCAAAAGTCTGCAAATCTATGGCTCCGTGATTCAGGCGAGACTTCCATTATGTCAAGAGTAGTTTGACTTGAGCTCTGGAATTATGTCATTCAAAATTCTTCAAGTTATGCTGTCTGTATTGGGAACTGATGTGGTGTTTAATTGAGCGTGGTCTCCACACACACACGCACATACACACACACACACAAAAAAACTGCTTGGAAGTTATTGTCCTGTGGCAAGCTGGATACTGTCCAAAACGATTACTGGGGATGGTTACTGAAATATTTAGCAAAGGGTGTACTTTTTTTATTATCAGCTCTATACAATTGAGAAACTATTTTCTTCTTCCCTTTTGAGGCCAAAACAGCAAAATGAGTGACTGTAGGGAGCATTTGGGGGTCTTCATCCCCATTGTTTCAGGCAACCCTGAAACTAGCTGTGAGCTAAGGAACCAGCTCCAAAAAGACCAGTCTTCAATGGTGACAGATAAAAATACTTCTACATAAACACCTCAATATGCAGTAAAAAATGTACACATGAAGAATAATAAAATAGCAATATGTAACAGGCGATGCCTGTTACATAATCATGCAATGAGTGAAATTATGCAATGGGTGATTATAAGCACACAAAAGAGAAAAAACAGAAGGAAGGAAAACCAGATATAAATTAAAATTTGATTTAAAGAACAGTAAGAGGAAGAGAATGTCTTAGATAAGAAAATCTTCCATAATTTACAAAAGTGTCAATCTGCATTTGCAGATGTGAGCCTGTGCAGAACACAAGTTCTGCGATAGAGGAATGCTTTTCTGCTGCCAGATGCATCCTTTATTATCTTAAGGACTAATAAAATTATCTAGATAAGATAGTGAGACCCTAGAATACCATTTTATCTTAATCTAAATAAGGTTAAAATTATTTCTATTGGCTACTCTGCAGTGAAGCTGTTTTTCATGGAAAACCCTGACTCATCTCACTTCTTTGTAATGTTTCTACGTTATCTAATTTTTTGTTAATGTAACTAAAGCTGAGTTGAAATAAGCTGCTTGTACATTTACTTTGATTCAGTAAATTCCCATTCTTATATTATTCAATATTAAATGGTTAGCATAAACTATTCCACATATTATCCATAAGCCCTATATGTAGGCCTATTTACAGACTTACTGAGTGATAGATTCATTACAAACTTCTGAGTGTTTTTATAGATGTAAGGAATTCTCTGAAACACAATTCTGAGATAAACAATCAAGGTTTCTGGAAAAAAGAGTCACTATTCTTTTTTCATATCTAGAAAATATTGTTTATTGGAAACCAAACTCACATTTAGGTAACTAACATGGCATTAAGACAGTGTGAATGGAAAAATCTAGATATGTAATACTTGAGAGAGAAGGAGCTGACAGTTCTTCAGATTTTGGTGATAAAGGCTTTCAATCCTTTAAAAAGGGATCCTTCTATTTTTATGTTCATGCATGACAGTATTCTGTCTGTTTGTTTTAACAGTACAGCTGGCTCCATCTCAAGTTGGGAACGGCTGGGTTGGGATATGATTGTGTTCCTGGTTATAGGTTTGGTATTATGTGCTGTCTCATGTTGTCATGGCCTTACTGTGACCTGGATTTCCACTGCAATGACTTTTACCTAGTGTGTGGAAGAAGTGTTTTTATGGTATTTGGCTGTTAATGGAGTTCAGTGATGCTAAGTTTTGGAATTGTCAAGAAATCTGAATTTTGTCTTGAGGATTCAGAGGGTTGGGAGGCAATTAACCTTGGCTCCCTTAATCCCTCTTCCACCCCAGCTTCTTCATAGAGAGCCTTGTCTCTGCTGTGCTCTGTCTAATGAGAACCCCTCACATCTCCACATGTGCCAGGTAGTCCCCAGCCACCGACACCAGTGTTCATCAGCCATCTTCCTCTTCCTCATCCTCATCCTAGTGATGACCCACTGTGGTTTCTCCAGCAGCTGGGAGTGTGCCCATTTCACCATTTACTGAACAGTAAATGGTTGGATTTTGCTGTTTTGCTCACGGTGCTGGGGCCTGGTGGGATGAGGACAGACAGACAAGCAAAGTGGGAGGACTGCAGCATCCCCCTTGGCTGCTGACCATCCCTTGCTGCTCCCTGATGGTGGGAGGGTGTGCTGGGAAGAAAAAAGGGAACAATTTTATATGTCTCAGTCCAAGTATCCCAGATAAAAGATCCAACTCAGTTCTGGTGTCTTTGTACAGAAATGTTTCTTCCTCTGGTAACAACGATTTTATTTGGTCTTATAAAAGAGCTTGAGACTGAGACAATTTCCATGTGTCAAGCAGCTACGTCCTCTCAAATAAAGGGAAATTATGAAAAGGTAAACTAATGATTCTGTTAAAATATACCAGCATATAATAATACATGTGTATTGCTTAATTTTATTTTTATTCTCATCACAGTGTCTTCTTATAGATTGTTCAGAATATGAAATGAAAAGGAACAAGAGGCACTGTTGCCAGTCACTCTTTCCTGGCTGATATTCCACTATATTTATAAATACTTTCATTTTATGATATTGGATTTTTGTCATAAATAAATACAGAAGCAAGTATACAATATGTCCTTTGTATCAAGATGTAACACAAGACTATTCTGCTTGTATAGATTAAAAAAATTAAATTTGAGACCAATACAATTCCTGGGCATAATGAAGTCAAAAATGATAGTAGTTTTCTATGATAATTCTTCTGAAAATAGCCAAAAGAGAACTATTGTCAATAGTTAAAATCATGTATTTTTGGTATCAAGCAACAGCAAGCTCAGGTTTTGTGTTTTTAACTTACAGCTATCCTAGTCACAAATTTTCATCTCCTCTTAATTGATTTAATGTGTTATTCAATTAAACTATTTAGGAAGGAGGTTAAAAAAGGCAACCAATAAATGCATGCAAATAGAAGTAATGTTCTGTTTTCCCCATGAAACCTCAGTAGTTATTTAGAATATCAGATAATGAATATACTTAACCCCAGTAATATTGCCATGAAACAGGTGTTGAAAGCATACATATCAAGCTTGTGGTCATGTGTTCTTTCCTGCAGACCCACTGAAGTCAAAGATTTCTTGTGGGACTCTTACAGCACTGTTGGATCAGATTCTCAGCTGACATAATCAAGTGTAAATCTCTTGTTGTAAGTGGAAATACATTTATTTGCATTTTCAGGGGATGATCCTAGACGGTGTAATTCTTTTCAAGTCACGTTAATGGATGTTGAAGGGAATCATGCCATCATGTTCATGTTTCTCAAAATATATCTGAAATGGAGGAGTTGCTGCAATTTTCTGCAAAAGCTGATCCTGCTTCATAAGAATTTTGATTGATTTGAATACTTTTTTAGTACTTACTGAATTTTTAATGATTATTAATTCTCCAGTGGCTATAATAATCTAGATAGGCAAATTTTCAATAAGTATTGAAAAAAAGATAAAAATCAAATTTGGATTCTGAAATAATCTCTAATTTAAAACATTCACCTGAAAATAAAAATACTAAAAGAAATCTGCATCCAAATAGGCTTTAAACTGAAATAAAACTACTTTGCACTGACATTCTGAATGGGCCCTACAACTTGAGTGAGTGAGGGCATTTTTAAAATTAATTAAAAATAATGTATATGTGTGAGGTTATATTGATCACATAAAGTTTATAAGCAAAGATAAAGTTAGTTTCAAAATGTAAACAAATTATTGATACAGCCATATGAAAATGAAATGAGTGGGCAGGGCTGGATTCTTGAAAATAAAATAGTTTAGCTGTTTGGCATGTAGTCATACAGAAATATCTGGATCAAGCATCAGCAACTGCCTGTGGTTGATTTATAGTATACAAGTAGCTCTCTCTTTTCTTTCTGTTTCCAGTAGGTGATATTTAAATCTCACCTATACTATTACTTTTGAAGTGATGGCCAAGAAGAACAGAATTATGAACTAGAATTATGAACAATATAGAACAGAAATGCCTTTTGGATTTAGGTCTAGAGTACAGTAACAGTCTAGCAAAATGCAAGAGCTTAACTTAGAACCTTTATTTCATACCTTAGAACTTCATTTGAGTCAGGACCTGTGTGAGACTTCTGGAAAAATAGGAAAAGCTGTCCCAAAACCCTCAATATTATTTGTTGTAATTTTGTAATGTTTTCTTGGAATTTTGCAATATACTGAAATACTTGAGGGAGTTGCTTGTGAAAAATGCCTGGTGAGATATTTTGGTCTCCGCAACCTTCTTTCAGTGCAGGTCAAAAGACAAATCTATGAAAACACCCACCTCTGAGGAACGTTTGTTAGCTCCACTTTGTGTTTGTTAGCACCTTTACTCCTAGATAAATGCCCTCAGATTAAAGAAATTTACCCACCTTTGTGGTTCTTTGAATGCACATGCCTATACATATATATCAGATACAGAACATTAGATCTCATGTATTGTCAAAGTTCATATATGCAAAGAAGTCTTTCAAGTTATGCAAGAAGTAGGAACAAAAAGTGTATGATTTTTGCTGCTAGCATTTGGCGAGACTAAAGGGAAATGAAACAAACAGATGTCCTAGAAGCTGTCAAGACCTAATAAGTCTGGTATTAATAGACGTGTCTGGGCCAAGCACTCTCTAGAGATAGTAACAATAATTGTTGCCTCCAGACAGCCACATGCCTCGTCTCTTCAGTTTTCTGAAGGGTTCAAATTCTCAATTGTTATGTTTTTTGTTTTTTTTTTTTTAATTAATCATTACTTACTATAATGCTGTCTGTAGATTTAGGTTCCCACCCCTAATGAGGTGTCTCAACATGAAACAAATTTTAAGGGTTTTCTTGGTGGTGAGTAGGAACTGATAGTTAATTCCTTCTGCCCCCTGAGGGCTGGTGTGATTTGCAATATTAAGAAATTCTAGTTTGAATAGATGTGTTTGGCAATTTCTATGAGGGTCAGGCTATCTCCTTCTAGAAGTTTGTCCCATGATAGTATCCCTTGCCTTCCATTGTCACCTGAAGATTCTGTCAACTGTAATTGACAGAGCATCTGCCATGCTCAGAAAGGTGAAGGAATAACACACAGACGGTCTCCTCTTCACTTAGGACTTTGGATGTGCAATGATATTGACTCAACTTTTTAAAAATTTTATTTCATCTGGTAGACTACAGCAATTTTTGGTCTCTTATTTAACCACTGTCAAACCACTTATGTGAAAACACACTGGCCTAGTGGAGGACTTCAGTTTTGTATCACAACACTCCTTCATGAAATACATGCTCAGAACAGCTGCAAGTGCAGGTAAATAGAGGGAGTGACACGGAGCATTATTGTGTTCTGATATTTTCCATGGCTGAGCTTTGCATCACTTGCCTTGCTGAACAAGGGATGGCATCACTCTGTCACCATCTTAGGAAGGTTCTTCGTCAAAGAAAGCAACTCTTTCTTGTGCTTTCTTGATCTCTAATCTGCTTGTGCATTGTTATGTTTATCATATTTTCCTTACTTCACTTGATTATTGTAGGAGAAGGGAATACAGGTGGTCTCACCCCTGATAAGTAACAGCTGTGCTAATTACCCAATACAGCCTCGCCCCTGATGAGCCACAGCTGTAGCCAATAAGGATGAGTGAGATAAAAGAGGGGGTGAGCTGGTAAGGGGAGGATCATCATGGAGGAGGAACCTTGAGGAATATGCAGGAGAGAATCATGAAGAAGAAGAAGGATCCTGGGGAGAGAGAATCCCTGCTGTGAGGTCAGTCTGGGTCTGCAGGTAGAGCCTGGTGTTGGAACCTGTGGTCGCAATCTAGCTGGGTAACAACCTTCATTCAGAGTCTGCAAACTGATCCCTGCAGTCATGGTTTAGCAGGAAATAACCAGCAGTCAGGGGCTGCAAGGGAAACCTCCAGTAGGAGCTTGCTGCAGCTAGAGTCAGTGAGTGGTTGGAGTCAGGATGGCTGAACTGTAAAGAGGGATAAACCGGGACCCTTTTCATGTTGTGTTTAACAAGAAGTCTGTGCTTTGGCTGACTTTTACCTTCTAATAAGAGGGCTGCTGCAACCGATTATGTCTCCTCTCATGACCTACAGTATTCTACAGGCCAGACATCATGCTTTAAGATTTTTACTGAAGCATGTATTGCTCTATCCTGTTTGCTGAGGCATTGCTGCAAAAGGTACCATTGCAGCGTATTGTTGTCTACTTGGATTAAGTTCCACTTCTTGGAGGTCATGCACTTCTGAAAAGAATGTTCTGTTACTGTATTTGTTACAGACATTTGTTGGGAGTTCTTGACAGTGTCTTGTTTAGTCACTTATTTCCAGAGCCCTTTACTTGTTGTTAAGGCTTTATGTTTCATTGTGTCAAAAATGTAAGTCTTGAGATTAACTTTGAGTAATGGAGAGCAGAGATACATCCAAGCCTCTAGCAAAAACCACTCCTTTGTTTGGAAGGCAATACATATAATGATATGCATTGCATTTATCTGAAGGGCTGCGGGTTCATTGCCCTTTCCTTTATTTATGCATACTTAATAACCTCAGAGAAATATTCATGGACTGTGTTGACTCTGGAAAGCATTCAAAAGACTGAATTGTCAGTTTAACCGCATCTTTCAGTAACCATATCTAATTCTCTTCTCCCTGTACTCACAAACATCCAAGGAAATAAAATTATCAATATTTTAAAAAAATACACTCTTTTTATGTAACACTGCTATAAATGTATGTGAAGTCCTCTGTGGCAGTCCTGTGGGTTTTTAAAAGAAATAAAGGGTTTTAGGTTTTTTTGATTTCAAAATGATCAAGTCAAATGTTTTCAACCACTTAATGAAAGCAAGCTGGTATTAAGCTTTTAAAATGGCTGGCACTAGGAAAAAACTGTGCACAGAAATTAGAACATTTCTGCAAGTCTGTGGTATTCTTCTTGGTTTCACTAGGAGGAACCAGTATACAGAATCTGCTCTCTGATTGTTTTGAAGTAAAATAGCTCCTCTCTCCTGGTTCAAAGTAGGCCACAAACAGGCATCTTCTGAATGTAGCTACCCAAATTGCATGTGGTGCTACCCATCTCTTGCTTGTCATCAATCAGAAGCTGAACAAATCCATCTCCTGAAGCTCTGTTACTGGAAGAAAGGTTTTATGTATTTCTAATTCTCTTCATGCCAACTCCACCTGATGATAATCCCTGCTTGCACTTAGGCATTAAATCGCCACAGCTGAGTTGGTCTGAAATGAATAAAGACAGCCTTGGCCAGGCCCTCTGTATGGAGGAGTGGGCAGTGAGGAGCAGGTAATTCTGCTCAAAAGAGATGCTAATTTGTGGCCCTGAATCTGGAGGTTGTTATAAAACTCAGGAACATTTTTCAATAATTTTCATGTCAAAACTGTGGGGTGCTACTTGGGAAGAGCTGGTTAGCTAGTGTATGCTGGCAGCTGTTAGAGTTTAAGCTTTCCAGAGAGGAGGAAAAGTTTAAACAAGCTGAAATTTTAGTTAAGTGCTTTCTGCTTCCTGTTTTGTGCAGTTAGACTTTTCCTTGTATTTTTATTTCCTATTGCTTTGTGAGTGTTGTTCTGATGAGCCTGAATTAGTTGTACTTTGCTGATACTACATAAGTTTGCTGATACTTCTCACCTTGACTACTTTTATGTTGAGAGCAATTGGTTGAAAAAGTTCCTCAACTGTGGAAGACCAGCTTCTAAACAGAGGGCAAAGCTTTAGCTTTATTTTGTTTCTTGTTATTTGTATTTGCTCTTTTATTGTACTACTGTGTCTATTTATGCTTATATTTACTTAATTCCTTCGGTATGTGTTCTGAATAGGTGCTGAAGTAGAAACACAGGTTCATGACTAATCAATGCGCCTGATTTTCAGCTTTTAAGTCAGTCTATAAAATATTGTATTTATTTTATTGATGACTGTGGTGTATGTGACTCTTTGGTGAGAGGAAATTTCATTCAAAGTGTATTTCTTGAAAGGAGCATAGTAGTTGCTCAGACACAGTCTGTGATTAGAAAGCTCTCCAACAAATATGGAAAAAAATTACCCTAACTTTAAATCACGCGGAGTTCATCAAAACAACTTCACAAGTTGTAGGTTTAACATCTGCCTAGACTAAAATGCCGAAATGATTTAAAAAACTACTAGTGAGCAAAGAGATAATATTTTCCTCTTGCATATGTGTTTTACATAGTAAAACTTATTTGGAATTGGATTGGAAAGATTTTTCTCTTTCCACTAATCTGTGCCAGAATCCAATTATAGAACACATCCCAGTAATGGCAATAAACAATAGTTATAAGAGGAGAATGGATGCTACAATTTGTTGTTGCCAAATAAGACCCTTTAGTAAGAAGCCTGGGTTTTCTCTTTAAAGTGACACTTTAAAAGGTTTTATTCCCCATTTACAACTAAAGAATTGGTACACTTCCAGCATCTTGGTGCATTTGAAAGTTAACTAAAGCAATACATTTTTTTTATACTTCAACTGCTTCTTCCACCTCTGAATAAAATATCTGAAGCATATAAGGAATGAAATCCTGACCACTTTGAAGTCCATTGGAAAATTCTTTGTCTCTCAGTGAAGCTAGAATTTCTCCCCAAGTGACTCAAATATTGTTATTCTAAATTGCTTTGTGGAGGAGGTTAGATTGCCATTTATACCATTTTCCTGTTTCAGACTTTTAAAATAAATTCCAACTGGTATCTTGCTTGAAGCCCTTAAGAAATTATTCTCTTCAGCCTCTCGACCTTGTGCCAGAGGTCTGAGAAACAATATAGATTTTTTTTTACATTTACATACTGAAAAACAGAAGACCCCTTAAGTGTTCATGCTTCTCTGACTCTACACCAAAGATTTTACACAGAAAGACTGCTTCTGGAGAATTAAGGGTGTTTTCTGCAGCATAAAAGCACCAAGACCAACAGCTGTGATTCCTGGAGAGTCATAGTTCCTATTTCACTGACATTACATTAGAGGCTTTTTTCTTACCAGTGATTGCAAACCTATTGCAGAGGAGGGATCAGACATATTAAGAGTTTTTATTTGTGCATTTACAGTTGATTGCTTTCCTTCCTTTTATTTACTACTGATTCATGTATAGCCTGGAAATATTGTGCTTGTTTTCTGATGATTGTCATCACAGCATTCAAAATTTTGAGGGTTGACACTAGTTCAGCAGACATAACAAGCTCCCTGTTGGAAGGGACACTTAGTGAGGTCATAGCTGTCAAAGTGATGACTTTAGAGACCTGCTATCAGTAGGGCTTAAAAGTCTCAGCAATTTTTATGGAGCTTTGGAGCCTTTTAATTCTAGCCCCCTTTCCCTTTTCTGTGCTGACATAGAATATTCATAATATCTGTATCTCACAGAACTGGTAGCTTGTCCAGGACATATATAAACCAAGTCAATGTTACAAACTATATATATGGTTTTCTTCTTACCAGGAAGGTAAATTGTAAAACTTTTGGAAGTACTTGGGATAAAACATTGGGTAGAATACAGATATAAGAGAAAAGATAGTAGACATCCTGAAAAAGAGAGTGGAAAGCTCAGGGTATGTCTTGCCAATAAAAATTGTTTGCGTTTCCAGAGCTACAAGAAGCATAGTATGTTTTTTACTGTAAACCCAGTTCAAATTCCTTTCAATAGAGCAAGATCCTGTAGAGAGTGTCCAGTAATAGAGTCCATAAATAAGTACGGCTGGAGTAAGTAAAGCTGGTAAATAATAAATGATAGCTTGCAATCTATAGAACAAATTTATATTTGGATGTTAATAGGGCATGGGAGAAGTGTAACCCCCATGGAGATGAACAGGTTTTTTTACCCCTATACCTGGGGTTTTTTCTCACAGCAATTATATATTTTCCTTTGCTTCCTGTCCCTTCCCCTTATGAGGAAGGGAGTGATGATATAATTCAATTGCAAATATGTATTTTAAAATATGTATGTATAATGACTATATCACTGCATGTGTGAAGTTTATGTAACTGGATAAAGGAAAAAAGGCAATATTTCTCTATGCCATAAAACCGGTATCATGTCAAATCATTTTAAGTCCATGATAAAGTTTTCAGAGGTCTAGATTCATACCTGAGGTTGGTCCAGGATGTAGTGGCATTGCCTTAAATGAAGAGACAAGATTGTACTGTGTGACTTGCCAG
Organism: Donacobius atricapilla; assembly: GCA_013397315.1. Taxonomy (NCBI): domain Eukaryota; kingdom Metazoa; phylum Chordata; class Aves; order Passeriformes; family Mimidae; genus Donacobius; species Donacobius atricapilla. The sequence goes on from WBMY01017398.1 coordinate 64,260, forward strand.
AAAAATTGGTGGTAAGGGCCTTGGGTCACAAAACTCTGCTTTAAAGATCACACTCACATGAAGACACTTTTTTTTTTTTTTTACCCTGGCAAATTCCATGGATTTCAACTAATTTGATTGCCTGATTTTGCAGGTGTTTTTTCAATTCTCTCAACATTGACAGTAATAGTCTTGCTATAGATTTTGACAGAAATAAGAGATAATTTTTACAAATCTTTAGTTTTTGAGAAGCATCTGTGCTTCCAAGAAAGCCATAGAGTCATCCTATGATTCTATGATGCGTCTTGAAAACGTATTGCCCGCTTCTGAGATGAACAAAACTGGAAGCCTCTGGAGACCAGGTTTTCTTGGAACTGTTCTGTCTTCAGTGGAAATACCCTTCAGACCATCTTTCCCACAGCATTTTGGTGCTGCAAGACTTGGCTTTGTCTAAAGAAGCTTCTTGAACATTCAAAAATGTAACTTGCCAAATCTCAGACTGGGCTGATGTTGAGAGTCTGTGAAATTGGTTTGTTTGACATTCACAGAAATATTTTTAAAATGTGTTTTCTTGAGGAGAACACTTCTGAATCCAAAGCATAGAGCTTGTTCTACCTGTAAATCAGAGGGTTTCAGAGTTCCCTGTTTATCTGATGTGTGTTTCTGAGCTTGCATTTCTAGAGTTTTTACATTTCTTAGCAGGTACTGGGTTCTCCACATAGAATCTTGCCTTACTCTGGGGAATTTAGATTGTTTTGTAAACCAGGACAGCCAGAAAGTATGAAAATTTAAAAGAAAGCCAGCAGAATTTAGTCAACATTTGAGTAAAAACCATTAATATGAAACAAATCACAGACTTGCAGAATAGCAGGAGTTGGATGAAACTTTAAAAATCAGTGCAGGGAATGCAGTATTTAGATGCAGCGGCAGGTAGGAGCGTTTCCCACAGATTCAGGGAAGTTCCACAAAGCTCTGGTGAAACCCTGTATGTTCTGTTTAAGAGGGCATGTACCTGCTGTGCATATTGCATTTATTTGCTTGCCTCTGTAGGTAAAGGTTATCTATTCTCCTTCAAAGATGCTGTCTATGATGATGATATGCCTAATGTCCTGATTTGCATGATCAGGGAGTGTTTTCACATTTAAATGTTGCAATGAGCACACAGAGGTGTCTGTACTCATCCCACCGAATTGATGCACCTAAGCTATAAGGGTCATCTGTCTAGAATCTTCCCTAATTGCTGGGGAGAGAGATCTTTCTTTGCTGTGAAAGCAAACCCCAAATCCCTACTAATATAGACACCTACATGTGATGATTTAAATACCCTTCTCTCTGCCTTCAGCCATCTTTATTAACATATTCCTGCTTTGTCTAAGAATTTATTTGTTCTGTGTCCAACTTGGTGTGAGAACACTCTGCTAGGTGTGTCTACTAACTCATGAAGAGTGATGATCCTAGCTCCAAAGACTTGTAACTTTTAAGGAAAAGTGAAGAGATACAAAATGATACACACATAATGTCACCTACTTAGAGGTAGTATCAGATTTAAAAGTGCCCTAATCTTGCTATGGTTATGGAGAGGACCTTTGAAGTTTTTGTCACTGTGCAGCTGAAAGTAGGCATGTGAAGCTGTTAATAAATTATGTGCATAGATGGATGTTTGCCAGGCTTTATCTTAAGAGAGTATTTTTTGCATAATACCCTCACAGGAGTGTGTCTTGATCAGACATGGAGAAAGTTCTTGAGAGAGTAGGTGGAGTATAGATAAACTGGGAATTGATAGAGAAATGATGATTTATCTGATAGTACACTTTTTTGGTTTGTTTTTTTTTTTTTTAAAAGGAACATCAGTGAATAAATATGAATTAGCGTTTATTTGCAATATTTGCATCTCTGAGCATAATGTGTTTTTCTCTTTGCTAGTCCTCATGCAATATTTCAATCCTGTATGATTTTCATATTCTGCCTGTCATCCTAATGTTCCTAATTTACTGAGAAGTTCTTTTGTGTCTTTAATACTTGGACTGTCATAGAGTGGCTTCCTCAAATTTTTAAATTCTTAAGCTAAATATGTCTATATATCTATATCATATGTCTATATATCTGTGTGCACAGATTCACAAAATTGCCAAACCACAGAGTGGTTAAGTTTGGAAGATAGTTCTGGAGATCATTTGGTCCAACCCTCTGCCTATGCAGAGCCACCTGGAGCTGGTTGCTCAGGGTCTCATGATAACCTCATAGTCAGGTGTATTTTTTGACAATCATTAGCACTTATATTTCAAACTGTTCATTGTGAATAGTGCTCAGAATTTTAAACAGCAGCTAATTGCTGCATAAATTTTATTTTTTGAATCTGTAAAACCACAGAACCACACTTTGTAATACTAATGATATCTTTTTCGTGTGATTTTCTAAATACTAAGTTATTGGATCTTGAAAAAATGGGTTTTAAGGATTCAGCTCTCAAATGCCAGCTGAAAAAAAAACTAGAAAAAACAGCTTGAAATAAGTAACTGGTTCCTTCTCTCTGGTGGCAATGATAGCTTCTGTAAGATGCCTCCAGCTCAATTTTAAACAACTGCAATGTAGATCCTGTAGATCAATCTAGAGTTGGTTGTTCCATGGAAGCATTTCAGTTCCAGGACATACTTTTGTCCTCACAGAACTGTTAAAAACAGCTTCATGTATTCTCTGAAAACATGGACACTCCAAAGAATTTGAAGGTCAGGCTTGGTGTGCATAGTCGTAAGAATAAAATTAAAAGGTATATTGTGAATTTTGTTACTAGTTCCTGTGGTTATGTTAACAGAGTTTGCTGGTAAAAAGACTTAGCTTTCTCTGAGCTCCATGCTTTGTTCACAGATTTTACATCGTTAAGTGTGCTTGGAGGAGAGTGGCACTTCAGGTGTATCCCTATAAGATGGTCACAGTTATTCTAGTTGCTCCCCAGCAGCTTTAAAGAGTAAAAGCTCTGTTGGAATCTTCAGTGTAAACATACCAAACTGAATGTGTATGTTTGCCAACTCCACACTTCTGCTCATGTAATTATTACTTTCCTCATATATAGAAAGTTAGTTGGAAGCCAGTCCAACAGCCAAACTCAAATCATTCTGCAATAAAATGGATTCTAGTCCCTGATGCAAGTTTTGGATGATGTTGCATTATTTTCTAACTTCAGTATTAGTGTTTGGACTTCCATTGAATTTGAGATTACTAATGTGCTATTTAAAAATATTGATATAAATCATTGCTTTCTGAGTTTCTTTCCTTATTGAATAAATCCAATACTAGGAGAACTCATAGCTGTATGGGACACAGTATGAATGTGTCTGCAGCTAAAGAGTGGAAACTGAAATGTAACTGAAACGGAGCAGTGCAGCTTCAAATATACAGCAATACATAGGTCAGAGTCTGGTTGCAATCCATGGGTGTGGACTGTGTCAGTAGCATCAGTTCTGGATTTACGGTGATATCAAATAGATGTGAATTGACGCTGATGTGAATTAGGTCGGAATTTTAAAGATGGCCAGTTAAAATTCAACTTTAAAGTTAGTATTGGATATCTTGATTAAATGACCTAATATCAGCTGGGATGAACTTCTCAGAATTACATTGGAGGTGAAAATCATCTAAGCTCAACCTCTCTAAAACATGGGACATAGTATTATGATTTTTAGACTGGCTTGGAGAACACAAGAGAAAATGACCATGAAACTTAGCCTTATGGATCAGAGCAAAATATGACTATGCTGACCAATAGCATGGACAATGAGTACATTTGATTTATTGAAATACTCCAGGGTTTGAAATACCCCAGGGTTTCTATAACAATTCTACCAAAGTAATGTTTTCATTATTTAAGCTCTGCTAAAAATAAGTTTTAGTACAGCAGGTAGTAGAATGGGGCTTTTTCCATAATAAAAGTCCAAGGGTGTTACAGAGACACAAATGCCTACATCAGGTGCTGTTAAGACATTTAGCTTCATGTCCTCTAGGTCACAAGCACGTGTGTATGCAGCGTGCATCTCTTTCGTAGGAGATGTAAAGGCTTGGCATGTGTAGTAGATTTAGGCAGTTAAGGTGTGTTACAAATATCCCCTGTGTGCACTTCTGAAAGTCCCACCTCCTATGTCCTCTTCTCCAGATGCTGTTGATTTGGTTTGACACTTATCACATTACTCACTTTCATTTGTGTAGCAGAAGTCCCACTTTTTACAATTGTCTATGTATTGATAACATTATCTGACAATTCTAATTCTGAAACCGCGAAGCAAACACTGAGTTTTATTGAGCAGGCAGAGCTATGCTCTGCTAAAAATGAGTTTATTACAAAAGGATAGGGCTTAACTCTTCCTGTGGTGGTTTGGCTGACTTTTTGGTTTGGCTTTGGTATCCAGGATTGTTCTAGCTTTTGGTGTATTCTTACTCTGATCAGGCTACACTAAAACCCACTGGGGAGATGTGTGCATTTTTGGAAATACTTCACAAATATCTTTGGTTACAAAGAAATGGAGCACTGGGGAACAAATGATTGAAAAATGCATTCAAGGTTGAGTCAGCTTTGGCTAGATATCCAGACACTTTTGTCCTGGAAATTAAGCAAGAACAGTTCCCTTATGAATTTTTATTACCTCGCTGTGTCAGCCAGATCAGAAGTACTATAAGAGTAACCTCTCTCACGAACTGTCTCAATTGTTTTCCCCTCTTGTTTCTTTGACTTCATCTTTTGTATATTTCTTAAAGGGGGCAGTTCAGACTGAACAATATATTATTTTGAAATGTGTAGTATTTGCTTTTGGCTGTAATTTTCAAGGAGAGCTTGTATGAAGAAGTTTTCCTGTTTATGAAATTCTTCTATTACCATGTGGACTTGGGTCAAAACTCAGTTCAGGTATCGGAATTCCAGTGGGATGCAAACATCGCACCTGTTTGTCTTCCTGAAAGCTGAACTCAGTGGTGATCCAGAAGTAGGAGCAAGACATGGGACATGTTGAAGATGGACAGCTTGAAACAGCAGCTTTAGGTAGTGAGAATGGTGATAAAATGGAGAAGGGAGATAGAGACACTCTTGAAGGGCCTGTAAAGATGGGTCTTGGGTGTTTGCTTTTAAGGCAGTTGTATGCCAATGAACACGTTTTGTTGTTTTGTTTTAAAGGATGGAGTTGGATACATGAGGGAAATCAAAGAGGAATAACTTTTATTGAACTTCTTATTAGAAAGCTAATTGTTAAACTGAGGCTACAGAGAACAGCTTCTAACAATATTCTTGTAAAAATTGATTATCCCTTAAATTCTTGAAATAATGCAGCTTTGAAATATTTAAGGCTTTCTAACTGGTATTTTTCCTACGGATAAAATTCCCTTACTACTCTGATATCAGCTATGTTGCCATTTCTTCTGCCTCTTTATATTCATGCTGCCTGGATGAAGGACAATAACATTCATAACAGTTTTCAGTTCAGAAAATGTTCACTGAAATCTCAACTCATAAAGGACTGATGCCAGGCTTCTTGTCAATGATTAGTCTCCATTCATCCTGGTGGTTAAAAGTTTGAGTGCTCAGTCAAAGGTGTTTTTTTTTTAAACTTCCTGTTACTCATGGTAATTCTGGGTCTGCACTTTTGATGACAAAACATGAAATATGTTTCCCAATTTTCAGATGAGGCTTATCCTCTTGCATTACAGTAATTCTGAGCTGATGTTATATAAAATTCCTGTTAGGCAATAATATAAAGGAATTACTGAGAAATGTCTCCATCTATAAAACAAAAATCCTGTGGTTCAGTGATGTTCTGCAACTGACATCCTGGTTCTCCAGTCCTACTTTTTTTCTCTTCCCCATTCCTTATTCTAGAAAAGGAACTTCATGTTGAGTATCCATTTAGGAGCAGTAACTAATTTCTCTTTTGGGAAAAGTAGAATAGCGTGAATGAGTAATTAGTTCCTTGACGATGTAAGTTAGTCTTAAAACAACATTTTTTCAAGAAAAAAAACTGCCTGCATTTGACTGGGCTGATTACTGCTAGTTTCCAAACATTGCTGCTCCTTTTTTAAGTATTATTATTTTGCCAGGATGAACATCTTCATACTTACTGGGATATCTCCAAGAATGGAATTCTGTCTCCTCCTTTTCTTCTGGGTACCTGGCTTTTGAGAATCTGTGTCTCATGAGACTTAGGTGATTTATTCTCAATATTTTCAGTATCCAGCATTGCAGTTCAGGAGGCTCTTACATTGTAAGGAAGACATTGAAGTGAAAAGACTTAATTCTTTTAGGACTTAATAACTAGATTCAGATGCATTTTCTTCTTCCATGCAGCTTCTTGTGAATTTAATGAAGAAAAAGAACACCAGTGCAAATTAAATTTTTGGCTTTCAGCAGCATTTGCCAAGTGTCACTTGTACTCTGTTAAAACACACAATGTTCTCTGGAGAGCTGGATTCAAAGTTCTGTTGAAATAAGAACACTGATAGAGCGCATTAGGAACTCTGGATGAAAAGGAAAGTCAGGATGTTGTGTTTTATGTTGCTCATTACAAACATGTGGGATGTGCTTGTATTTCAAGTGCGATGCCACTGTAAGAGATGCTGTGTAGGCAGGGTGACCCGTCTGTGGTTATGCAGAAGGCCAGGTACTGGCAGGGTGAATTTTTCATTGGATATGCTCACACAGGAATTTTTGCTTCAACAATGTGCTGTGCTTAGCCCTCAGGGAGTGCTACTGCAGGTGCTGCTCATGTAGAAAAATGATTTGGCTGGTTAGTAAACATAGAGATCACAAGAGTCCTTTGAGCAATGTGTTCCTGCCCTTGTGTGTAGATGGTACAGAACATGAGCAAAAGCATGGGAAAGAGGAGAACCTATGTTCTGCTTTGATTCTCTGCAGATGTATTTGACCAAGTAAAATCATATCGGGGTTCCCGACTGTGATCCAGAGTGGGGTTTCTTTAGGGAAAATGAGTAAAAATTGGTGGTGTCCTGGGCAGGAAGGAAGATCTGAGCTGTTCATATGACTAAAGACACTGAAAAAGAAATCAGGCCTTGGTCTCTGTGGACAGATTTGGGAATTTTGAATTGGATCTCTTCTTCGTGCTGTTGCCATGGAAGTTATCTGGCAACAAAACTATATGTGGGGGCTGGCACTAAGAGAAATCCCCCAATTTTCCGTATTAGGGAAGGAGGAGAAGCAGTGACCAAAGTGGGAGGACCATCTTTGGTCCATTGGACTTGTGCTTTTGCATTGCCACAAGGCATGAGAAGGCTGCTGGATTAGCTTGGAAGGATGGTGAAGGGGAGGCACACTTGATGTAGCTCACATCCCTGCTATATGAACACTTTAGGCTCCTGCCCAGTTTAGCTTCTGGTTCATGTCTGCTCCCAAGCTCAGCTCAATTCAGAGGGAATGTGATTACGAAGCTGTGTTATTTTTAATGAGTGGGAAATAGGATCCCAGAATTAAACAAAGAACAAAGTGAATGTAACTGCATCTTAAATGCATTGAAATCTGTCATCTCTGACATGGTCTTTCTCCCTTCAGCCATCTCTGGTTTCTTGGAAGCTTCCATACATCAGCAGACCACTTTCCAAAGACTCTTAATTAATGAGCATTTCCATGAATTGTGATCTACATTTCATCTTGTAGTGCTGGAAGGTCCTGGCAGAACTGTGCACTGCTGTTCAATGTGAAGGATTGGTGGTTCATTTTTAATCAAGCCAACCAAAAGAGTTTTTCCTCTTGTTTCACTTACAGCAGAAACTCAGGAAAATGAAAAACAATATGCACAGAACTGACTTTCTCATGTCTTTAGCCAAGTAACTTTGTCCTACATAATTTAATATTATTCAAGTGGATGAGGTGTCTGACCACATTATATCGTCTCGTCATCAAGAATGAGAAATATCACATATCTTACAGGGATGCAGAAATGGGGGAATCATCCAGAAGAGTGGAAGAAAGTGACATTTGTACACCCTGTTGAAATATGTGACCCCCTTCAGCCAGGATGATGAAACTGTCTTGTGTGGTTAGGGCTGTATGATTTCATAGCCTGTGTGTGTGCCTAGAACCACATGCTTGAATTATATTTTATTCATTATAGGCTTATGACTTTGTGGATTTACTTTTTTTTAAAACTGTACTTCCCACTTCTCTTTTGTCCTTCAGAATTCTGACTTGTTTTGCCTTAAGTTCAGATTCCAGTAGTTTGGTGGGGTTGGGTTTTTTGTTTGGGTTTTTTTTTGGGTTTTGATTTTAATGGATTCCTCATGATTTTATATCAAGAAAGTTTTAAACGTCTGAAGAGTTACAAAAACTACAGTTACCTTTTGTGTGCATTGCTATTTGTGTTATTTTAATAAGAATATGGCTTCTAGGTTGCTTTTTTAAAGTACCTTTGTCTAATTTTCCCAGTGATAAAAGCAGGGTGCTGTGTCTCGCTCCCCTGTATTCACAACTGTCAGAAATCAGTCAGGTATTACAAATAACTGAGTGAGAATTTGGCCTACATTGTGTAAAGCCCCAGGGAAATCCTATAGCTGTGTGGGAAACATCTAGCTTTTCTCATGTTTTCCCATTTGTTGCTCCTCCTCTTTCCTGTTTGGCTTCTGGGATTCTCCCCAAAGAAACCCAAGATGTGTTTCTCTCTCAATACAAGTAGACAGAGTACAGACACAATATTGGATTTTGTGCCTCTTGAAAGAACAAATGAGTGCAAGTTCACATTATTTCCAGTTCATGTAGTGGTATTAGTTGAGTTGCCTGGTTTTTATGAGAATAAAAGAAAAATCATTCAAACAGATTGGGATTTAGCCTCTATAATTTTTGACTGGTTAAAAGATCAAAAATAAGAAGATGTGGGATTTGAAACAAACCAGAAAAATCAAACACCAGATTTTATTCTTTTATTCATCTGGAAGGACATTGTAAATTGTGAATTTTCCCCAAGAAAGTCAGCGTTAGCCTAAGTTAATGCTTTGCTCTCTGCTCTTACTTGGACATGCTGTACTTCATGTCATTAAACTCTTTTGACTTGTGATCAAAGTTCATGCTACCACAAATCACCAGCTGGCTGGAAGCGTCTGTGCAGTGGCTGTGGGATCCACAGGCTGCAGCCCACATACATTTCCTCAGACTTTTGAAATTCCTTGCTATCTTTGTTCTGGAAATATGGAGAACACAGAAAAGATGGTTGCATTACCTGTTTCTAATAAACATTAAAAAAACATAGAAACAGTCTACAGTCATCTAAGGCTGGACATGAAATGAATTAACCTTTAAAGTGCAGTTACTTTCAAATCTGCTGGTTTCTCCTTGTCTTTGGCCCTCATGCTCAATTTTTCAGTTTGCTGTGTTAAGGCAGGGGTTCATTTCATACAATGACTACATGATAAGCAAAAATGCAGAGAAAGCAACTTCAGATCTTACTATTCATGTGACCAGGATCTGATGTATTTCTCATCCCACTACAAAAAAGTAGCTCAAGTAGGTTATATATATATAATTCTTTTTTTTGGGGGGGGGGACACGACTTTATGATCTGGTTTATTTGCAGGATTTTTTTTGTTCCCATGCGGGTTTTTCTTCTCTATATATTTTCAATTAATGACTTTTCCCCTTACTGCCGTATCCACTCTGATCAAATTACCATATGTATGAAATTCAGCTGCAAGTTTCTGGCTTGCCCTGGGTCCTGGGAACATACCACCCTCATTTTGATCTCTCTAAATTAGTTTCCTGTACAATTTCCTGTCAAACATGAGTTTCATGAGATTTGTCCTTGACTGTGTGTGTGATCATCCCTTCTCCCTGTAATAAAATTTTGGCTTCCTAACTATCTGGAACATTTTCACCAAGCCTGTGAGCCTAAGAGCCAATACTAATGAGATTTATTTTTATTTTTTTTTAAGTAATGACTCTTGGAAGTAGATCTGCAGTGATAGTTCAGGTTAACTCTCAATTTTAAGCAGAAATATCTGATAGTTGTATATTTGTGTGAAAGGATCTACCCCCCAGCATGTTTTAAATTACTTTTCATATTATTTAACAAGATCTTAACTTCATGCATTTTCTTCCATGTAGATAAAATGAAATGCAGGAAGAAAGCATTGTCTGCTAGCTAACACTGTTGCTGGAATAGTGTTTATTGCAACCTGACATATGACTAAGCTGACATTAATAAGCATTCTCAAATGCAAATGTTATTTCCTGAGGGGTAAATCCTGAGGATGTTTTGAGTCAGCTTCTGCTGCAGGATGCATTTATCTCCTCTGAAAAAATCAGACAAATCAGTCGGTGCTTTCAAAACTTTTTCTCAGATTTGTTCTTTACTACTTTCTTTTGGGTATTATAAGATTTAATTCCATGCATGGTGCAGGATTCAAGTGTAGACATAAAACGTGTAAAAATCTCATTCCTCACTTCCCAGTTTGTTTCACAACTGAATTATCTAAGGAGTGTGTTTTCAAACTGAAGAATTGCAGGGCACAAGGCTAATTATGGCTCTGCTTCTGGCAGGGGATGCTTTTTCTGCTGACTGACAGACATAAGGAAAAACAAGTTCAAAGAAATATCTCCAGGTAAACTTGGAATTCGATTAGCTGATTTGGAGTAGTTTCCTGAAAACATCATTTCAGGAAAGCAGCAAAATGTATTATTTGTAGGATAACATTCAAAAACTCAAAAGAAAAAATTAACACCCAGATTTTCATGAAGTTATCTAATGTTAAGAATTGGTGACTGCTGCATGGTGTTTTCGGGATGAATTTTGCTCTGACTTCATAGTCAAGCAAGAATACTTTGCACCCACAGCTGGGAAAGGAGAACATGAGTTAAAGGAAATGCTCTTTCTGCTGTAGAGCGCTTATTTCTGTAATCTGATTATTTATACGGGATGTTTACACAGGCTCCAGTTTGTCACTTTTTTTCTTGGCCTACTGGGTTGAAGATTTAGTGGAGTGATACCATTTGAATAATTGAACAAGTCTGATCTTCTCTAATAAGTTCTAGTTAAAGTCATGAAAACATTCTTTGTTTTAAAGCTTTTTGCTTGTGACCATTCCTTTTGATTATTGTTCTACCCATAGTGTCTCTTATTGACATAATATAGGACAAGAAAAATTTTGTGGACTTGTTTGTAGGTGTTAGGGATAAAAGCTTAAAAGAATTATGATGTGCCCTCTGACACTTATGGTGTGCATTTTGGGGTCGACAGCAGCTTTTTTGCTCTGTAGAGCAGCTGCCAGTATGTGGGGTCTTGATGCTGTAGACCTTAGTTATAGAGACATCAAGATTGATGAGGCAACAGCTAGGGGTGGGGTAGGAATTGTCATTCAAGTCTGTGTTCAGATTTTTAGTGATAAAGTATGCTGACTTCTGACTTTGGATGTAACTTGGCAAGGGCAGGACATTCCTGACAGTGCAGAAATGTGGATCTGCTGGAATGGGGGACTAGACATTGTTTCCTGGGGTTGACCTCAACACCAGAGATTCAGTCTCTTACAGTTGAACTCTTAATTTTAAAACAGGGCTTGAGGGGAAATAGCCCTGAAAGGGCTGAAAGACCTGTGGAAGTGCTGTCTATGCCTACCCAGATGCATATTTTGGTTTTTGCCACCCAGCCCCTATGATCTGACCTTGATGTTCAGTCTAAGCCTGAGCAATGTGCAACCTGGTTCCAGGCATGCAGTCAGCAACTGCTACTGGCTAGGAAATGGTAAGAAATCTTGTTCTTATGACAGTTCTTCTACTCCATCCTTTGCCAAAATCTAATCCATTCCTGCAGCCTGTACTAGCTTGAATCCTAAGCCCAACTTAACATCCCCTCAACTCTATAAGCAAGAAGCAATCAGAGGAATTTTGCAAACTCTCCTAGATGTGGTTTAGCAGCTCTCAGGAAGTCCTCATGTACCAGCAGGATGGCAGGGGAGTTAAGGGTGAATGAATGTTTCCTGGTCTTGTCAAATCCGGGTGAGAATCTAAAGCCTAGCTGAAATTTTGGGATGGTGGTTTGGGTTTCACCTAAAAATGGAGATTATTTCAACCTTTTTTCCCTAAACAATGCAATCTGCCAGATGAGCGTGTGGGATTATTTTTGTATTTCAGGTTGTAAGAGGGTCATTCAGTCATGGCTTGGGAAAGGAAAGAGGATGGCACAAATATCTTGTTAAGTTTCGTATTCAGCCCAGTTGGGGAGAAGTATAAGGTATGCTTGGGGTTATGAACAGGTTTTGCGTGTGAATGCTTGACCACATTGTAGGAGGATATTATACTTCACATAAGAAGTAAGAGAAAGTGGGGCTAAACATGGAATTTAACCTTTTTTTAAATGAAGACTCGTCTTTAGAGAAGTTTTTGATCCATCTGTCTGTATAAGGGCTCCTTGCCTCAGTAGGGCTGCTTATCAAGAAGTGCCCCTGAAACCAGTAAGTCGTTTCTGATGGTTTTGTTGACCAGTTCTGGGTGATTCTCCAGGCTGTTTGAGGAACTAGGCTGAGGTTTTTAGTGTATGGGTTGGAAGGAGGAGGGAGATGCTTGAATTTTCAAAATAGATGGCAGACCAAATCAATGGCTGATGCCAGGATAGCTGAGAGAGTTTTTGAAACCTGAAAGAAACCTGGTTTTATGGAAAGTTAGATATGGGATATATTTAAGGTATGAGAGTTAGGAGTTCTGTCTGGTTGTGAGCTGTGATGCACCAACTGAAAAACTTAAGAGTGGGGTCACTTTACTTGATGCCTCCAGTGTAAGTAGGCACAGGCCTTACTAATGTCTGTGATCGAAAACTGCCAAACAAATCTCCCTCTGTGCTAGGAATAGAAAGCCTTACAATGTGAGATTTGCTTTATATCCTCATCACACCCTGACCCCCTTTCCCCTCCCTGTGCCCCGCAACAAGCTGAAATTTACCTGTTTTGTAGTAGAGAAGAAAAAGGAGCTGCCATGGAGAGAGAGGATTCTGGTAGGTATCAAGAACAGAAAAGCAGATGGATGGAGGAAAGGATAAGGAATAACATGAACACAAAACAATTTCCAGCTGTAGATAATTTGCTGAAGGTGGATGGAAAGAATTGGGCCCAGTTAGATGTGGAAAATTCATGTATCGAAGTGCGTTTTGAGAGAGTGAGTAGTTACAGCTTTACCCTCTNGAAAGAATTGGGCCCAGTTAGATGTGGAAAATTCATATATTGAAGTGCATTTTGAGAAAGAATGAGTAGTTACAGCTTTACCCTCTTATCTTTTCTCTTTGAAGTATCCCTTTGTCCCACTCTATATTTAGCAGATGCAATGTGACAAATGTTAGATGAGCAGTTGCTTATCATTCAAGCCCAGAACATGCATCAGCCCTATAGGCATGTGTCAAAGTACCTGAAAATGTATCACAGAGAGCTCTTCCTGCTTATTCCTACTCCCACAGAGTAGTACTCCCACTCCAGCTCCCCACAGAGAGCTCTTCCCACTTATTCCTACCCTCTTCTTAAAGGAGAGAAATTTTTCTCAGATATCATTCATCAGTGACTTGCAAATAATTATATCTCTTTACAAAAGAGACTCATTATAGTTGCATTCTGAGTAGTATATCACTGTATTGTCTGGTAATTTTAGGTAAAAAATTAATGTGGAATGGCTGCTATTCCAAAGTTTCTGGACTAAGCAAATATATTTTTATGACCTAATTATTTTCTAATTTGCCTGCATATAGCCCAGGATTTGGCTGTGATTTACCTCCACTTTACTGGTGCAATGAACAACATGCAGACTGCAGGGTTTCTGAAGATCCATTTTCATTATGGATCCATATTTGATTTAACACTACTGTTATAGTTCATACATTATTATGTCACTGTTACACTTGCATATGTCCATTATCGTGTGTTTTACCCTTGATCTACACTGGTTTAAGCAGAATGATAACAGAACTCACAAGCTGAACTAAGTGGTTGAGCCTTTCTCTTAAACTTCACTTTTTGATTCAATGATAAGGGAGCTTTCAACAATGACAACTTTTTTTTTTGTTCTTGCCGATTCCTACTTTTAATTGTCATTCAGGAATATAGTTTTCATGCAAGTTTCCCCAGAATACTTTTTTTTTATATTGCTGACTGTGATACTCTGAATATTTCCGCTAGACAGTTGTTTGTGTCATTGGGTAGAGATGCAGAATTTTACACTTCTTGAGGACTGAGAGTGCTACTTAAATATGGAAGCTGTTCAAGACTCTGGACATGTACCTCATTAAGATTACTAGGAAGCCATAGGTGCTTACCAGTGCTTAGGCCTCTTGTGTGACAGAGCCTGCTGTAGTTTGCCCTCATTTTAAGAGTCTACATTCTGTTTAAACCACCCCTTAGGTACATGTATCTTCTCTTTGAATCTGTCCTTCAACCAGCTTTTACTTCATTTGGTCAGTGCAAGTAGTAATAGCTTTCTTTTTACAGGATAATTTGAGTTTGTTTAATCTTCAGGTAGTCTGATAAGACAGGCCATATGAATACTTTGACAGCTAATAAGGCCAGAAATGTGATTTTATGCCAGAACAGATAAGGGTGGGGAGGTGAAGAATCCAGGCAAAAATTGCACAGGGTGTTTGTGTGATACTGAAGATAGTTCTTAACACTTGCACACCTTTTTATTATTTTCAAATTGTAGTAGGAAAAATGCTTTTAATTTTTTTTTTTTACAATGGTTAGTGGGAGGATCAGAAAACTTTTTTGTTTTCCTGGAGCTAATGCATCATTTAGCATAGGAAACTGGTTCAAATACACTGAAGTTTGGCGACCAGCCCAAACATTACAGGAAACAATTATCACTTGAGGAACACATTTCTTACTGATTTGCAGAACAAAATGGCTTCCCAAGTGTATCTTATTCAGGAAACAGTATTAGGTAGCTCAAATGAATTGGTGCTTCCTTTGAAGATAAAAATTAAATTATTCATAGCAAACCTGATCAGTCTCATGTATTTTTTTACAGCCAATTATTTGAATCGATTTTAAAGGAAAGAAAACTTGTGTAAAGTTAGGAAAAGCAGAAGCTAATGTTAAGTGATGGCATATCTTTACTTGGATTGCTCTTATTTATAATATGAACATCAGTACTCTTCTTTAGTTCTTAGTTCTGTTGTCTTTTCCTCTTTCTGTTTTCCTGTATTTCAGAAAGGAACTCAAATAGAGGGTTTGGGGTGGTTTTTTTTGCTGTTGTTTTTTGTTGAAGCACCATGTTTCTTTTAAAATAAAGATTGTCTACTCATTTACTACATAAGAACAAAATCTTGTTGTCATATTTGAAAATAATTGCAATGAGCAAGAAAAGTGAAATGCTTTTCTGAGAACTGGAACATGAAATACGTATGAGCTCATGATGGATACCTCTAATCTCAGGAGATGCTCTGTGCTTTAGTGGGAGCCCATGACTTCTTTTCTAGAGGTTGGCCAAGTGCCCAGTAGGAAAATCAACTTTAACTGTTACATGCTGTATTCATTTTTAAGTCATCAAAATATTTAATCTTAAATTTAGAGTAAGAGAGAAACTGCTGCAAATAGTGTTCCAGGTAGGGACTTAATGGTTCTTTAAGAGAAATCATGTTCAACTATTATTTTTCCACATCCTTATTGTAATAAAAGCTTCTTGGAAAAAAAAAGAGAAGAATGTTTTGTGAGAAAACATAGTTGTCAGAAAATGCAGAGAAACCCTGGAAGTTCTTACTGAAAACTAGTCAGACAAGCAAAATAATCTGTTGGTAAGACAGTTGGATTTCAAAATTTATTAAAAGATATTGTTCTTCTTTCTGAAGTATTTGTCATTCTGTTCCTTTGAAATGGTCAGCACCAGCTCAAAAAACATGAGCTTTGATTACTGCTCAAGAGGAGAGCAGTCAATGGCTCTAATGAGTTTCTTCAGTGACCCTTCAGTAATGTGGTCTGATTTGATCTCAGAGATCAAAAAGTTCCATTGCTTCCAAAAAGCTGAAAGCCATTTGCTCATACAGGGGCAGCTTCCACGTAACTTTGAGCTAACTCATTTGACTTTAGCCTCAGGTTTGCCACTTCAGAGTCCCTGTCCCTTGCCATCCTGGTGGCCTGTAGCTCTGGCCAGGCTCCAGCTCCCTTCTTGGCTGGCTTTTCACAGCTGCTTAGCCCAAGCTGTGTACCTGCCACCTGTTCTCCCTAGTTCTCTTTCTGCCTATGTGATCTCTTTTCTCAGTGTCAACCCTTTCTTTTAACCCTTCTTTAAGTAAACCTGGTTTTACTACTGCAAAAGAACAGTTAACTTTGGTCCTGTTATCTTTTGCTGTGCATGTTTATGAAGTCAAGCTTGGAAAAGATAATTTTCTGAAGTGACACTGCAGCAAATCCCTAACTGTTGACCTTAGTTGCTATTATCACTTGTTTAATCTTTGACTGGTTTTTAAATAATAAAACCATCTGAGCCTCTGATTTATGAGCATGTTTTGATACAAGTAAGAGTCCCTCCCCCCTTCCCTCCAGAGAGCACTTTCTCCTGTCATACAGTACAAAGCAAGGTAGAAAAAGCCCTGACTTGTATTTGTCGTGTCATTCCTATCTTAAGCGCATAAAGAATGGATTTATGGTCATGAAACCTTGAAACGTCCCACTTAAAATAAACTAGCTTTTGTTTTAAATTATCTTTGGACTTAGGCGAGCACAGAGGGAAAGGGAAGAGATGGCAGAAGCACTTTGCATTGCCGGAGATGCCCTGAAGAGTGGAACGGGCTGTCCTGTAACATGGTTCTCCAAGTGTCTGTTTGCTGGTTCCACACTGTTCCCAACTCACTTTGGGCTGTTGTTTGCATCTAAATCTAATCCTGTCCTTTAAATTCCCCTAGGTTTTGAAATAAGGGTGAACTTTTGGCAAGAACTGCTCTTGGCAATTTAACAGCAGCCCAGGAGTAGCATATAGTCAGTTCTGGATCTGCTGGGTTATGCAGAAGGGCATGGTCAGACCTGCTCTGAGATTTTTCAGATTTTTTCAGAAGTATTTTTTTCAAACTTTACTTAAACACAGTTAAATCCTGGACAACAGTATTGCAGCTACACGGTGAAAATATTCAGTGAAGTCGTTACTTGACCTTCTCTTGAAATCAACATGGAAAGGGAAGAGATTTTCTGTTTACTGTTTTCCTTGTCTGATGCAGAAATGGAGTCCAGCTGCCAATACTGAGGTCTGGCCACATCTGCTAAAAGATAGTGATCATTTTTCAAAAGGGGAAATTTCCTGGTGTTCAGGAGGTTAAAGCTCCTCTTCTGTCTTATGTTTATAAGGAGTTTGTCCTGGTACTTTTCACATTTCTGAGTGAATCTGGTTAATAGAAACTAATTCCATATTGAATTTCAGTGTGTCTTTCAGAAAACTATTGCATTTATTTTTTTTTAAAAAAAGGTTATTGTAAGAGAACCTATCCTAAGTGTTTAAGAAACTACCAACCAAACAAAACATATTTTATTTTTGCCTTCAAATTGTCCTTTTTGAGTCCTATTCATAGTATCTCCTTAGAGCTTTGATGTTGAGATACTTTCTAACATATTTCTACTTCCTGGCCAGTGCTCCCAGGATAGACTAAGTTGCTCCTTTGACTAGTTTTGATTAGACTAGATTATCAGTTGTTCCCATTCTTCTGTTCAAAGTTGTATTTGTTATTTTGACTTTCCTTAGAGCCTGGAAATGAGATCTGAACATAATATTCTGTCAGCATGAAACCTCTGTCCATTATTGGGCCATAATTGTTCCCTGTTGATGTTCTGGGTTCCCTTCCATATGTTACCATTGATTACATTTGTCCTTTTGGATGCCACCAGCACAGCAGAATCTTCATGGCTACCTATTATCCTCTAAACTTTCTAGTCCTTTCTGTTGTCTTAGTTTTCCTGGAAAACATTTCATTTTGTTTATTTATGCTTTTTTTCCCCTTAGATATCAGACTTTACACACAACTTCAAAGAAGCCATGTGCTGCTTGCAGCATCCAAAGTATAGAGTAATCCTGAGAGATAGAAATCAGCAAACTGTCCTTTTTACCAATCCTCTACTCTTCCTGGAATTGTTGAACTAAATCATATTCTGTCTCCCTGATCAGCAAAAGGCTTGCAAGGCCAACAGCACAGCACCAAGCAATGATTATATGATTTCGTGCCTCTTGTATATGCTGGGAAGCACAAAAATTTGCGTATGTGAGCAAGTTGTGGCCACATCCTTATGCCAGTATATCTGGCAATTCTCCCTGTACACTGATTTAGAGAAAACGGGTGTGGAGGCTTGGAAATTTGGTGTGCTAGGAGTCAGTTCCAAAGTGGGTTAAAGAACAGGAATGCACCATGATGTTTGAAGCACATTGGCCGTGTGGTTACGTAGGGCCCAGCTGAGTCCCAGCTGGAAATGTGCCTGTTCAGCAAGGATTTCTCTTTGCAGCTCTACTTTGACAGCAGCCCCTTAAATGTGTGCTATTTTTTAGGTTGTTCCGTCTTCTAAATACGAATGACTACATTCACACCAAGCTGAGCTTGCTTTGTTGCTCCCAAAAGAGACTGAAGCTGCTTCCTCTCCAAATACACAATTATCCAACTGTCCTGGATCTGTGTTCAGCCTCTGATTCACTTTGATTATTAGGCAGCACTCAGTAGCAAAGGCTTTGCAGAAGTAAGTTGGAGTAGGACGTGGAGCTGAAGCAGGAGCATTCCCTGCTCATATGGAATTACACTAAAAAATTAGACGCATGACACTATAGTCCTCTTCCTAACCACTTTTGAGGATCATAACCATGCTTTTTGCCCTTCATTTTGTCAGAGCAAAATGGGAAGTTAGCTGGAACAGCAAGAAAAAGTCCCTCATATTCATCTGCAGAGAGGTCTGTTTCAGAGGCAGTTGCAGAACATTTTTCCACTTACTCAGGTCACAGCATCATTTTTGCTGCTTTCACTGTTTCTTGTGGTCTCTTTTCAAATAAATTGCTGCCTTTAAAGTAAATGACTTAAGTGAACTGCTTGGGACTGCAGTGTTTTTCCATGACTGTTTGAAAGCAAAATTCTTCCTTGTTGTTTTTTGGGTTTTTTTTCCTTTAATGATGAGATTTCTGCCTCCCTTCCATCCCCTCCTCCTTCCT
The DNA here is from genome assembly GCA_013397315.1 of Donacobius atricapilla. Taxonomy (NCBI): domain Eukaryota; kingdom Metazoa; phylum Chordata; class Aves; order Passeriformes; family Mimidae; genus Donacobius; species Donacobius atricapilla. The sequence goes on from WBMY01017398.1 coordinate 83,353, forward strand.
GCCTTTTGGCAGAACTTGATGTGTGAATTGTGATGTTTGCCACTGTATGACCAAAATGCTCTGAACTGTACTCCACAAAGCAGCAGTGAACTTGAGAAACATCAGCCTGCTTGTAAGACAGAAACTACCACGACTTTACACTTTGTCTTCTGATGTTTGTTTGTTCTTATCTGCTGTGCAAACTTGTTTGATTTTGATTACAAGCCACTTGGATGTTTTTGACTGCTCACTTTTTTAAATTTAATTTATGAAAAATATTATGCAGGAACAGTCTTCCATTGCAGTTATGGAGCAAGAGTAGAACCAAGTCCTTAAAACTGACTTTGTTACCCAGACTAACAGGGAGCTAGGACAACTTTTATAAAGCAAAGCTCAAGTGTTGCAAAATGTGTGGGTTTGGAGTTTACTGTAACAAAAATGTGATGCAGAAAGGATAGCAGCAGCTACTCCAGCTACTGAATCAAAGCTAGAGCATATTATACAAGTGTCATTACGTCATATAGGTTTTAGATGTCTCACATGAAACAGCTGGGCTTTCCCTTTCAAGTAGTTTTAAAATGCTCTGATAAGCACCTAAATTCATTCTCAAAGTTGAGCAACTGTGTTTTCAGGATTTTTTCCATCAAAGATCATTTTTCTATGTACCAAATGCTTAAAAAAGCTTAGTGAAAAGGTGGTACTGATATAACTACACTGATGTCTAAAACTAAGTAGGTGTTTCTCATTTTGTATTTTAACATGTTGTTATTGGTTATCCAAGGCTGAAATACTGGAACAAGTTCTTAAAGAATTTACAGTCAAGTCCCACTGACAAGCAGTTGCTGAGGTGAAACTAATCACACAGAATCACTAGGTGGCAAGAGACCTTCAAGATTGAGTCCAACTCAGACTTAACACCTAAAGTGAATGGGCCTTTGTGAACTTCCTGATCTGTGTCCATCAAAATATTTCTAAACAACTCAAGAATTTCTACAAAACAATTCATGAAGCTTTTGAAATTGGTTTCCCAAGATGCTAAATAAAGGCTTTATTTGGCCCTCACTCTACACATGACTTTCCTCTATTTTGGGTTTGTCTCTTCCCCAACAGGCAGCTTATTATTTGCAAGCTGGTTGTAGAGGTGCTGTGCAAGCAGACACGGTTCAACAGGAAAAGTAACCAAGGAGGATTTTGCTAATGCTTCTGTCCTTGTGACACAGACATTCAAGTTACTCATGGGCATACTTCCAGAGCCTTTTCCCAGGCTACTGCAGTAAAAAATATACAAACTGTCCTACTTCCTTTTTGTTTTATCAGTGAATTTGTTTTGATTTTGTTTGTTTGTAGTTTCTGGGAGTCATATGATAACTATGTGTTTTCTTCTCCAGTAGCATTTGTCTCTGATCTGATTACAATTCTATACTATTGCAAAATGTACATGTATTTTTTTATTTTGTAATAGATCACAGAAGACAGAATTTTAAAGAATTAAAGTGGAATAAAAGTATGTGTAAAATGAATGGTGTCTTTATCTATATCTCAAGGAACTGCTATTACCTTGGATGTTTCCATGTGTTTTTCTGGTTTTCTTTGATTATTTAGATTAGACCTATTTTCACATCAATGTATATCTAAAGTTTTTGATAAAAAAGGAAGTGTGCTTCAAAGATAGCATTCAAAGTTATTTTAATATGAACTCTTACTTGGTTTTGTGATATATGTTAAATTCTTCCCTTCTAGTTTAAGTATTTGTATTCAAGATAAAATGACTACTCAGGTTGGCAGACTGAGCAGGACTGGTGTGATAAAATATTGTAATATTTTAGAATACTTACTTGCCCTAACAGATTGGTAGTTCACTCCAGAAACAGTGGTGTAAGATCTTCAGTGAAGGAAGAACTCAAATCCAAGGACTTAATGTTGGTTCATGTACTCAGCAGAGTTGAAATGAAACTATTTGTCGTAAATATGGCCATATCTATGTTTTTTATCCTATCTGGATTAGTAATATTCATCTCCTTTCCAATATCTTCCTAGGGAATGTGAAGTGTTTTTTTTTTTTAATGCTGGGCCATCTTAGGTTCAAATGTCTTTGATCTTTGCTGTAACTTCTGAAGAGTAGTCATCATCACAGACATAACTGTTGCACTGAGGTAAAAAATGTGTATGTTTGTTCAGAAACAAAATTTCCACCATAGTGAAGGAGCACTCTGGATTTTCTGCTGTGCGTCAAACACCCCATGTGTATTGTGTTATACACAGGCTCAGATACCTACCTGATTTTTCCCTGGAATCATTCCCAGCCCTGGCTGACTCGCTCTAGTAGTTCCAACCAAGATGTTTGTCCTTCTGGCGATGGTTTGTTCTTCTTGGATGCAGCACATGTGAATCTCAGTGTCTGTTGCTTTGTTCAGGGACTGGCCTCATGCTTACAGTTCTGGTCAGCGCAGTTTTGCTAAATTAGACTCTTCCTTTAGTACAGCTGTGTCCTGCTTTTTACTTGGGCTGACTTCAGCCTCTGGAATTTTTTTACTTCCTTTAAAGTTCCAATTTTTTTTATTCCTAGGATTGGTTGCAACAGAAGGGCTGGGACTACGTCCCAACTTGTGTGTGGCAAATCTTCTCTGGTGGGTCTTGGTCAACTAACAATTAGCATTTGGTGGAATATTTTTTCCCAACCATCTCACGCACAACTCTGGATTAATCACCTAGTGGTACAGAGTCATGGACTGCAGCATTGTCCTTGCAGTACTATTGCACATAGAAAGATGGGGTTCCAGATGTTTCCTGCTTTCTGTTTCAACTTTTTTCCCATGCTACTAAACATTTTTAGTTGGCCTTAGGGAGAGAAGAAAGTGCTGTGATAACAGAAGAAGTGCTAAAAGTACGTGGCTAAACCCATCTTCTGCACACACAGCTTAAATAGCAGTGTGTCCCCCATGTTCCTCTGGAGCTGCTGAAATGCAGCTGGTGAAAACAGAGCTCAGGCAAATATGAAATGACGATGTAAGAAAAAGTGATTTCCATAATTTACTTGTACTTTGCTTCTTTCTTCTGTTTACAGCAGTTGCTTTCAGTCTGCTCTGGACACTAGTTTTTATTTATTTGGAGATCTCTCAATGGTTGCAGGAGCTCAATAGTTTCAGTGGCAGTTCTTGTTAGTTCTATCTGTGATGAGTGAGAAGAAGGTTCTAAGTTCAGTGACACACATCACTGCCGTGATCCACACATGACCCTCAGGTTTGGCTACTACAGTAGGAATTTGTGCCTAATGCTTGTTGTAAGTATGAGCAAACGTACCAGTGAGTGACTCTGTGTGTTTGAAATCCTGTGTAGCTTTATGACCACCAGCAGCCTCCTGTTTATTTAAGGGCAAAGGGGAGATTGGTTTTGAAAAGTTGGAAATGGGAATACCTACACTGACTTCAGTTGTTGAATTACTGGTGTAATTATTCAAGACTGTTTTGTAAATAATGATATATTGTCATAAGTATACACAGATACCTTATCTTCCTTTTTTGTTATTTTGAGTGAGGTAACTTGTGTGCATTTCTTAGCTGGGATTTTATTTGGCTTATTTGTTCAATACTTTGACAAACCTTGGAAAAGCTGCAAGCGTGAAGGTGCATGGCATAATTTTAAAAAAAGGCAGGAATGTGATACAGAGATCCTTTTGTGCTGGTTCTAGAGTAAGAGTAGTTCTTTTCTGGCACACCACGAAGGTATATGTATTGAGTCTCAAGGAACTTTCTAGCTGGATAACAACTGGCTTTCAAAGGTTTAACGTTTTTTGTTCTGTGCCAAGTGTGTATGGGAGAAGCCTAGAAGGTCAAGAGAAAATAAGCAGAAGTCAAAGACAGACTGTAAGACAAATAGTAACATCTGGTAAATTACTTTCTTCTACATTTGTAGAGCCCTTGTTTACTGCAGTGAATGTGAAATGTTTTTTTTGGCAGGATTATAGCATTGAAGTCCACCAGTCTGGGAATAAAGTTCATACAGGTTTATAACATTTCTAATACACAGCAAAAACCACCAAATATAGTTGCATTTAAAACCTGTATGTTGTAAAAAATGATCATCATCAGCAATGCTAAAAAGTTAGAAAATACAGAGGTTTTATGGTCTTTTGTCATTTTTGAGAGGCGTTTTGAATACTTCTGCCAGCTCATATGCATGTATAAAGTACTTCGCCTGTGCCCTCGGTCAACTGACTGTCAGTAAATCCATCTTTGTGCTCATTAAAGGTCTGTTTCAGAGAAACAAAGGAGTAAAGTAGCTAAAATCTGCCAGTGGTCTAGGCTGAGGACATCACACAAATTAAGGTTTGTGTCTCTCTTATGTGGGACCCCTAAAAGGGAAAAAAATATGCTGAAGAAAGGTAATAAAAGAGGCAGAGCAAATCTGGCTTGGCGAATTTCTGATGGTTTCCAGCTGATCCCACACAGCTATTCCCTCCTGACAGACTATTCAGAGAGAAATGGTCATGCAAACAGAGCTTTATTTCTGTGGGAACTGTCTTCCCAGATGAATGTTGTTCTTCTATGAGGAGAAAAAAAAGGAGTACAGATTGTATAATTTTTGATAGCGCGGGTATAGCAAGCAAACAACTTGCCCCTTCTTCAGTCCCCTATCTTCTTTCTTTGTAAGACTCAAATTCTGCAGAGGTTACAAAAAAGATCAGGGCCATCTGGACTCTTCAACGAGAAGTTGAAGAGGTTTATTCAGTTGTGGGAGTACTTCAATGAGTTTGTACTATCATTAGAAGTTTTATTCTCTGAAAATTCATGTTCCTGTGGTATTTTGCATTGCTTGGACTTTGTTCAATGAGAAATAGTTTAACTGAACAACAGCAGTGATGTCTTCTGAGATCAAGACACTTGGATCAAAGAGAGACGGAAAAAATCCACGGGGCTTGCTGATTGAAAGACTAAAGTCAATGCTGTAGTTTCATCTTAAACGCATTGTGGAAACTCCTTTGTAACCCTTAAAAGTTTTAGCCTTTGTTAGTTTAGCTTTGTAATACTGACTGGAGTCTCTAAGGCTAGGGAAATGAAGATGTCTTCATGCTTGCAGGAACCAAAATTTTTAAAGAGAAAAGAGTTGTTCACGTAAAGCTCTTTGAGTCGGATTTGGTATAGACACATTTCTAAACAGTTCCAAAAGCCATGATTGTCATTTGGCACTATTGTGTGTATCTGGTATTGAATCATGCTTGCATTGCTTGAGAAAACATGCCAGTTTCTAGAGAACAAAATGTATCTGTCAAGGTTCTTGTTTGTTGCCTACAGATGATTTGCTAGTTTATTTTCATGCCAATCTTCCAGCTTGGCTGCATTGACTTGAACAGAGTCTCTCCTGATTTAAGCTTGTGTTGTGGAGCATGGCCCTTTGCATTTATATTTATGAAGGAGTCTGTTTGTTGTCTTTGATAAAGCAGAAGAGGCCAGTCTGTTTGAAAACCAGTGTGAATTGTTCAGTTATCCTTGTAAAGAGGGACAGTTGTATTTTGCTGTTATCTTCTGATTAATGTGCTCTTCAGCACTACATGTCTTCCCTGCAGATTTCACCAACCACATGTCAGCAAGTGTAAGAGCCAATTTCTTGCCCTTTGTAAGTCAGACCAAGGGGAGGTCTTGGGAGCAGAGCACTGTAATGGACCATGGAAGCCTGAGAGCAATTATTTCTACATAATCAAACACAAGAAATAGCAGGAAGCAAGGTTTATTTATGGAAGAGATGTCTACTAAGAAACATACACTTTTTATTTACTACTTCCCTAGAAGATTACTAGAAAAATGAACAAAATAAAAGCCTTGTGGTATTTGAAAATCAAAACAGTTTTAAAATTAGTCAAAAGAGGGAAAAATCTCATATTCAGAAGATGCAAGTTCATTTTTTCATATCTGCTTTCAAAATAAGGATTTTTTTTTTAAGGTGATAATGTTATGCATGATTAGGACAATAGAAATTGGATGTTTCAAGGTGAATTAAGCTTATTTTATTTTGAAAGGTTGTGGTTAACGAAGTTTTAAGATGAAGATTAAGGCAAGTTATTTATAGTGTGGATTTAGGCCAGTGCAATGCTATATAAGCCCCAGGGTAGCTTAGGGGAAAAATTCATCTTAAGCAGGAAAGAACTTTATTTCTCTGTATCATGAAAAGCTGCCCAAAGCTACTGCACTTCAGGGAATAATAGACTACCAACTTCTGGGATACTCTTGTTCTTTCCCACTGTGCTACTGTATTTTTCTTTTTGGGGAAGCTGGAGGGGACAATTCCTCCCTGATGCTGTGGTTGATCAAGTGTCCCATGCACTTGTCCCCTAGCAGGTTCTGCGTGGATTTCTCTTGGTACCCACCTGTCCATTATAACTGTCATGGTCTGCCTCTACATCTGGCGTTAGCTTGAAGTCTGATGGAGGCTATTGATGTTGACAGCAGGCTTTGATCATGAAGAGCAAAATCTGTGTACTTTTTCATGAAAATTATGTCTTCCACATCTTCATCGTGATGTAGTTGATGAGCATTGTGTATTTATTTGGTGGGCTGCCTTAGGAGGAGCGTGGTGATGCTTCCTCTTGACTCGGCACCTGTGCTATCTGTGCTGAGTGCACAGGAAAGTGTATTCTCCAGCATGAGAAAGAGATGGGATTACTGAAAAGAGCCCAGAAATGGGCCACTAGGATGATTGAGAGACTCTCATATGACAACTGGGACTGTTCAGCTCAGAGAATGCCCAAGGGGAGTCTTATCCATTGGTATGAATGTCTGAAAGCAGGGTGCAAAATTAAGAGTTGGCTTTTTTCATCTCTCCTGTTTACCATCTGGTCATACTAGACAAGCCATTTTAATACAGACTCAACTCTGAAAATATTTGACAAATGTCTCCACCAGCCAGTCAATCATAGCCTGAACTAAATATTGAAAAGCACTAGAATGTCTTGGCCCCACTACCAGGCACATCTGGATACACTGGACTATTGTTCAAAGGTTCATTGTGCATAACTGTGATTCTGACATATGAACAGTTGGCCAAGATTATTAAAGAAAATAAAAATAAACCCATCTGTTTATTATACTTGCAGGTCATTTCCTGCATATGCAGTTCTTGGAGATAAATGCTGCAAAGTATAAAGCAGTGCCTCTTGTATGTTAAATTAATCCAAGAAGGCACAGTGGTATTTGACATTGTAATTACATGCAAAGGAAAATAGGGAAAATCATGCCTTCAGGTGAAAAAAAGCTGACCAAGAAAAAGTGTGTGAGCACTTCAAATGGACTTATAAAATAAAATAGAGCTTCATAAAAACATGCATGGGTTGCTGAATTGAAGCTTTTATTTTTCCCAGTTACAGGATATGAGTGGAAAGACTCTGAGCCTTTTCTGTAAATCTGTTTGATAAAAGTTCTGCACAGCTTTGGGCTGTGTGGCTTTCCCTGGTAAATGCATGAGAGATTCTGCCCCATCACTGATGTACTGGGACAATGAAAACAGTTTTAATTGCTTGTGGTGGCACAAGATGTACTGCTGCTGTCTGTGATGTGTGTTAGATGAACAGTGTGCTGCTCTGGTTACACTACGTGGTGCATGTTTCTACTTGAGAGCTTTCCTGATGGCTTCTGGAAGCTCCTTGAGCCTCAAAAAACAGGGACAATTACAGTTTTATTGGATATGGCCTATGGGAAGTTTTTTTTTAAACCTGCACGTACAACTATGAATGGTTAACAGTTTTATTTTAGTTCCATTTAAACAGAGCCTAGTAAAACATTTACTTGACGAGCTATGTGTAACCTTTAAGGGAAATCAACATATGTTAATCTGCTCCTCTTTGGACACTGGCTTAGTTCAGCAAAGAATGTATTTGTAAAGAAGTGATTGCACAAATAATGCAAAAGAGGTATCCATGACATGCTACTGCTTTTCCAGAGGAATGGAGCCTAGATGTATTAGTATTGTCTTAGATTAAGAAAGGTTAATGTCTTTTTTGGGAAATGTTCAATTATAAGTTGCCCCGGACCCTAAATAGCCTTGACATTCTCTAGCCATAATAATTACAACTTTTGTAGCCCAAGGAAATAGTCATGCAGAGGTGGTACAGGGTTTTGCCAATTGGTTTCTTTGTTTCTGGCAGACAAAAAGACAAATTCATGTTGCAACCTGCCTTTCCTTTTCATTTTTTAAGAGTTTGCTTAAAGGACTAGGACTAAGATCAAGAGCTTTGCAGATGTATCAAGAATTAATGACTCTTGTGTAAGTTATACATTCTGTGCCAAAGAATCTACATCCCAACTGAGGTGATGAGTATAGAGACAAACTCTGACAGGGAATATGTCATGGGAGTAGCAACTGTACAGGAACAAGTATTGGGAATGACTTGTTACAGGGAAAACAAAAGAAGATTATGGATTCAGAAAAAGACATGACCAAGATGTCCATAGAAATGAAAGCTGACTAGTCTGACAAGTCTTGAATTTCAAAGTTTGTTGAGTATATATCTAGACCCTAATGGGTCTGATTTTTTTCTTATTGTCTTTTATGGCTTTCCTTTGTTTTGGTATGAAATAGAGGTATCCTCCTTTGCAGTGACTCCCTAGGGCTTCTGCTACTTATCTATCTTTTAATCATAGTGAAGAATACAGGCTTTTTGATATGGTCCCCTATTGCGGATGAGGAATACTCAGGGTTGAGGGGAATTGCCCCCTCTATAGTAGGCAAGGTTGAGATACATTTAGAGGAAACCTCTGTCACAGGAATCTTTATTTCAGCTTTTGTCTCCATGTGCTAGAGACCTTTTGTGGAGAGAACTACTAATGCATTCTAAAGGCAAAGCAATTCAGAGTTACTACTCAGCCAGTGTCAGATTCAGTGTGGCCTTGCATGGGACAGAGGGAGTTGCAGCCTGTAGGGACAAACTTGAACTTCTGGGCTGTGACAGATGGGGTCTTCACAGGGGAGGGAGTTATTAAGCCTTGATGTAGCGTGTAAAACTGCTTTAAGGGGTATTTAAGCTCCTCATAACAGAAATTATCCAGAAGTCTTATATTTTTTGTCTGTGCAGAGGTGCTGGGCCCGATTGAAGGGTCCTATGCCTGGACCCTTACTGTGGTACCTTCTGCATCAGGCCTTAAATCAAAGCCATGGGGGTCATGCCTGTCCATGCCCTGGAATAAGAATGATGAGCGCTGCAGTCTAGCAGAGTCTCTTTGCTAATGTGATTTAAGTATCTGGGAAAGAAAAGCAAAGACTAGATGTGAGTGTTAGTGTCGTAAGGCAGCCTCTGCAAATACCAAAATGATTGACAAAAGGGTGAGGGCTGCAACATCACAAGGAGAGACTGATAAGTCTGGGACTCTCAAGTAGGAAGAGAAGGCTGAGAGTGATGGAATTGATTTTTACAAAGCTATGAAAAAGATAGTTCAAATGCAACCCATTATTCACCAAACCCTGAATTAATAGCATAATTTCTTTGGTTTTAAATGAGTCATCTTCTGGTTTTGTAACTATGTAATGTGCAAAGTAAATTTCTGTTCTGTGCTGCCAGACAGGAGACTGAAGAAACAGACAATATCAACAGATTTTAAAAAAAACCAACAAAAAACAACCAAAAAAAACCCCCAAAAAACCCCACATGGATTGGAGGTCCATAAAGAAATACTGAAGGAATTAGGCAGGAGGATTCTATGAAGACCCATATAGCTCTTGAAGGAGAAAGAGCATACTTGGCTACGTGAAACCCAATCAGGTTTTTTGAGGATGCAATATGTGGTGTCTGGTGAAACGAAATGCTTAAAGGTGAATTCTTCAGCAGAATTCAAAGGCTTTTTCTTATATTTTAGGTAGGCTATGCCACTTGATGCACTATAATACCTCAGTCTGTAGTGAAGTGTTTTCTTCTTTCTGTTGTCTGTAAATCAGCCATTTCAACCTAGTGGAAGAGAAATTTATAGTAGTTCTTCTAATTTTTTTTTTTATTTATTAAATAGGATTTCAACCAAAGCTTGTAGTTGAATGTAGTTACATTGTGTAGGGAGAAGTGGTAGAATTGTGCAATTATTTTTTTCTTGGACATAGTTTGCAACTACTTGTGATTATAGCTAATGTTAAAAATACCTATAAAACATGGGAAAATGTGATTTACGGCTTAATATAATTGTGTAATATTCAGAAATGGTTAATTTGGTTAACTTTGCTCTTCTCAACTAGTACAGTTTATTTTTTTGATGTCTTTGATGGGACGACCTGCTAGATCTGACTGAAATGGGCAGAGTTGATCCTTTTTTGGTATCAAGTCACTTTATTCTAGATTTGAGTTCTTTATGCTGAAGAAGTTTTTAATTATACCACTTTTTGTGATAGAAAATATTATTTCTTCCAGTTTCTTTTTTTCTTCCCTTTGAGTAGTATGTGGCTGTCAGGTTTAAGAGCATGGAGTTTACTTCCCTGCAAGTAAATTATATGAGTCCGCCAATGCAGTTATGTTGAGCAGCCTTTTGGATCCATCTCTTGGCTTTGGACTGCCTTGCCTTTACCCTGTTCCCTGTGGGGTGGCTTAAGAGAAGACTAAACTATTTTGAACAATTTATACACTCCACCAAGAGTTTTTCTGCTAAGATTTTTGAGTTTTAGGGGTCGATAAACACTTTATTTTCTCTCTAAATACTAGCTTAAAATGAACGTGGCAAAGAAATGACAGCGTCAGAATGCCTGCAACTCTGTTTTTGGGTTAGTTCTTTCAGCACAAGTTACAAGACTGTGCACAGTCTTAATGAGACCCTGGAGTGGCCAGTGTGTTTCCTACTTTTTGGTCTCTTATTCTCCCTGGAAAGCAGGACAGGCCTTTCCATACCAGCATGGGAGAGGAATAGGTAGGAAGCATACGTTCCTTTCTTCAGTGTCAAACATCATCTCTCTATCTTTTTTCCCCGTAAAATACCAGAGTATTTCATCTGTGGTAAGCAGATCCCAGGCAGGAGTGAGCAAATGAGCCTGTGCTGAGCTGCAGGAGCTGGCAGCACAGGAGGGGATGAAGAGTAGGTCTCTATCCCCGTGGTACTTCACATTATTCTCTGCAGTCCAATCCTTCTGCAGAGGTCACAGGCCCCTCTGCAGCCATTCCCAGTAAAATCAAATTCTTTCAAGCAGGACACTTGTGAAGAGAAGAGCCCCACACCTATTTACAGATACCCAAATCATCCTGTCCTTGCTGTTTTTGTGAGTATCACAATAGTTGGTGTTATCACAGGACAGTCATAATTTGTGTCGGTGACACCAAAGATTCCTGCAGTGTCACAGTTGTCACAGCCATTATCACGGAGGCAGTTTCCCAGCCAAACTTAGCTCACTCCTCAGGAGTCTGGGGGGAGGTGGGAACCAGAGCTGGTGTTTGACAACCTGCACCTGGTATAATTTATACCTTATCACCCGTCTGTACCAGTCAAGTCCTTCGTGTGGCAGGAAAAGCTGCAGTGACAGGAGCAGGCTGCCAGTGTTCAACAAGAGTGGTTCAGGGAGAAAACTGGATGGTTAGCTGAAACTGAGATGTTTAAAGCTGTATTTTTGTGGTATTTTATGTGACTATGATGAAAGAATCAGTGACTTTTGCAGTGCTGCTAATGGATCATCAGGTCTCAGGCAAAGTTCTATGAAGTGATGTGGTAGTTCTTACATTGAAGAGATTTTTGAAGGTTGATGTTTGGAAAGGGGAAAATGATAAGAATATGTTTTCAAAAGTCTTGTTACCTTTTTGTTAGCCTCAAATGCAACTTTTAGAGACTTGGAGTAGTGGCTTCTTTTTTTTTTTTTTAACTTCTCCCAAACTTGTATGACAAGACAAATGACCCTGCAGGCCTTCAGTCTTTTTTTTTATTCTCACTGATGGCCAGGCTCTCTTACCCTTACAAAGACTGATGTGGCTTGACATGATTTAGGGCTGCCTCAGTTATTAGCTTCCCAAACAAGTTAGCTGTGCTGTAACTTCAATGCCAGAAAATAAACACACATATGGAAAATCCAGTGAAAGTCAGGCAAAGACTTTCCAGGGTTTTTCATTTTATCCCTACAGCCCTGCTCAACTAGGGAGCCTAGAGAACAACTGAAGAGTAGAAGGGAGAGTCCTGCCTGCCTTTCATGTAGAAAAAACCTGGCTTCTTCATCCTTTTCAAGGCAACAGAAGTGCAAGTCAGGTTGTGTTGCCTAAGGCTGCTATGCAGTAAGGGGATTTAAATATAACCTCTGCATACAGAAGAAGGAAGTCCCTTAATTCATTCAATATTTTATTAGAAATCTCTTAATGCTGGTCTTATTCCTGAAGGTAAATATCTCGGAGGCTTTTCAAAGCCTGTGTTTCATTATTTAATAATCTGTTTTTACTAACACAATTCCCTAGCTCTGAGCCTGTAACCAAGTCCACAAGCTGGAAATATCAGCAGTCCAGGAACTGTTAAATAATTAAGCCATTGGTGCCTGTAAGTGTTAGGGCTTGAATCACTCATTTTATTTTCACAAACTGCTGGGAAAAAGGGTGTCATTGCAAAAAGATTACTTACTAGCTTTCTTTAAAGACAGGGTGACTTTTTTCTCTAATGGTATCGCTTGAAACTGTATGAATGTTTGTTTAGAAAGTAGGATTTATAGGATAACATTTAATAGTGAGCCTGTACAGACCTAGTTCTTTGTTTTTCAGCTTGTGTTTGCAGTTCTCCTATCTTCTGGACTCACCGGAAATCCTTACCTCCTTTCAGAGCTTTTTATAGAACTTGCATATGACCACCTTTTTTAAAGAATTCCCAGTAATAGACATTTACTGGGAAATAGTGTTTGCCTGCATGTCTGCATATGTAAACATGAGCACAGATTTGCATGTGTCTCGTCTCTCAAAGCAAGGGAATGTCTCTGAAGGTAATTGAAGGCCAAATATTTGGGCTACTCCTTTTGGCATCTCAGGCTGAGATCCACTGAGGTGGATGTGGACTCATTTTGAGCAGGAGATGACCCAGACTGCCCTCTAACTTCAAGCAGATGGAGACAGGTCAGTCCACTGAGGGAGTTGCTTGTCTGTGGATGACATATGTTGTGATTTTTCTCCATCAGAGAAAATAGGATTGCTTTTATTGTAGTACTATCTGCTCTGGAGAAGGACAAAGTAGTACAATCATGGATAAAGAGTAAGAGAAGAGGAGTTCAGAGGTGACAGTAGGCTTTTGAGAGCACTAGTAACATGCTTTCCCTAATTTAGTCCAGACAGAAGACATTTGAGTGCCATAATTTGTTATGGCAGCAGATTGTTTTCTTTTGTAGACAGTTTGAATCCAGTTGCTATGTGGAGTGAAATGGCTGGGTGGGGAAGGACAAGAAAATGAGCTTTTGGTGAAATCTTGTAGGATGTGAGAATGTTTTCCTTTCTTTAAGCAGAATTCTGCAGTTAACAGTGTTAAAACCAGTTTAGTACAAGGCAGGAAATACATAGGACTGTCTTGAGTACTGGGGTTTCTATTGTTCTGTTGCACATGGTGATATGACAATGTTACTTTTCTGTGTCCGTCATCATATTTACTAAGCTGAGATCTGGAAATAAGTGTCTAGAATTAATCTAGTTTTTTTTTATTGCCTCTTTTTTTACTTTGGCTTTTTGAAATACCTTGTGACTTGTCATCTCTAGTGGGAAATCTGTCTGCATTCCCTCAGAGTTTATTTGCTGTATTTACAAGCTTAGACAGTATTGACATAGTACGGAGAAACTGGGTTTTGGCAATGCTGGAAACTTTAGCAACTTTTTATACACATAGAAAATTTAAACACACTAACATTAAAGTAAAAAGCAATTTTTAAATTATTTGTTTTCAAAGTACTCATAAATTATGAAACACTGGCATCAAGCTCACATCTACAACCTGTGTTATACCCCTCTGTCTTCTATATGTTCAGTGTAAAATATGTGGTAATTTTAGCTGCCAGAATGAACATATTTTTCTCGTAATTTTGAGAAGAACAAATTGCCTCAAATATGTAAATTACCAAAACACAAAGCTTGTTTTGCAGGTGACCAAATATTTTAAAGTAACTTTCCTCCTGCTTAGGATTGAATAGACTTATTTTCAGCCCTGATTTAAACATCATATTGGCGTGTTTTTGTGGTTAGACTCAAAAAGAATGTGGAGATATTCCATGGTTCATGATATCCTGTGTACTAAGCAGGCTGCAGACCCTTCTGTAATTGAGTCATGGTAAACAGCAAACTTAAACACCTCTTTGGAGGGGGTGGCAAGTTAATCAAAAAGTTTGTTATTATGAAGACATTTTCTTTAATAGCTCTAGTTTAATTACAAAGGACTTTTTTTCCGAAGCAGTTAGGGATTAATTGTAACCATGAGTACTGAAACTGAAGAATTCTCTTCCATAGTATACTTTTGAGTCTTTTTTAGAAACCAAAGCCCTACTTTAGGGTTGATCAAAGTTTAGGACTATATTTGCTTGTAAAGATTAAGCATTTATGCAAAATAATGTCTTCACCGAACACCCTCTTACATTTCTGCTTGGTTTTCAGTATGTGGTATCTTAGCTGGTGGTCATGCTTACCCTTCCTGTACAGGAAAGGGAAAAAGTAAGCTTCTAAAATGTGGCTTAAATCTCACAAACTAATAAAGTGTCTTCTGCTGTCACTTTGTTCTGACCCAAGACAAGTTTCCTCTAGTTCTCATGTTTCTCACAGGTCTTTTTACTTTTATCTTGGCAACTAGGATTTGAGAATATTGCTGTAATATTCTTTAATATGTCAAGATCAGTGCCTCTGCTCTTTTGACTTATTACATTTGCTGAAGTGGGCAGGTGTTCCTTTCAGTGCTAAAGTTCATGAATTTGTTTTAATGAAATAATTGAATACTGCAGTAACAATATAAGATAAAACAAACTGCAAATCATAGCAAGTTAACTTTTGTTTCTGAAGGACTTAATTTTTTAATAGACGTGTACATGTATGCTATTTACCTCAAACTAGATGATTCTGGCTATAATACAGTGTTGTGTTGTGTTACATCAGGAGTTTAGAGTGCAGGGTTGAGTTTTTTTCTGGAATATTTTAGTTTGATGCAATGACAATATATTGTTTAGTTCTTTGGGTGACCACTCTGAACTTACAGTTCATGTTTTAAAATATCAACTAGACAAAAGACAGGATGGATGCTTTTGACATTGTAGTTTCATTTGAGACTGGTATGGTAACACTTTGCTCTTTAAATGACACAAATATTTTCTTTTGTTTTTTTAATAGTTGGCAAAGAGTTGCATCCCCAGGCACCTCACAAAAATATCCAGTTCCTTGTATTCCCTGCATTATAACCACAGCAGATGACTTAAAGATATTTTATCCCCTTTTCTTTTAGCAGAGCAGAAGCATTAGTGTGAAGGATGAAAGATTACTTGAAATATTAATAAGATACTTAATAAATTCAAGGTAAGCAACCTCAAATCTCCGCAGATTTGCAGGAAGGAAAGCACACCTTCAGTTGTCACAGAGCTGCTAAAATGAGGTAGCTTGTCAAATTCTCTGCCATCTCCTTGTTCACTCTGTGGTAAACATGACTCAACTTGCTTCCCTTTTTGTCTTCATTTGGGGATAAAGGAACAGCAACATAAGGGGATTCTGATTGTTTTTATTCAATAGGTAATTTTAGTATAATCTGGGGAATTTGTCCCTGAAGAACAGAAAGAGGAAAAACGTAGCTCATCTTGAATGAATATTCTTACAATAAACACTTGTGTAAATAGGAATGATTTAGTGCACATTATTCTTTAGAATCAAGTTGTCCCTTTGGAATTAGCAGGCAATTAAGCGTCAAATTTGAGGCAGAAATTGAACCAAGATGCTAATGGATTTTTTTTAATCTGTTACAACAACTCTAACTTCCTTTTAAAAAATCTGGCTTATTAAGCTGTTTCAGATGTCACGAAAGGGCTTGGACAAATAGCTTTAGGTGCCTGCCTTCATCTTGATAACTTTGGTATTGCTGGCTTGCTGTAAACCACAAAAAACCCTCTTGTTGTGTGTCTGGCCACAAAACTAATCTCAACACTGCACTGTAGCTTACTTTAGAGGCCTCTCCAAACAAAAATAAGTTTAAAGAATCCATCAGTTATAGCTAAATTTTAATGTATCTCTAAAGAAATGGTAGTGAAAGTCAAATGCAGCTTTTTAATACCTGTTGAATTCACACCTTACTGGAATTCATTATTTAGGTCTTTGTTAATAAGTGGTCCAAAACAAATCGTTTGTTTTATAATTACTTAATCTCTAATCTGTTATTTAATCTATCATAGTCACAATTTCTTTTATGCATGTTAATTAATTGCCAATTAATATTAAATATTTTGTATTAATATAAAAATTATGCAGTTCTTGATCACTACTTTCAAGATAGTATGAATTTCCAACAAAAGGTTGGTTACTTTCAGTACTCTACACTTTATTGGTAACAGATCTGGCATTTTTCTTCAATAACAAATTTTTATACCACTTGGGAATTTTTATTGTTTATGCATAAAGTTTTCCTGCTGTACAAACTGCAGACACTTTCTCTACAGCAATTTCAGGGTTTTAGCTCTTGCTGCTGTGAATGCTACCATATTACCTCTCCTCTGAAACCTAAGTGGTGGTACAGTGAATAATTTCAGGAAAGTTTTAGCCCATTAACAACTTGCTCAGAATAAATACATCTTGGGAAAGGACATTAAGAAATTAAAAAACTATTTATGTCTCTCTTAAAGCTTTTGCTTCTAAAACTTTTTTTAAGGAGCAGAGTTCATTTTAAACTTATTAGTTCAATGGCAGGTCACGGGAAGATGATTCAGATTAAATTGTCCTTTACAGTAACATCTTTATGGATAATGTGTCTGTTCTGGTTTTATGCCCTAGGTGACCAAATTTCATTTTAAGGTTTCATGGAGTCATAGGAAGAATGAATTGTTCACCACATGCTGACCGATGCTCAGGCCATCCCTGAGCAGTGATCGGCACTTTCCCAGTTTATATACTGGGAATGATGCTCTATGGTGTGGAATATCCCTTTGGCCGGTTTGAGTCAGCTGTCCTGGCCATGCTCCCTCCCAGCTTCCCTCCCTCTTGTGCTTCCTCACTGACAGAGCACCAGACACGAAAAAGACTCATCTTAGGCTAAGCACTATGTTAGCAACAACCAAAACATCAGTGTGTTGCCAACAATCTTATGCTAAATCCAAACCACAGCGCTGCAGCAGCTACCAAGGAGAAAATTAACCCAGCTGTAACCAGAAGGAAAGGAAATGAGTGGAAGATATAAACAGGAAAAAGAAGGTATATCTTGAACTGGGTACTTTGTCCTAAACTGAGTGCAAGTATATTTTGAACGTTATCTTCCTTTTGCAGTGTTTGGAGCCTGTCCTAATTAGGTCTAAGAAATCTAATAGGATTATTATGTTAGAAATGTGGCATTGGAGGTTTTTTTAATTAGGCACTTTAGCTCTGATACCCTATACCAGGACAAACACAAATCCTGTCAGCCTCTCTATGGCACACCTACTTCTGTTTGGTTGACACATTGGTGTATTCTGGAAAAGAAACCAAATTTTGAATGACAGCCCACAGAATTACCCTTGGCATCAGTTTGAATGAACTGAGTAGGTTATAGAACTAAGTCTTCTTACAGCTTTTTGGTTGAAAACTATTGGTTTTGCCAGATCCTTGACTTCCTTTGCCTTAGGCAAGGGGTTTCTGCAAATCCACATTAACCTTAAGGAGTGTTTAAAGAATTCACCAGTTCCTAGAGGGTCTCTTGCTGGATCAGTTTAATGAAAGGCATAACAGGCATTCAAATTACTTCCATTATACAATTTTAATAAATATAATTCAAAGACAACTGTTCCTGCAGCCTGTCCAACAGGAAAAAAAAGCCAAGCCAGTTGCTGAACAACAATGCCAGTAGCTGTGATGAATTTTAATTCATTTTGGAGAGGGAAACCTAAATATGACCTAAAGGGGAAAAAAAACCCAACAACTTTAGGCAATGTAATGGCGGTGGGGGGTGGAGAGAAATACCATTAGTAGTATGGACTATGGGCTGAGCAGGAAACCCCCAAGTGTTAGGAATGAGGCTCTAAAACTGTAATTGTTCAAAACCAACCTAGAAATACAAATGGGAAGGATGCAGCAACTCTTGCAAAAGGTGGGGGACAGTTTGTAAATTATCATCCAGAGAAAATTCAGAAGTATTTTATTTCACATACAGCCCTGGCAATAACACAGTAACTTCACTGTTAGAGTAATGTTCTTGCCTACAGATGGCTTAACAGGTTTCTGCTTTCTCATGCTTGAAGAGCATCTTCAGTTTGAGACCTGTTCATTTGTTCTTCAGGGTGATTTGCATAGCCTGCTGCCTTTTCCTGTTTCCTGTGTTTCTTCTGCTCTTTCCTCTTCTGCTTTTATAATGTAATTCCTCATTGTCCTCCTTACAAGGTATTTCTTACCCTCTAAGTCCATGTGAAATTGTTCCTAGTCTTCTCTTTGCTGCTTTTTTCTGCCATAGGAGAAATCCCCTGTCTGTGACATGAAACTTACTGTCATCAAGTTCAAATCTTGGATCATCCATCAATTGCTACATATCCATTCACTGACCCATCTCTTCTTCAGTACTACAGTGTATTTTCTCTTTTCCTTCCTGTTTAGACCACTCTACTTTCCATGGAATTAAAAATGTTTGTGGGTCCCTCTATTAGGGCCTCAGTTTACAGCTTCAGCGCCATGCAAGGAAGCATAAAGTATTTGCCATTACTCTGCTAGTTCATATACTAGAATAAAAATAGTGTTCCAAGATGGATCCCTGGATGTTGAGAGGTAAAAATGCTCTAAAAGTTGATTTTTTGACTCACGATTTCTGTCCTTAACCTCATAAGGGTTTGTTTGTTTTAATTATGAAAGATAAGTCATGTTATCACTAGATTCTAGTAAAATTACTGCTATCTGATGGATTCAAACAGGTCTTAACTGTCCACTGTCAGCGACATTTTCCTCTGTAGATGTGTACTATTGGAACCAGTAACAGCCTGCCAGAACTGAATGATGTGATATGTCATTATTTCGTACGTACAAAGATTGCAACTTGAAGTGGTTGTGTTGGTTTTTACTGTGTGTTTCTCACATTACAGTACAAATATTGACATTCACAGGGGATATGCAGCAACAAAGAGAATGTGTATTATATACTGCTCTAGGGTCATGGTTTTGTCTCTAACCAGTGGCTAAGGTGAAATGTGCAGAGGCTGGAGTTTCAGGACTACTATCCATGTGCGGGAGCAGGGCTGTGCTGCCGTGCCCAGATACATAGCAACAAAGAGCACACAAAATATTAGAGCAAAGTGAAAGCAGAGGGGTGACCTTTGCTCTGCTGGCTGCCAAGCCCAAGCTCTTGGGGACTGATGATAGGAATGTTCTCCAGAGATGAGGCCATGCTGAGTGAGATAGCTCCTCCGTGGTGCTTGGGGAGAGACAGGGAGCACATACAGTCTCCATGTGATGATTTTTCCTGGAACTGTGAAATGGAAGCCTGTGCCTAGGAGATGTGGTGCTGTCGATGGATTTGTGTGATCCTTCTTCACACCAGTGTACTCCTGCAGTCAGTTTCATCACTTACCAATTGTATGTTAACGTAACAGGCCTTTTGAAGTGCAATTGGGGTGTGGAAGAGCAATACAAGCAAGCGTGTGCGGAGGTGAGTGAAATGTCTGGGGGGAATTCAGCTCTGAGTGCCAGGCTGACCTGAAAGATCCTTTATGGGCAGTCCATGAGTGACTTGTGGTGTATCCATTAACTGTTATCCATATCCAGCAGAAGCTGGTCTTGTTCCTTCCTTTAGCCAATGCTATCCTGGTAAATGTGGAGCACTACACTGGACAGCTGTATCCCTGCTTTTGTGAGGGCGGCAGGAGGATTGCAGTACCTGCTCTGCCATCTCCAGTGTCTAGCCCAGGAGCCCAATTAGAGGTGATTACTGGTATCTATGGAGTCTGATACTCAGATTAACAAAAACTACAAGGTGGCACCTGAGTGACATCTGAAATTCCATCTACATGACTCTAGAACCAAAAACTCATTGTTCTGATTCAGTCAGAAGAAGGGGCTTTTATTTAAATGTTGAATGTTAAATTAAATATTAAGGGCCTGATTCTTCATTGCATCGCACTCATTCTAGAATCAGTATTCAGACTGCATCTTTAAATATTAAATTTCTTCTGACAGGACGGAAACTGATATGCAGCCTCTGACATTGGGCTCCTGTGCTGTTTCTTATGTCACAGGTGATGACAATTGCCAGAAATAGGGACTAGCAGCAAGAGACTGCAATAGCCACCTTAATTGCTTTCTATATTTTCAGACATAATTTACAGTTCTAAAGGGTTGAAAAATGAGTATCCTGACATGAGTGCTCAGTATCCTGCAGCAAGCCACTGGGAACAGGAAAGTTTTCCTTTCAAGATTCAACAAAAACAGTCCCTTACTGTGTGACGGAAACAAGCTGCACCAAACCTGCCAATGATTCAGCATGTTTTTCCAAATTCAAACTGGGCTGCAGCCTAAGGTTTGCAGTAGAGATTCAAACCCTGCAGGGAAACACCAGAGGCTCAGGCCTTTCTCCCAGCATCTGCCTTGGTGCCAGGTAGGGAACCAAATGAGTAGCAAAACACTCTCTGTACTAAAATAGCACAACAAATGGCTCCAGGGCACACAGAGAGGGGCCAATACACTGCATTAATTAGCTTAAAACTAATTAGCAAAATTTTGCTAAAAAATCTCGTGGCACAATTGAGAGCTGGATGAGGGTTTGAACTCCAGAATATTAAAGCTCTTGCGCAGTAGCTGAGAATTTGATGCCCATTGGGAGGTTTCAGTGACAAGCAGACCAGTTTTGACTGGAAGAGAGGAATACAGTATAAAACATAGCTTGCTGTGGAATTAAAGGTTTTGAATGAAATGTAAATTTTTCCAGTAAGTTCTCACCTAGGGCAAAAATAGACTTTACCCTTTACTAGAATTAATCCTCTAAATTACAGTGAACTTTTCTTCTGAATTTAGCTGCGGTTTTTTAGATGGAAACTGTCTTGAAGTGAATAATCCATTTTTTAAAATATTTTCATTGTTCAAAGGTTTTGGACAAATATTTATTAGATTAGACTTCAGCACATGGATCATGCGTGAATTATTTTTAGTTTTACTTACCGCATTCAATATTTAGTATGACATCCTTGAACTATGCGATGCTTCCCATAAATTGTAAGTTTTCAAGTATTTTCCCATTTTTCACTGTATTTCTCTCTTGACCAGTTGGAAATGAAGAATATGTTTATCATACTTGGCTAAACACAAGAGTCTGTTTAGTCTTCTCTGTTTAGTCTGAGCACTAAATAGCAATTGCATGTTCCAGAAATGAAACCAGGTTGAAAATCACAGAACAACCTGGGGAGGGATACATTTGTATGCTTTAAAATTGCCTGGGCAGCATGTGGAAGAATTTATTACCAATATAAATTATGTAAATGGGAATTCAATTATAGTGATTGTGTAGACAGAAGTAGTTAGTCTCCCTATCAATCAATTACTGCAAAAGGAGAGAGTACAAAACTTTCAAGAGTACAAAAGTTTCAAGATGGACACAAACAGTATCCAGTGGAGATGCCTAATCTAGGTCCTGGAAGGGGGAGTAGAGGTGAACAGAGCCTTCTGCTTGGCCGGCCCTGCCCACAGCCTCCAGAACCAGACAGTGAGTTGGGAATGTTTCACTTGGGGGAGTTTGTTCCATGGGCTGGCTGCCTTGGAGTCTCTGACATCAGGTAGCCCTGGCACTTCTGGAACATCATTATCAATTAAATTATGAATCAATATGTCCTTTAATGTAAAATAATGCATTTATGTAAAAATTAATGAAACAATCTTCTGGCCCCCCAATATCAGCCACTTTTCTCAAATGCTCCTATTGCCATTAGAGTGGTCATATACCTTCAACCAAGCAATGGAAGTGGTAGTTGCTGTCCAGTGTTGATGAGTCTTCCTGAAAGCCCTTTCATTTACAGACTTTTGTTTTTCTGAGAAGTAGTGCAGTTCCTCATAGAGCAGCTGTATGCTTTTTATGCAAAATCTGGAAAGCTATGAGCTACTCAAGTGCTTTGATTTTGTTACATGCTATAAATGCCCAGAGGATAAGATCTGAAACAGTACTTACAGAGGAATATAGTGAGAGCTAGGATATTTAGATGCAAGACCTTCATTTTCTGTTGAAATGTAGAGAGTAACAGTTATTTATACAGTTTATATGTAGGGTAACACTTGGATTTAGATTACCTTCATTATTTGTACATTGGGTTTTGAGTTCACACCTAATCCAAAAGGTTCCAAATAAATACCTTTTCTGTACAAGTGTTATTTATTTACATATGAGATTTATCAAGTCTTCCGTGATAATGACAGTTTTTTTGCTTTTTTTAATTTTTAAGTAACACAATTTAAAATCTGTAAGCTATTAATTGTATCTAATTTTAACCCTTAGGCAAGATTTTGGCTAAATTAAATACCCCAACGTGTTGTTCATGAAAACAGGCAAAGCATCTATCTAGTTTTACCACTGCCTGTCCCCCATGACCTAAAACATCTTCTGAAAAAGATACAGTGGAAAAAAAAAAAAGGCAAAAATAAACAAAATAGCTGGCATTGAAAAAGGCTGGGTTTTGCTTTTCTCCAAAGACTGTAAAGCTCTTTACAAATAGTGCTGAAAATCTTGACCTCAAAGCATCTCTCCTTCAGAAGCTAAGCAGAGTTGTTTTTCCTTTTGGAAAACATTGGATGTATCTGTCAATTTACTGGAAAAAGTGAACAGATTGTGTTAATTGAAGGTGATTTATGTTTACCTCCAGATCACTAGGACAGAAGCTACTGGGCAAATCTGAAATCTCATCCTTCTTTTTGAAGAGCTTCAGTGGTCAGATTCCAGTTGTATTCAAGAACAAAACTATCTGTCATTTAAAGACCTGCGATAGACAGGAGTTGGTGATTCTGCTTCTTCCGTAGAATTGTCTCTTAACTTTTGTAATAAGGTTCTTTCTGCTTACTCTAGACACCTTAAGTGTCAGAAAAGTGACCACCTTTGCTCAGAAAAAATATGTATCTCTGGCACTATCTATGCAAAAGGTGGTACTTAGGGGACTAGTAAGAGTGTACTAACCTCCTTGGAACTTTGCCAGTCCCCTGAACAAATGTGGAATTAATACCCTGCTAAATAATATATGGTAGAATGGGATTCATTGCACTTTCTTAAAATATCCCATCAAGTTGATTTCAAACAGTGATTGAAGTAAATTTGAAAAGTGTATATATGGTCCTGCTTCAACTAGAAAGGGACTGACAAAGGAAGGGGATGCTGCCAAAGTTGTGTCATGAGAACATCTTCATGTGGGACTCAGTTGGAGCTGGGCATATTTGGCTACAATTAAGCCACTTCCAAGGGTTAGGTTTAGGATTAAGGAAGGCAGAGAAACAAAGCCTAGCATTCCAGATGGGGTGGGACTGCAATATATCTGCCAAAGGAAAGAACAGCCCGCAGAAAGACTTCTCCCTGCAGAGATTCATCATGTGAGGCAGAGATGGGGACCTTGGGCTGAGACCCTTGACCCCTAGAATCAAGGATTATATTTAAGATTGGGGATGGCAGAGACACTAAGTTCTGGGATCATTTGAAGTGAGGATGCCAAAATCATTGTCTGCTGAGGACTTCATGTGGAACTAGACCTAACTTCATGTGGCTTGACCTAAGGTTTAGTCTATGCTAATGCCTAGGATTAGGGCAGTGAACAGAGGAGAGAAGGCTTAGGGCTGCAGGTAGACTGCCTGGCTGTAAATGGGTTGATAAAGAAGGGGACAAACTGCCAAAAAAAGTAATCCTCTGGGAACTTCTCCAGGCAGGACTATGTTGTGGGACTTGGGCTAAGGCTCAGCACCTGCACTGCCTAAGGCTGGGATTGGGTGAGAGTCCAAGTGTAGAGCTGTAGGTGAAGTGGGGATGGAAAGGTGCTGACAAAGAAATAGGCACTGTCTGCAAGCAGACTTTTCCCTTTGGAGATTTTTCTTGTGGAGGGCGGCTGTGGGGCTTTCCATGTGGCTCAGTCAATGCCTAGGGTTGCAGCTGGAGTTGGTCAAGAGGCAGAGTCTAGAACTGCAGTGGATTGGGACTGCAAAGGAGCTGTCAAAGGAAGGAGTGTTCTGGGGAAGAGATTATTCCTGCAAGAACTTCATATGGGACTTTGTTTCCCAGAGTCAATACATAATCACAGAATACTATAGGTCGGAATGGAATTCTAAACATTAAACCCACATAATGTGAAATGAAAACCAAAAAAAATCTGTGGCTTCAAGTTTCAACACCAGAAAATTCAGGATTATTCTCCCATGGTCTTCTCAACATGAGAGAGTCAGATGCAGCACTGCATTGGCTACTCTCCAGTCTAGTTGGGAGGTAAACTGTAATCCTCCTTCTGGAATCCAGCCTTCACCGCCAATGCCCCTGGCCCCTCTTCTCCTGAGAGCTGAAGTCAGCCAAGAGGAACCACAAACCCTGCAAGAGACTGACATTCACAAACCAGCTCTCCCACTTCTCTACCTCATCATTTCCCTCATTTGCTGAATTTCCTTCTCATCCCAGACAGCTCCAGGCTAGACAAGTCTTTGCTGTGGCCAACCCTTGAACCCCTTTGGGTGCAGAGAAGACAAAGAGTATTTCCTGGCTCCAGCTTGAAAACAGCTGAGACTTCATCACACCAAAAATTCAGCTGTTGATGCTGAACATGTGATGCTTCCAGCACATGTGGGAGAGACTGCCTGGGAGCTGGGAGTTGCCATGTTTTGAATGGCTGAGCCACCTCTCCTTGGGAAGGCCCTTTGGGAGTCAGCTGACAGGTACTTTTGTGGGGCCATTCAAGAAGTCAGCCTGGTGTGTCAGGCCTGTAAAACATTGACTTGTCAGCCGAATTTACTGCTCTCTTTCTACAAGAATGCTATGTTAGCCCTCAGAAAACATCTTGTCTCATCAGTTTGCAGCTCTCTGTATAAATCAAGGAGTTTGTAGAGATAAGGTCCAGACCACAGAATGAAATATTGCATTAAGTACTAAAATATTGCATTAAGTACTAAGTGCTAAATTTTTAAGTGTTGACCATTTCAAGGGCCAATTTAAACAAGACAGGATTAAGCTGGGGTGTTTACCTTCCTAACACTGCTCACTATAGCATAATAAATGATGGGGCTGTAAGCCAAGGAAGGCGACTACAAGAATGTTTTGTTTAGACTACTACAATAGCCAATTCAACATCATGAGAGGAATGCAGGATATTAGGAGTGATCTGAACTAGCAGAGCTACCATAAAAGTGATGAGTTACTGAAATGTCTGAAGATGTTGAAGTTATGCTTCAGATTTGCCCAGAACCTCTGTATTGTTTACAAGTTTTAGAGCTGGGGAAGAGATTAGCTTTGTCTCTCTTTTACTCTAGTTTTTGCAACATTTGTTTTACATGGGTACTTACTTCACTGTTTCCAGTTTTACCACTGGCTAAGTGCTTTTTGAGAATCTTCATTCTCTGAAGATTCTACCACTCTCTTTCTTTCTTTCTGTAAAACAGCAACAGAACTTCCTTCTTTGTCCCTAGAGTTTCCAGCTCTCTAACACATCTAGAGAACTTTCATTATGTTCTTGTTTTATTGGCAGCTGGACTAGCAACTTCAGAAGCACAGAGAACAAGGCAAATCTAGCTTATGAAAACACTTCAATACACTGAGAAAAATTCTCCAAGATTCGTTTTGCTGCAGGCCTAAGGAGGCTTGTGACTGGGGAGGTGGGATGAGAAAACAAGCAGCGCCCTTTTGCTGTACAAAGAAGTGCACCATTCTACCAGAACCTGCCTAACTCCTTTGTCATGTCAGAAGATCACTTTCATACTACATTCAAGCTCTTTCTTACTCTTTGAAATGATTGATAACAATTGACAAAACTGAATTTTCTTTCTATTTCTAATTTTTTCCCTAATTTCAACTCCTACTCTGAAAGCAGGAATGTGGGGGAGGGGATGGGGGGAAATTAGAACTATACAACTTAACTGAGGCTTGATAGAACTCTGCGTATTAAAAATTGAGATTATTTGGTCATAGCCTGTAAAAAGTCAATCCTACTTCAAATAATCTATGTCCAAAAGAAGAAGAAATTTGAAATACTGAGGAAATTTGTAGATGAGGATTTACCAAGACAAAGTATTAGAAAAGACTTTATTCTGATTACTATAAATTTCTTCTGGGTTATGTCTTTATACTGTATGCATTCATCATTGTCTTCACTAGTTCTGGCTAATAACTGATGGTAGGTTTGGCTCAAATAATAAGATTGCTTATTTACATAGAACAGTTTTAAAGACCAAAGTAGTTTAGGTGTAATCCTTAATCTTTTATTTCTTTAGAATATCATCGAGCATCTCAGCTAAATATACAGAGTTTGTTTTGAGCTTTTTTGAGGGTGAAGGAATACCAGAGGCACTGAAGACTTTCAGTGAGACTGAGATTCTGAAGAAAATAAAGGCCAAATCTCCAAAAATATTTGGTACTTTCCATTAGTTTCTCTAAGAATGTGGGCTAGAAGAATTTTGGAAATTAAGATATAAGGATAATCAAAAGTTTCTTTCACAATGTTGAAATCTTCCTTTGAACTTTTTGGAGGGGTAACAGAAGTCATAGAAGAGAAAACAGTGAATTCACGAATCTCTGGTGAAAAATCCACAGTTAAGTTCTTGTTGCATATTCTTATTGGTGATACTGCAGGAGAGATGTGCCCAGTGGTAATTTTACTCTTTGCTTCATCTAGGATTTCTTGTAAAGCTCATTTTCAATCGTGAATACAAATGGAAAATATAATAGTTATTGTAGTTAAAGATTTAGTTAGAGGTTAAAAAGTTGGTTTAATAGGATTTTGGTAACATTTTCTCATAAATCAGTTTTTCACCACAGGTGTAACCAATTTGTCCCTTTTCTTCTTCTGAGACTGAAACCCAACTAACAACAACAAAAAAATCATGTTTATTGTGCTGAACAACTCCTTTAAGCAATGTTACTGATGACTTACCACTACTTAAGTGAAATAAGATTAGAATGAATTTTCTTATGGTATGATTGTCTTTTATGTCCATAAAAACTATAGAACCATGCGGAGTTTAACCCTTGGCTGAAAGCTCAATCTTTACAAAGAGCCATTTTCTGCTTTTGTGAGGATGTGTATGTTGTTAGGTCTCTGAGAAAGTCATACAAGCAACATATTAGATATGCATTTTTATGGTGCCTTAAATGTTTAAAAAATGAGACTAATTTGCATAATGTTTGGAAGTATTGTTTAAAAGTCTGCTGTGATCTCTTTGTTGTGGCTAAATTCTAAGTGTTCTGTCTTGGTTTTAGAAGGTTTTCTATATGGCATTGTCATTCAACTTTCTGAAATATTCCCATGTTTATCTTCTGCACTCATGACAGAAATCCGATTTCTCATACAAAGCTGGGCTAATAAGCAGCTTTTGAAATTATTAGACAAAACAGTATCACTGCATGTACTGAACAGTTTGAAATGGTGACTCAAATCAGCTTGCCCTGAGCCCCCAGAAATGAAGAAGCACAGTGTTTCATCAGCTCTCCTAAGGAGTTCTCTGTCCTTATCATAAATATTCATCTGTTCTAATAAGCATAGTTTGAAGTGCTTTCAAACCATGTTTAATATTCTGCTAAAGGATACTCAGATTAGGTTCACACCGTGTTGTGCTGGTGCTCTATGAACCCATTGGAAGAGTGGGAGTCATTGCAAAGAAGAGTTCACAGTTTAAATAGGCAAGAATAAAACAAGAAGATTAAAAAAGTGTGTACACGGAGACAATAATTCTGTTGATCTCCATCAGACATAGTCGGGAACACGATTCAGGCCAGGGCTTGCTCTGATATGAGACCATGTGTTTCTGAACAACAAGAATCAGAAATTAAGAAGGAACAACACAGTTCTGTGAGACATGACTTAAGTTTGAGTGAATATAACTAACCATTTATTTGGTTACTTATATTCAGGCTATTCCTCTTTGTTTAAAGACTTTGTAGCATTACCAGGCCTTTTTTTTTCTGCAGAATTGTAATGGCATAATACTGTGTGCAAAGCAGTTCTTTTATTCCTTTAGTGTTTGAGAGGCAAAAGGTTTACTTGGTGAAGGTTAGTGCATTCTCAAATCCTGAAGTCCTGGTGTACTTTTCTATCCTAAAATTGTCTTAGTCTTAATCTTTTTGGGATCTGTTAAGAATATTTGGCTAGCATCATTTATTTGTTGAAATACTGAGGAGCCTGTCCCCATAGACTGGATTAATGTCTTTGCTACTTTGAGGGCCTTCAAGAAATTTAGATTTGGTTACATGTGTAGTACTTGTATATGATGCAAAGAAAATATTACAATCCTATTTTCTCAGCCTGGTGGATTAATATCACTTAGGAATGCTTCATCCTACAGTAGCCTTCTCCCTCTGGGCTGCAGCTGAGCTGAAATTGCTGGTTCTGCTTCAGCCAGAAATGGTAACTTTGCCCACTGAAGAATTTAAAACACGTGAGAAGAGCTGCAACATTTAACTGAGCAAGAGTCTGGGCCAGATTGTGTAGGAAGTTTTGATACCATGGAGGTCTCTAAATTTGTACATGTCCGTAGGTAATGTTGATTGCTCTCCTGTGAGATGGCATACTGATGTGGACTCATAGGAGATCAGGTATGTAGAAATTCTGGTCTTTCTTGGTAAGAGCAGAAGTATTTTAACTCCAAAAGAAAGTTCAAGTGTTGTGCAGGATCTTACACCTTATTGGTGATTCTGAGTTTGCACCCTAAGGTAGGAACCCAGTGCAAATAACATAACCCACTCTGGTCCTGCTGTTGATTCATACTCTGTTACAAGTCAGACACAAATACAGATTTTATTTCAGAATCAAGAAAATGGAACAGGGAAGGCATTGTTCAGAAAATAATGACAAACAAAAGGAGAAATGGCTTATGCAGAAGAAAAACACATTTGTGTTTCTATTAATGATTTATTGAATTAAGAGTGTGTTTCTTATGGCCAAGATATAGAAGACCTGGAAGTCTTTGCTATTTAAGTGCCAGTTCCTGAGGATGGCTGTAAGCTGCTGTAACTTGCACAGCCAACTTTTAGTAAATGATGTCTGTGTTCTCATAAATCAATGTAGTTTCTTATCTCTTGTACATCTTATTTTCTCTCTTACTTATCTTGTGGTTTTCTCATTTGCCACCCATGACTTTTGGAATTCAGCAGTTTTTAGTGTGTCACAATAATAGAAGTATGTAGAGTTCCTCATTCTACTGCATCTCCATCTGGTTTTATGCTGTGCTTACATACTTTGTTACCTGAGTACTAGTGCTTGTCTATCCCAATCAATGGTCTTGCAGAAGTATTAAAACCTTTACTCCTCCTCATTAAAGTCTACGGTGTGTCTTTTTTTTTCATTTGTCTTCTGGTTTCAATCTTCAGTTGGCTGAGGAGGACTTAGATTCAAATGAAAGGGGATGGTCCTGAGTGTGCATTTGACTGAGAGAGCTGTGGTGCTTGTGGGAGGACTTCTATAAATCTGGATGGAAATGTGAGATTTGGCAGCTCTGATCACAGGCAGAAAGGATCCCCAAGGTAAAGAGCTAAATGCTGGTTGCGTCTCCACTCCTTCTACTTTACTTTTGCTTTTCTGAAACTGTCTAGACACTTACTGGAACAAACTTTCATGGGGCAAATAAACTGTAAGTTCAATGAACTACAGTGGGAAATTAATTTGGAATTCAGTGGAAATGCTGGTGATTTCCATGAGAAACCTGGGTGTGAGGGTTAGTAATTTAATAAGTAAATCACCACATTACCATGTGGTTCGCATCAATCTAACCAATGTAGCACAAATTTGAAAACCTCCAGTTTAGTTGTTGATAAATTATAAATCAATTATTGGTGGATGTCATTGTGAAAGTAATTGTTACAGAATTAAGAAAATCAATAATGGTTTATGCTACTCACAGGATAAAAGGCTGCCTCTGCTGAATCCATTACTGAATGACATTTGCTATTCTCATGTATGGAAGTATTTAAAAAAAATGCTTAATACAACAAAAACCTCTATGTCCAATTGCCATATTTACTTCATGAAAGAGAACAGAGCTGGAAAATTCCATATGCTAGAGCTGGTTTCTCTATTCATGGGGATACTTTCATTGATGCCAAATATTGATTGGATAATAGAAAGCAGATCTCTTCCTGCAGCCTTAAGGGATCCCTTGGACTTCTCTTTGTTTTGTTTTAGATGTTTCCTTTCACATCAGCCATGAACATGGACATTGAACCTTTTATTGCCTTCTCTTCCTTGCATCCTACCTGATGGTCCAGAAGTGGCTAGCTGCTTTTCTAGCATCCACTCACACTGTTCGTTGCCTGTAGTGGTTCTTTAGTTTTATGCTTTTAGATATTGACTAGAAAGTGATTCACTATTGATTTTGAGTAACTTTGCTTTGACAACATCGTGTGCACCTTGACATAGGAGAAGGAAGAATGCACTGCAGGAAAAAAAGGTGTTTGGTGGAACAAATCAGAAGGTATTCTAGGATAGGATAAAAATGCTGAAGACTGTAAGTCCTCATGAATATGTAATCTCATGAAGCACATGGAATTACATCAAACATTGCCAATTGTGAGAACACAATAAATGTTCTTTTAGTGTTTCTCCTCATGTAAGAATGATTTGAAATTGCTTTAATGAAAAAAAAGGAAAGAAACAGAAAAAGGTGTAATGTGACTCCTTCTAGGTGCTGTAGTCACGGGTTAACAAATTGTTTCTATATGATACTGTGTGATTTGTACCTTTAAAATTTCCATTAAAATGGATTATCGGTTTGCCATGAACACTAAAGTCTTTCTAACTCATTCTTACTGAGTGATAAATCTGCTCATAAATTTCTGAGAGATTTTTGCTTGACACTTTCTCTAACATCAACTACCGTGTCCAGTTTTCAGAAACCTTAGGGAAATAACATTCACCTCTTTTGAAGGCAAAATCTGAGGGAAGGTTAGAGTTCTTATGTACTACCAGTGACAGTTCTGTGCTTTTGTAACTTGCACGGCTGCTGTTATAAATCTTGAAGTAGGTTGTTTCATCATCCTCAAACTGGAGTGAAAAACAACCTGAGATTCAGAAATGTGGATTCGTTATTTCAAAAGCTGACATTTGCAAATGCACAGTAGAATGTCCTTTCTCCTTTTTCTTTCTGGTTAACAGAATAATTTAAGGTCTTACACATCAACAAATAGTGTAGTAATTAAGGCCATCTGAGGTATACAGGCAAATTCAAATAGTATTTCCTCAAGACTTTAATTCAACATTCTCAAAGTATGTGCTTTAACTTAGGGTATGTTGATTGAAAATGTGTTGTTCAAAGGACAATTTATTTTAAAATTCACATGCTTCATTTTTTAAAGCCAAATATCTTTTTTTCGTGTTAGAAGTCAATAAAACCATAAATAAAATAAAATGCAATTATAGGGATTAATGCTGTGACACTGAAGCATAGTGCACATATTCAGAAATAAAAGACATTTATTCCATTTCTTATAATTCACTTCCACAGTTAATTAGGATAAATACATATGTGCTGGACCATTTAAAGTCATTTTACATAGCTATTTCAGAAGTTTATTGAGATTATTTTCCAGAGTGTATATATACAAGTATATCTTAATTTGAAAAGATCTAGATAACTATATGGAGCAATTAACCTCTTTCGCACTTTCATTGTTTTGTCTATGAGGTAACATGAAAGTTTAATTGGTGTATCTACATTTTTGTTTAACCTTATTTCTTTTCTTAGTAATGTGTATCTTAGCATTATCAGCAGAAGAAAATTTTTCTAAAACTAAAAAATCAGAAAAGAGTCTAATCATATACTTTACCAGAAAATAAATTGTCTTATCTTTCCTTATAGATAAAATTTACATTCCTTATGTGTCATTAGGTTTTATTTCTCAAATAGTTCAGGAGCATGGAGATACTTTGTATGGGTTGTGTATTTTTCTTGGAAGTTAGAAAACATAGCTTTTAAAACTCCTTTTTTTACAAGATGCGGCCAACAGCTGAACACTCTGGAATTAGGTCTGTCTATCAGAAAAGTTTTCTGCCATCCACTACTATATAGATTTTTATATATCCATTTTCACTAAAAAATCTGAACCGTAGCTGCTTTTAGATACTTAAAAAAAAAAAAAAACATCGAGTTTGGTGATACTAATTTTCCTCATCTCCATGTAGAATGGAGGTACTATAATATTTGGAATCCCCCTTGAGTCCATGATTTGACACTGCTTGACATTAATGTTTTGCTGCAGCACAGTAACTTTACAAAACTGAAGCCAAGACCAGTAATAACATCTTTCCCACCTCCCAAATCAACCGTATTTGGGATTATTTTTCTTTCATAGAAATGTTTCACAAAAATTTTGCTTTCCTGTTTTCTGTGGCACTCTGTATGTGTGTCCATGACATGTGTCAGTCTTCTGCTGTGAAAAAATTAAAATCTAAGCTAGATCAGATGGTGTAAAAGAAGGAAATTTTTCCTTTTAGGTTTACCACTACCGCTAGGAAAGACAATATCATTATGGAGATCCTGTTGTCAGCTTTCCCTACAACTGTAACATTGATCCTCCTTTTAGGTTTGGGAGTACTGTGGATAAGAATACATTCTCATCATCAGCCAGCCTTGATTCAAAGCATTCTAGCTAAATATCAATGGTTTATCTATCCGTGTAAGGGCATTGTAACAGCCTCACCTATGGTGTTTATTCCTCCTTTGGTAGTTCCATTTAGGATCATGGAGCTGTTATGCTAAATGTGATTCATGCACACATGAAAGCTGAACTAACCAGTGCTAGTAGCCCACCCTTCACTGGTGCAACAGAGCCTGAACAAGACTGAGTCTTTATCCAAGCCTATTGTATTCCTTTTTCAGAATTCCCTAGAAAAGTTGGATGCAAAATTCACTCATTTAAGAAAAAAAATGGAGTGCCTAAAATATGTCCAGCTCAAAACAGGGCCCCCACTGAACAGTGGCATTAAAGTACAGTGTTTGCTTCATTTTACATTACTAATTTTATTCGAAATGGTTTTTGTCAATTTTATTCTTTTTACTGTATTGGAGGGATCATTTAGGGGTCTTCAAAATTTTCTTTTTCTTTTTTTTGTGTTACCACTAATTGTTTTTTTACTTCTGGGGGTTTCACTCAAAATCCATATTAATAGAGACATGCTAATAACTTTTAGTCCTCACTGAAAGAAATTGCAAATAGCACATGCTTGACGCCTGCCTGATACCTATCTCAGTTTGAACAAGGAGGAGGGAAGCAACTGCTGGTGACCATGGGTTAAAACCCTCACGAGGAAAAAGCATAGCTTGGTTGCTGGTTTTACAGGGCTTAAATTCTTTCTCATACTTCCTTTCATCTTCCTTTTGCAGACTGAGCTGTGTGTATGTCAAATGCTGCTCTTGGCCTCGTGTCTGGGAAATCTGTTACCTCTGACGTACTTTCCCCAGGGAGCTGCAACTGTTTGTGCTTTTTCTTTGGCAGCCTGTGATCAGAATATTATAATTGCCTCCTAACAGCTTTAAAATGGGACTGACTAGAGATGCCCCTTGCCTTTGCTTGGCTTCCTTCTTCTGGAAGAGACAGTCTGAGTATTTTTGAGGTGCATTGGAAGTGACTTCCCCTGTCCTCTATGTTTTGCTCCTTGCTAAGGCCTATCCAGAGATGAATTTTGAGTATAGAAATTCCCATTTGGAGATGTTATTGAGAATTAAAAAATAAAATAATAATTATTCTCTTCTTTAACAAAGCTGTATTAGTTTGAATCTGGGCAGGGAGTCTTGGCAGATAAGCCAAGGTGTGAAGTACAAGCAACCCTGTCAGAATTTCCTGTCTGGATATTTGTATCCAGTGATTATACAAATCAGACTAATACCAGTATTCAGAGACTGGAAATCTTTACTCAGTGGGGGAAACCCAAGAATGTTATTTGGAGTGACTATGAAAATTCTCCTCTTTGCCTAGTGAAAACCTTTATTTGAAAGACAGCATCAACATTGCTGTTACCTGCTCTGGTTGCACATCAAGCAATTCTGACAGGAGAATTCATTATAATTGGCAGTCAGTTAATTAGTTTAGACTTTGCTTGGGGATCAGTTCTTTTATTTAATAGGGCTGTTATAATAAAATTCTATCATTGAGAAGGCTGTTTTTTCATGCAGGAAAGATTTCAAAAGTTACGGGCTGCAGCAGGGGTGGAAAGGTCTTCATTACACTGCTTCTGTCTAGCCAAACTTGAAAATGAGATATATTTTCTCACAGACTGGAGTTGATCAGGCTGAAAGAGTAATTAAATTTTGTGTCAGCCAACTACCTTGAAATGAAGAGAAGTCAATGTACATTGCTCTAAGGAGAAAGAAGGAAGTGATTAGTTATAATTGTACTCGGTGTCCAAGAGAATTCCTTCACACCCCTTGCTTGAATCTTCTGCTAAGGGAAGAAAAGAATCTAAACAAAGGATCTCTAATTCTTCTCTTAATGTCTATAATTTCTTGAGCTCAGGATCTCCTTTGGGAGTTAGAAGAAATCAGATACTACTGAACCATAATATTTTAAGGGTTGACAGAGGGACTGTTAGGTGGATGAGGGATTGGTTGGATTGTTGCATCCGGAGGAACTGCTCACAGTCCTGATCAGGGGACATCAGTGACAGCTGCTGTCCCTCAGGGGTCCATAATGGGACCACTGCTATTAAAGGTCTCATTAATGACTTAGACAGAGGGATTGACTGCAATCTCAGCAAATTTCCTGTGAAGACGGACTCAGAGTAATGGAGTTGTCAGCTTGGAGAAAGGAAGGCTCCAGAGAGACCTTGGAGTGGCCTTTCTGTACTTAGAGGGGCCTTATAAGAAGGATGGGGAGAACCCTTTAGTAGGGCCTTTTGCAGCAGGACAAAGGAGAAATTGTTTTTAAATAAAGATTTAGACTAGATATAAGGAAGAAATTTTTTACAATGAATGTGGTGAAATACTGGCACATGTTTTCTAGAGGGGTGTACTACATGACCTTTAAAGGTCCCTTCCAACCCAAACCACTCTGTGATTCTATGGGATCTCAGTAGCTGAGTGCAACCAATGATACTCAGTTAAAAATAAACTTACAACAAACTTGCTGATTTTATTTTAATTTAGAAACTGTTTAACAGGAGGAGATGACAAAAGATTTGCATTGAAACCTTGCTTACAATTGAATCTGGAAGCCCCTGAATGAATCATTTGTAGAATATCACACAGCACAAAGTAGGTGGTACTTTGAGAAAACAAAATACTTACTGTTAAAATTTGGTTTAGGTGAAGCTGGCAAAGGTGGCTGTCATTGAAGTTATGTAATAGGTTCCTTTATGAGACATTTTCTATGCTAGTGTATAATTTAAAAAGCATGTACCTTATTTCTCTGTGGCTATCAGTCTTAGGCTGATTTTCTGGGGAAAATTTCAGTAGTCAATGAACAAATTCAAGGTGAAACAGTCTACACAGTGATTAAAAAAAAAAACAAAACCTTATAACCACTTTTTTCAGGTGGTTAAAGAAACTGGAGTCAGAAATCTGTGTAAATCTGACTGAACCACCATCCGCTCTGAAAATTTCCTATGTAGTCTCTGTGAGAGTCTGGCAGCAACAGCCCCTGAAGATTCCATCTGTGCTGGCCATGCTCTGGAGCCCAGGGGGATCTGGGCTGAATAGGAGTTTTCTTTATGTTTGACATCCAAATCTCCCTGTGGCTCCTGTGGTTTATCTGTTCTTCCTTCCTAGCATCTTTATGGCTCTATTTTCTTCCTGCTGCACCACACATCACTGATGTTAAGAAAGGCAGATGAGAGGGATTTACATCAGTGAAGCTGGATATTCATGGTACTTTATACCAGGTTTTACTTAGAGCGATACAGGGGTAGAGGTCTGGAGTTTTTTGGAGCTAAAACCAGCAGGATTTGGAAATCATCCAAATGTGGAATTTGGAGGAAAGAAGAAAGAAAAAAAGGCAACCACAAAGCTTAAAGACAAAAGTGAATTTTTAAGTGACTTTGTGATGAGAATGAAGAGGATGGGCAGGATTAATTTTTTGTTGAGTTTGAAGGTGTGGTGTCA
Organism: Donacobius atricapilla; assembly: GCA_013397315.1. Lineage (NCBI taxonomy): Eukaryota > Metazoa > Chordata > Aves > Passeriformes > Mimidae > Donacobius > Donacobius atricapilla. The sequence goes on from WBMY01017398.1 coordinate 119,654, forward strand.
AAACAGAGCAAAAGGATGGAAGAGCACAATTGAAAGGGGACAATTAGAGCTTGAAAGAAGGAACAAATTTTTAAGTCATTGATGTTTATAAGGTGAAGGTAAAGACAACCTTGTCAGTTTGTTGGCCTTCCAGCTCCAGAGACAGGGCACTGTAATTAGCTCCACTTTAAAGAGGTTGCTGTGCTTTGTAGAAATGCTTGGCTAGATAAAACAAGCAGCTTGCGGACCTGTGGGATACATTGTCAAAAACAGTGTACCTTTTCTTTCCACAACATGGATTTAAAGGGGAACTAAACAGGTAGTTAGAAGAGATGCATACCTATTGGGGTAACTTAGAAGGAAACACACAGGTAGCTTGGCAAATAGCCTAAATGGCTTCTGCTTGGCAGCTGAGAGGTTATACTGGTTGAAATGGACTCTTGATCTGCCCTTCATATACTCTTGGGATGTCATTTTTTTGGAGCCCATGTTTTGTCCTTGAACAGCATCAAGGTCCAGGACCTTTAGGGAGCAAGGGAGAAGGCCATTTTGAAGCCTCCCAAGCTGCAGACAGAGCTCAGCTGAGATATTTAGCAGGATCAAAAGGACTTCCAGGAGGCTGTTTGCTGACCCCCTGGGTTATCTTCCTGTACTGCCTGGGACCTCTCTGTTGCACTTGTATTTGCTGAATGCAACTGGTTGGATTACTTATTTATTCCCCTGTGTAACCTTCCACTTAGCATAGAAATCACCCTCCATCATATTATCTTATGAGTCATGCCCCCAAAATATACATTAACTTTTTAATTTTATAAGGTAAGTTTTCTCTCTGAAAATGTTTTTTCCAGCTATTTCACTAATTCAGAATTAAAAAAACTGTGTATTGTTTAGATGTAATCAGCTGCATTAAATTATGGGAAAATAGCACAGTTTGCAGATTTGTTTTGTAAAAAGACTTGCAATTTGATGTTCAATGAAAATACTAATAGCTGGGGAAATAATTCATTTTTTGTTTTTGTAAATTTTGTATCTCACCTTAAAATTATTTTTATATTTATAATTTTTTGTTAGGTTTTTACTTTTTGGCAATGTGTTGGTAGGGAGAAAAAGAGTAACTGCAGGACAAGAATAGGTTGTTCCTCCAGCTCCCTCTTTCCTTGCAAAGAAAAAGGCAGGAAACAGGTAAAGAACTGACCTGGTGCTACATATTGTCAGTGATGGCACAGAGAAGAAGCAGTTGCAGTAGTTAACCCAGCAAAACACAGATGAAATTCAGCCAAAAGCAGATTGCTAGTGGTCCTATAATCAATAAAGTTTTTGCTTTCACTATTTTTGGTCACCTCAAGTTAAATCAATGATATAAAATATGTTTTCCTAATGGTTACCATCCCTGGCCAAAAATGAATTAGACTTATCACAGGTTCTGGTGAAACAGTTCTCTCACAACTACAACAGGTGTTCTGTATATTAGTTGTCTCCAAAAATTAGGCCTAGGATAAATCAGAATTTAACCAGACTAGTGGTAACTCTTAATTAAAATGTATGTAGCATATTTAAGAAAGGAATACTTGAAAGTAAATATGGTAAGGAATTCTATTTAGGTCTTGGTAATTACTGCATCTGAAAAGAAAAATTACAAATGTTAATTTCTTTTTTAATTATAAGTTTCCATATGTCATTTGTAAACTTAAAATTGTTTTCAGTCTTAATTTAATCTCAAGTGTTTTCTTACCTACCTGCCATTCAGAATGCCATTTGAAGTGGAATTGTTATGATGGATTTTCAAATTGTTATGAAGGGAGAAATTATAAGGGATATATTCAATTAAACTTCCATTTATTCTTCTTAGCTGAAATTTGAAACAGGAGATAACCCCAGAAAATGTTTTACCCTGGATTCCTTTTGGCTGTGAACTACAGATGAACCAGCATTAATGGTGACTGGTGGAACAAAACATTCACAAGTAGCTTATTTATTTTCTCCCCTTTCAGTTATTTAGATTGTCTGAGAAATTAATTCCTCAGAGATAACAGTCCATGTTATTTTATTCAAAATATGCAAACCTGTGCAACTTCTAGGCCAGCAGAGTAAGCACAATAACTATTTTACAGCTTTCAGTTTAAAGGCTATTGAAGTATAAACAAGTATTTCAAAGAGAATCCATTTGGCAAATGTTAAACTCCCCAAGTAAAGGTTTTCCTAGATGGCAATTTCTTAATGTCCCCTCAACCCCTTTTTACTTTTCCCCACTGAGAACCATTTGATTTACTATCATATTCTTCCTTATGCTCCTGCCTTCCCCAGCTCAGCTGAAGGCACTGCCAGGGAGGTAACTGCTGTCACCTGGGCTCATGATGCACCATGGGAAAAACATTTAATATCCCTTCCCTCCCCTCAGAAGCTGCAAGGTGCAACCTCTTCAGCCATCTGGTTTTTCTCCATGGTATGTAATTCATATTTATAATTTGGGGGTTGGTTATTGTTTTTGATGTGCTTCTGAAAATCTGGGTTTAATTCTTCAATTATTTGCTCTTTGGTGGGCAATGTATTAAAAGGGAATAAAAGTTTTAGTGAGTATGAAATGGTCTGCCCAGGTCCCACCATCTTGTTGGCTTCCAGGAAAAAAAAAACAATCTTTTTGCACTTTATGCAACTTGGTTGATTTTATTGCTGGTGTATTTAAGTGTCCTTGAAACTAGACACAGGAGAGCTTTCTGGATGGCAGAAAGTAAAAGGATAATGTTCAGTGCTCTAAACAATGTCAGTCTTCTGCTAGAACCTGAGAATTTAGACTACAGGATTAGAAGGAATCTCATTTTCAGTGCTGTTGGCAGTTGGAGTAAGAAACTCACTGGTTTCTATTGGAAAGGAGAAAAAAGAGGCTATGTAGCCTGAGAGAGTAAGGAGTAGTATTAGACAAAGTTGGAGAGAATTTTCTTTCAAGCCTTTCTAAATAAAATGAGCTTTCTTGTACATGCAAATAGAGAAATATATTTTTGTTGGATGATAATGGAGGGGTTTATAACAGTACTGTTTCTGCAACTGATTTTTCCATCAGAAACCTGGAGGTGTGTTATGTTAATTGGTAGTTTAGTGTTTTGGGGACAAAACCCCCCTAGTTGATTAAGTGCTGGTTTTCATGTATATTGGGTATGGATTTGCTCCATGTAAATGGACACACTCATATGTTTTTCATATGTCAGCTCTGGCCTTCATCATCTTAAAAATATGTTTGAAAATGTTGCTAAGTTTCATGCAATTGGAAAGAACAAAGTATTAAGGACAATAATTTCATGCTTTGTACAGAATAAACAAAAAACCCCAGAACTTTCCAGGCAAGGGAAGGGAGTGTGTCAAATTAATCTATAAAAGTCAGACAAAGGAACTTTGCTTGGAAAAGAAATGCAGAATGGTTTTAATTAACATTTTGCTTCAGGTCATGCCATGTTCTTTCAATTAGGACTGTGGTGTAAGAAAGACTGTCTCGTCCTGAAATGCCTTTGCTTCTTTAAAGGGAAAGACTTGGTCATTTTCCAGAGATGGGGAATGGGATACTTCCAGTTATCTTTAGTTTGGGACAAGTATGGATTGTGGTTCTTTTTCAATTTTGAATATAATTGAGAAGAGTTGGTATCAAGCATGTTTAAGTGTCATTCTAAAATCTTTGTTTTTTTCTTTCAGCTCTCTCTTCAGAATATTTTTCCATTGCAAAACTATGACATAAATAATTTCCCTTCATGCCTTAGTCACTGTTTTTCTCTATTCCTCTATGCATCTCTTTAATGGTTTTTCTGCAGCATTTAGCTACAATGCAAATAGGTTTCTGTGTGTTGTCATTCAATGTTACGTGTAAAAGCATCTGCGTGTTTGATTTTTAGAGTTTCTGAAGGCATCACTCCTTTTTCATTGTAACAACTCCTTTTTTTAACAATCATGTGTTTCCTCTGTCTTTGCATGTGCCCTGAAATGGGCCCCTTTTGTTTGCAAACTCCTAGTTCTGTCTGGAATGAAGTACTTAAATAAACAGGATGGTTTGCTGAGGGAAGGATTTTGTGCTAATTTCCCATTTCATTCAAGGTATATGCCACTTCCAGCTGATACACACAGAAAAGGCACCACAGTTCCCATCGTGCTTGATGAAACCAAAGCTAAACAAGCAAGAAGGATAAACTGATGTGTTTCAATATCTAAAGCAGACTGACAAAAGAACGGCGGTTATCTTATTTGTGAATATTTCCCATGTCAAACACCATTAACAAAAGATGCCCCACACTGCCAACCATTGGGCATTGCCATCCATTGCTTTAAGTAGTAAGACCCATTTTTGGGGAGAACAGCATCCACATCAGGATAATGCTACATGAGTTCAGTCATGAGGTCATATAAGTATCAACCTGTGTCTGTAATTATATAAGGTATAATTAATAGTCGTGCCTTGCATCGCACAGAAATTTGCACTAACAGAGTAGCCCAGATGTTACTACTATTATACTGTAAACTGTAGATTAGCACCAGTGTAGGATATTTTCTTTTATTACTACTTGGTTTGCAAACCAAGTCCTCAAGAGTTCAGAAATTCCAAATTCAGAATTGCCCCTGCTATATCATAGGGCCACTCTACACAGTCCTTCTCTCCTTGTGAAACAAACATGTTGCAGAGAAAATTTAAGTATGGTTTTCTAATCAGAAACGATAATAGCATCTTGATATAATAACATATAGGTAATTGTAAATCTTCTGTTTCCCAGTGTCTGATTTAACCCACTGGGCTGTGGAAATCTCTCTAAGAAATTCCCTTTGAACTACTTTTTATTTTAGAATAGGAAAAAAAAAAAGGAAAAATAACATTTTCTTGGCAGTTTTGAGGGCAGCGTGCTGCAGCTGCTGCCCCAGGAGTGATATGAGTCAAACTCCTTCCCATAGTTAGGACCATCATTTTCTTTTGAGATATTACCAGTGTTTTTCTGTGGAATGGATGTGGCAGGGCAAAGTTTTTTGGGCGCATCACTCACTTGCTAAAAGAGGGACTTCTGTGTATTCTTTACAGACAATTTCAAATGTTTAATACAAGTAATGTTGGACATTCTCAGGCAAAGGTCAGAGGAAGTTTTAAGACCGAAACAATTAGCTTAAATTGACTGCGCTATAAGATCCTAAAGTAAGTGAAAAAAAAGGGAAATAGTAGTGTTATACAATAGAATGTACTTTTGAATGCACTGGTTTAGGGTTTGGTGCTGGCCAAAAGCTTGCTAAATGCTTTAACTTATTAACAATAGAAAGTGAAGAAAGTTTGGGTTTGGTGGAAAGGATATTATATACAAAAATATAAACAATGTTAGCTCCTACAGCCAATCAGTGTCAGCTGTCAGGGTCTGACATAATCTATTAGGCATGTCCAAATACTTCACACTGTTATATTTACAGACCAACATACTTAGGGCAAAAGAGTTTGAGTTTTTTGGAATTTCTGTTTGGAGATACTCCTCTTATTCACAGTATTGAACAGGAATGGTCAGAGCCTACTCAATAGTTGTGTAGCTGTGTTGCCTTCAGCTGTGTTTATTTAATTAAATAGTAATGGACACAATCACTATGTTGTTGTTCTCTGAGTCCTTAGCCATTTACAGGCATTTGCACTTCTAAGCTGGATCCTATTTCTTTTTTACCATTGAGCTATAGAATACTTAATGGTAAATGAGACTCAGAGAGAAAATTAATTTGTTGAAAGTATATTGTACTTTCTAGCTGTTAGGAAATATTTTTGGTGTCATGTTTTAGCTCATAGGCTGAAACAAGTGCATTGAATTAATTCCAAAAATGAGGATGACACAGAGTGTCATGGCTTCAAATCTGTATGGATTTGCTTCTAGCTTGCAGACACCTGGCAATCCATTTGCATGCCTGAGTTTTTCAGTGCTGGAGGAGACACCAGTAGGTGCACAAAGCTTTGAGTATTGTGTGTGCTTTTCTGAACAGTCGAGGTACATGTGAGTCCCTGTGTCTCTAGGTGAGAACCTGTCAGAATCCCTTTAACTCTTCTATTAAGAAACACCTGGGTGGTGGCAATTGCATGTAGATCTCTGGCATTACTGTGGCTGGAAAATGAGAAGGTAAAAGACAAGTGCATGGTTAACTGCAGACCCAAACACAGGCAGTGGAGCTGCAGGGCCCCACCAGGACAGGGGTGAGGAGAGCTGCCCAAGGGGTCGCTTTCCTGATGCCCTGCAGCAGCCTCGAGATCCAGCCCAAAGGGTGGGAGACAGCAGAGTTGAAATTGCTGTAAAGAGGTTGGGTCAGGCCCCTCTCTGAGAACCAGCACTCTGCAGAGAGCTGAGGGGAGAGATGGCAAGCAGAGCTTGGCCCAAACAAATCTCAGTCCCAGCACTGGGACAGTGTGGCCTGCAGGGAGGCTGATCCCGGGAGATGCTGGCATTGCATAAGAACACTTTGAACCAAACTCAGCATGGAGAATCTGCACAACTCTAATTGAAACAGCCTTTTGTTGTAATGAAAAGAAAGCTGCAGAAGGGATGGTAAATGATGAATCTTTTCCTTTTATTTGGAGCCCACAGTTGGCCTGCTAGTATTATACAGAGAATGTTCTGCACTCCAAGTCTATTTGAAATTTAGTCAAGCATTGCAATAAGTGATGTAACTCACTGCTGGGAGCTTCTCCAGACCTCTACTGTTTTACTTGCCTGTTAGTAAGGCATGTTTCACAGTGCATTTTTTTTTTCTTTTTTTTTGTCTTTTTCTTTTTTTTAATTTATGGATTCCACATTTGCTTTTTTCAAATATTTCCTACTTAGGTTTTTGCTTAAAGCAATTCTAATCAAATGATTGATTTAATTTATATCCTTTAAATCATGGACTAGGATCTTTGTGACATGTAATAATGTTCCACATTCATTAAACCCGCAGCTCTTCAGCTTTAATAATTGCTTCCAGACTCTTTGGAAATAAATAAAAGCTGGACTCTTCCATTTGATGCATTACTATATCCTTTATCATGAGCTGTAATTCTTACTGCTCTTTCTAGTCTTCTGCTTATATAATTTTAAATACTTTTTGATCTCAAGTTTTACAACACAGCAAATTAGCTCAAGGCTACACAACTGAACTTTGACCTTGTGAAGGCATTCAGTCAGATGTGTTTATGAAGAAATGTAGGATCATTTGTGGCTTTTGAAAGCACTTAAGGAACTGTGGATTCCTTTTCTCCTTTGAGCTACATATAAACATTCATACGCATATGCTTGTTTCCCCTGTGTGTAAGGGACGTGCTCACCTGTTTTATAGGAGAAAAGGTGGGATGCATTAGAAACACTTGAGAAAATCTGTTTCAAATTTCTCCTCTGTTGCTGCAGTTTTCTGCAATACCAGTTAGGTTTTTTTGCTGAGCCAAACCCATGGTTTGAGTTAACTGGAATTTAGGGGCAGATTTAGTTGGTTCTTTTCTCTACCAGCTACATCCAGCTTAACCAAGAGGCCTGTGAACTCCAAAGGGGACACTCCATGGCCTACTTACCTTTACAGGAGATCAGCCTTTAAGTTCTAGCTTTCCTTGAACACTGTGTGAATATAATACTAGTCAGACCTTAAGTCACTGCTGATCATGTTTTGTTCGTGCACAAAGCATGGTCCAAAGCAGCCAAACTTACATAAATAATCTGCTAAAAGGATATTGGTCTGCCTACCCCAGTCTCCCAGCTCCAGAGGTTTTCTAGAGCTTTGCTGATCCTGTCCAGCCTCCCTGTACCTTTTTAAGACACCAAAACAAGAGGTAGTGGGGCTGCAGCAGGCAAATGTGGAAATAAGAAGCCAAGGGTTATATAGTCAAGGTGCAATATTTTGTGACACATTGAGATCTGCTAAGTGTTGGCATCCCCTGTAGATCCTCTTGAGCACAACAGAACCAAGTCTACGTGTGATACACTGTCTGCAAGCTTCCTAAATTCTTCAACTATTATGACAGATACACAGATATTTGCAATAGGGAGGATTTTCAGGAATATCTTTAATTTCCATTAGAGTTCAGGTTTTAATGTTTAATATGCTCTTGCCAGAAATTACGTACTTGGTTTGGATTTTTTTTTAATCATCTGATAAGAAATATACAAAATCCACCTGGACCTCTGTGATTTCAAATGTAGGATGTTGACTTGACTCGCAAATGCTCTGTCCATAGGTATATGATCAGGCAGAAGATGTACTGTGCCCCAAAATATCGCCTTCCATTTGCAAGAAGTCTTTGTTGTAATGCCATGTGGTTTTTACGTTATTTGAGCTACTAAGAGAATGGATTGGATCAGATCCCATGGGAGCATCCTTGCAGGTGGCTGATAGATGTGATTTGTGACTTCTTGGAAGACTTGTTTCAGAAAAGGGAGGATTCTTGCTACAGGTGTCTCTTGGTGGTAAGATAATGCAGGACTTGTGTTTGTATACAGATCGCTGTCTGAGTTCCTATGCTGTTCCTTTTGTCTGAAAAGGACTGGTTTGTGTGAATATTAATTTGTTGTGGCAAAAAATAACTTTTCCTTGAAGAACTTGGCCCATAACAACAAGAGTAGACCACACAAAACAGGAGAGCTATCCCTGTTGTGCTAAGTGTGGTAGCATCTTGACTAGAAAAATGCCTCAGGGTTGTGGGTTGGCAACTTAAGCAGAGGTTGGCTCATTGAAGGGGCTCCAGATGAGGAAGACAAAAATGGTCCCAAGTCTAGAAACCATGAACTATTAAAAAAAAAAAAAAGTTAAAGTCTACTGCTTAGTCTAGAGAATTCTGAGGCCACCACTGTAGTCATTGTCTAATAAAAGACCACTGCAATCGCAGATGGTAACTTTGCTGCCACACTTGGGTGGGGTAGGAGGACAGAAAGTTCTGCGAGCTGAAACTGCAACAAAGACAGCCTGGATCAGGCTTTAGGAAACCTAACAGGAAGGTGACTCACTGGAGCCCTGCAAACTGTCATGGGAAGGGCTTTTGAGAACAAATTAAGTAACTGTTGGTCAGGAAAGACATAGGTACAACTGTTGTTCCATATGGTGTACTTGTGTCAAAGAAACAGGCCAGATGACTCTTTAGAGGCTCTTTTTAACCCCATAGTTTCTCTGAGGACCTGATTTGATTTTACTAAATGACAAGATTCTCTTTCTCTGGAGGTCTTTGAAAGCCATCTGGAAACAATCCTGAGTAAAATGCTCTAGGGAGGCCTGCTTGAGCTGGGAGGTTGGACGAGGTGACCTCCAGTGGTCCCTTCCAACCTTGCCCATGGCAGGTAGTTTTCCAGCATGGCACAGACTGAACACTGACTCTTATTGGGAATTTGGTGTGTTTTACAGCCTGGAGTTTTCCAGGAAAATGTATCTGTTCATTAACCAGCAGCTGGCCCTGATTTCTGAGAGAGATGCTACTGACCAAAGGCAAGAGGAGGTTCTCTGATTCCCTGCTTTGACCAGCCATAGCACTCCAGGCTTCAAAGGGAAAGGAAGCTGGAACACTCTGTATTCAGATATTAAATATTACTGTCTAATAAAAATTGACTGGAGACACATTTCAGAGAGCCAAACTCTTCCACTGGAAGAAGTGGTTATCAGACCATCAGTTTGATGCTTGCCCAGTTAATATATGCCTGCTTTAGCTTATCTGAATTTAAGTCTTCTCAGAGAACACTGCTTCTCTCTCAACCTTTTTAGTGTTACTGCTCTTTTCTTCCCAAATAAGGAAGCTTTAATCACTGTGTGTGCCTGCCAGACTTTAGCTTTTTGGAGCTGCAAATCTAAAGCAGGTTGCTATCTGGTTTTATGAGGTCTCTCTGTTATTTCTATAATCCTCAGCCAGCCAAGAACCCCTCATTTATCCTCCTGTTGTAATCCTCCTGTGTAAACAAAAGGCAGACACAGTCTTGGTTCCAACTCAGCTAAAAATCCAGGCAACTCTATGTGTAAATGTAACTTATAGCTGGATCTGTTTTTCAGAAACATGTTACTTCAAAGAAATTGTATTGAGGTCCTCTACTGCTTGAGTAACACCTGAAAAATGCTGCTTTCTCAAATGCTTTTTAATTTGTGTTAAAGGAGAGCCCAGAGGCCTCACAGTTAGGGTTTCATTATGCCAAATGTTGCTGAGCAGTGCCTATGCTGAAGAATTAATTTACTTTTAAAACAGATGAACGTTTGTCAATGAAACTCAGAGCATGATAGCAAAATAATGTGACTATATAGATAAACACTTACTTGAAAAGAAATGAAGTCATATTGGCAAAATCTGTAAGACTAAAAAGGAAGAGAAAAAATAAACAAAAACCCTCACATAAAAATGTTGACATTACTAAATCTCTGATTTGTTTGTTGTGGCCTAGCCTAACATAAGAGACATCCCGGCATTAATCCCTGCTAAGTGAATGAGCACATAGGCAGTTTTAAACTCTTATTTTCAAGCGAAAACCCCTGTGTGATATCCTAAAGGCTGATTCTTTCCACAGTATATCAGTTTATTTAAATGTAGGGCTTATAAAAATGCATTTAATGACTTTATGGTGCAAATTATAAGACCTTTCGTTTATTCAAGATTACTTTTAGGTCCAAAATTCTTGGGTTTTCCTCCAACCATTAAATGTTGGGGTGAAAATCTGACCAAGTCAGAAGTTAAATTTCCATTAACTTCATGGGGAATTTTTCTCAACAGTATTCAGAGTTACAAAAGTCACGCTGAGATTTTTGTTCTTCTGTGAGAAAATAAGGTTTCCTTTTTTTGCAGTTAACCTGTCTGTGAAGTACCAAGGGAATCCCAAAGCCCACAGTTAGGCAGGTTATTATTTGTCTGTGGTCCCTTGGATTTGGTTACAAATTGTGTTAAGGATATGACAGAATTACTCTTATATCTTTGTTACACATTGATAGTGCACTGTTGTGGTTTCCCCAGTTGCTTGGGTGAATTTAAAGTAGCATATCCTTTTCTGAGCATTTCATGTAGTAGAAAGGTACAGATGGTTTTGTTTTGCTTTAATCTACAAGTGACATTCCTGTTGATTTAAAATCATTGATATTGCCAGGCACCTTGTTACCAGGGATTTGTAAATGAACATTAGGTATAATCTCACAAAACTAAACAGCAACGTGATGTGAAAAATGTAAAGCAATATAGTACATGAAGTAGCATCCTGGGAAAAGAGCATAAAAATAACTCAAAATAAGTCTTATAAAGGCAATTGATTCTTATAGAGAAAACAACTTGGAGATAAATTATATCTTAATTCTTTCAAAGCAGGCCAAATAGAACACCATCTCAGTGGTAAAAATCTTGAAATATGACACAAAATCAAGTGAAATGATGAACATATGAGAAATTTGGAAACATTTGGTGGCATATTATTTGTCAGCAATCAGTAAACCCACTTAGTACTCTGTCTTTTGAAGAGGTTCCAGAAGCTGCACAATTTCCGTAGTCCCTGAAATTTCAGGGACAAATATTTTCAAATGGATCTCTTTTCTACTCTTCAGTAAGACTTAAATGAGTAACAGTTCAGACTTGAATATATTTGTTCTTCCTACAGGCAGAGAAACAAATCTTTGTCTAAAGAAAAGCACTGTTACCTTGCAACAAGATTCATTCTATGCCAGTTAATGCAGCAAAGGATTTCAAAATTTATGGATATTAAAATATATTTCAAATATAAAAATAGTTTTAAAACATGGTCAGACAATAATGGAAGATGGGGGTCCATGAAAAAATTTGAAATTGATTTGCATTCAGAAAACAGCAGATAATACTTCCTACCTAAATACATGAACCAAAAAAAAATGAGAGCCAAGAAAACTCAAAACAAAGAAACACTGGAAAAGGCAAAGAAATGGTTAGATAAATCCACTGAGTAAATCATTAGTGAAAGAATGTGCCTTTTGAGAGCTGGACTAATTGAATACATTCCCCAAGTAAAATGGAACCTGACAGTGAAAATGTGAAGATAGACAAAAATCAGGACAAAATGAATCCAAAATATCAATAAACCTGTTAAGAGCCATGTGAGAAACTAATCAATAGTGCAGGCAGTATGGCACAGCTGCTGACCAGTCCACTTTAATGCCATCAATAGCCCATGGGGACAACTCAACCTATTGGTTTGGGAGCATGAAAGAAACAGATTAAGAAGAAAGAAAAAAAGAGAAAGTAAATTCAATGTTTTGGGGGGAAAGCATACTCCTTGCAAGAATTTCATTTATGTATGATTTAAGAGAAGTTTCTGGTGTTGATTTGAGAGACATTTGTCTCCTGCACTGGAATTAAGAAAGGAATGATGGTCATCTTAAGGTAGATTGTTCAGAAGTCAAATGGCTGAGTTCTAGTCCTCTTCAGTTTCAGCAGCAAAAATCCAAAAACTGCAGTTAAAGAAGAAATAGATCAACGCTTGGCTCTGTAGTGCTCCTTAACTTTTTTTTTAATTGTTTGTTAATTTAATTGTCATGCAGCAACATTATGGGTTTCTTTGCCAAAGCACTCCTGACAAATTCTGTGTGTCAGAATACAGAACTTGCATTTATTTTAAAATCTCTGTGGAAATATTTTTGAGGCAAACACATTGATGGAGATGGGGGGGGCGGGGCTTGTCAAATAACACTAAAGTTATTAATAACGTGGGCTTCACAAACATACTGTGTTTCAAATGGGTCTCTCTCTGACCTGGTAGTTTCTATCACTGCCAGATAATTTGCTCCAGAGGCATCTGTTGTTGTAGCTCCATAGGAGCACAACCTAAACTTTCCCTCTGCCTGTGAGTTTTGGAAGACTGAACAGCAATTCCATTACTGTTCCAAGATGAAAAGCCTTCCCTGCACAAACTGTAGTTTTAGGAGTGGTTGTCATATATCTTTACAACTTTCTTTAGTTCTGTGTTGAACATCTTCCAGCATCAAAACCACAAAAGGACAGAGTACTTTACTCTTGGTGAAGTAAGGAGAGAGGTCAATAAAACACCTGCCTTGAACTTCCAGAGGATGGGTTTTGGTCTGTCCAAACTTTACCCAGTTTTGAGACGCTTTTGGGAAGCAGTCCTTAATAACAAAATGCTGGACACACTTTAAGAAAGAAATCTTAAAGGTGCAGAAGCAGGACATCCCTATGTGCTGAAAGAGGAGCTGGTGGGGAAGAAGAGCAGCCTGGCTGAACAGGGTTAAAAAAGAGGCTTTACAACCTTTGGAAGAAAGGGCAGGCAACTCAGGAAGAGTACAAGGATGTTGTTAGGTCATGTAGAAAGAGAATCAGAAAGCCTGCATCTGACCATCACAGTGAAATCGAATAAAAAGTGTCTTTATAAATACAGCAAAAACAAGAGGGACAAGGGAAATCTCTATCCTATTCTAGAAGAGGAGGGGAACATTGTCACCAAGGGTGAAGGAAAGACTGAGGTACTCAATGCCTTCTTTGCCTCGGTCTTCAACAGAAAGAATGGATATCCTGAGGGTAGCTGGCCCCCTGAGCTGGTAGATAGGGACAGGGATCAGAATAGATCTCGTGCAATCCAGGAGGAATTAGTCAATGATTTGCTGGCACTTGGACACCCACAAGGCTCTGGGGCTGCATGGAATTCATCCAAGGATATCGAGAGAGCTGCTGGGAGAGCTCACCAAGCCACTCCATCATTTGTCATCAGTCATGGCTCACGAGGCGGGTCCCAGACAACTAGAGATTGGCTAATGTGACACCCATCCACAAGAAAGGCTGGAAGGAGGATCTAGGGACCTACAGACTTGTCAGCCTGACCTCAGTGCTAGGGAAGGTCATGGAACAGATTATCAGGACAACCAAAGGGTCAGACCCCAACATGGGTTTAGGAAAGGCCCATCCTTTCTTGGCTAACCTGATCTCTTGTATGACCAGGTCACCTGACTGGTGGGTGAGGGAAAGGCTGTGTCTTTCTCCGCCTTGCTGTTTGTTTTAGTTCTGTACCTCCCTTGCTGACTTCTACAGCCTTCCACTATAAATGCCCCTCGTATATCCCACATCCTTGGCCTTATGGGCTTGCCTGGGATATTGGATGTTGACCTGCCATGGCTCTGCCGTGTTCTTGGGCAAAGTCCCGAAGGTGCTGATTTGAGTAGTATAACCTTGCTGTCACAAAATTTTGAATTTGCTTTTCTTGGTGACCTTTTCTCCGTCTTGCTGGAGAAATTCTTGGGACACACCTTCTTGCATTGACATCTTTCCTGCAATATTTATCAATTGTCTTCTGACACCTGGATGGGAGCCCTTCTGCTAACCTTGTGGGCGTCTTTTCCTTAAAACTTAATGGAGGATGAAGCATCTTCGAGACCATTTTAATCTACATCTGCATCTTCTCTACCAGTCATGATTCAGTTTTAAGTCTTTGAGCAGCCTAAATACTACTGCCCTCCGAGCAGCCCTTAATACTACGGTTGAATTTATTCTGGATTTTGCTTTTAATGTTAAAATTTCTAATTCATATACCAGTGACAATCAACTTAGTTGGCAGTGTACTCTGTTTTTTCAACCACAGAAAGAATTATGATATTGGAAAGCTAATGGTTTATTGTCCCTTTGCTTGTTCTTGCTTATTTATTCTCTCCCTCAGGAGAAATTCCTAAGTTCTTGGGTTGCTTTATACTTCCCAATATTTAAAAGCCAATCATTGCAAAGAAAGTTTATCAGGTTTTTGTTTGTTTGTTTGTTTTTCCAAAGTTGTAGGAACAGAATCTGGAAGAAAAAGGTTTAAGATCACTCCATACTTTTTCAGTCTCTACCAAAATTTATTTTAATTTAATAGGGTTTGTTTTAAATTTAAAAAATTGAATCTCCATGAGTATCAGAACAAAGCACTCTGAAAAATTATCTAGGTCATAAAAATAGGATTTGAATTAAATTTATTTTTATAAATGCAGTTCTTCCAACAAAAGAAATAAATGAAAAAAATAACTGTGATTCTTAGTTCCTACTATGAAGAGTTATATAAATGTGTGTGCATATTCTTTTAAAATTTAAATTATCGACCTTGATAACTGTGTGTTATGGTGTCAACTGCTGACACATCTAAAGGTATGAACATTTCTGAGTATGAATCATCCTGGACTTTCAGACCATGTCCCAGTTATACTTTTGTGTCAGAGCATACAGCTATAAACAAAATGTGTTTTGTATATCTCAGGGTACTTTTGTTTCAAATGGCTTTGTTTCTGTGACTATTAGTGTGAAATTTACTCTTCTAGAACATCTTTGCTGGAGAGAAAATGATGTTTGTCTTGTTTTGTCTATTAAGTTTGGTTTCCACGGTTCTCTGTTCTGATAAAGTTTGTTTCCCACAACTGGAAGCTGTAAGTCCCACAGGACTTTACAGCAACATCAGCAATAGCTCAGACTCAAATTCTCATTACCAAAGTACTGCAGTGAGATCTATATATCTCAACTCACCCTAACAAATTCCTTGTTTAATTCACAGTGATTTTTGACCCACCTCACCACCCAGATTTATGTGTGTCTAACATTAGTAGTATGTGCAAGACCAGCTGAAGGTTAAAGCACTTTGTGCTGACAGGACACACGGTGTGTTGAGCCACAGGTCTGGCTGCTCCCATCCACAGCCTGCTGGCCAGAACTGCTAAACATAGCTGGGCTTATCACAGTCCCAGTGAGGGGAAGTGTGCCATTCCTGGCGCAGGGAGCCAGCACCGGGCACTTCAGACGTGCCTTTCATCACTCTTCTTCACTGGGGTAGAAGAGGCATTCCTGTGTCTATCAACCAACATCAATTTTGGACAAGCGCCTGCCATGCAGAGCCCTCACAGTTGTTAGGCCCGATAGCTGCTGAATTTATTGTGGGCTAATCAGTTTTGTTATGACACTCAGCAGTGAAAGACACAAAACAGGGCTGGAATAACACAGAAATAACTAGAATTAGTGTATGTCCAGATGGACAGCTCTAGCACTGCGTGTCACTGTGACCTGTTTCCACTTGGTGAAGCAAAAATGACCTTGAAACAGAAGGTTCTGCAGCATGTTAATACCAGAAACAAACCTGTGGAGAGCCTGGAGATTTGAAAGATGGTCATTGTCTCTGTTTCTTACTTAATTTAAAAATTAATTTGAAGGTGATTAGGATTGTAACAGAATTGGTGCCCCATGGGTGATGGGTGATACAGATTCTGAATGCCAAACCAAAAGTGCAACTAGTGTATGATTACTTTATGGGGTTTTTTTGGGTTTTTTTGTTGTTTTGGGCTTTTTTAATTTTTGTAGCATTAGGAAACTTGGACACACAAGGAGTTTTACATATCTCTTTCCATTTGTGCAGCGCTGAATTTGCACATTCTAAAGCCACAGACAATGTAAATGGTAGTGGCCATTCTTGTCTGGGGCAGGTACTGAGGCCCTGCAAGGACACCCAGCCTTAGTGCTTCAGATGCAAATACCACTCACAATGGGTGATGTGTGACTTGCAGGGCAGTGGAGTAAGTGCAGGATTGTGACAGGGGTTTCACAAATAGTTCGAACAAAGCCTATGCAAACCACACTTGACCTCCTTCAGTTTTAATATTGAAACTTAGTGACGAGAAAAAGTTATCCCATTACATATATTTAGGGTGCTTCCTGCTTTTCCTGGGTTTATAAATGGCATAAGGTCAAAGGTAGCTGAAAAGTAGAAACATGTATATTTAAACCCCTGTTCTCTGATAGCAGCACATCATCCAGCAAGTACTATTTTCAAGAAATTAACTTCCTATCTGTAATTTTGTGGTACTTTTAATACATCTCTGCTGGAAGCCAGATACTTAAAATTAAAAATCTTGCACTTTTTTTTTTTTTTTTAATCTGATAAGCAGAAATTGATATGGCTTTCTTCTAAAAGTAGTTTGTACTTAGGGATAAAAATGTGGATAAAGCTCATTCTATTATAGCTTCCACATTCTCCTGAGAGAATTTAGCCCATAGAAGAAAATAGAGAAACAGAGGATTAATCAATATCTAAATTTGACTTGACTCTGTTCTGCTTCTCAGCAGACAGGAACTGCTGTGGGGAGGTGACAGTCCTCTCCTGGGAAAGGGACTTGGCTGCCTCTCCTGCAGGGGCTGGCTCCTCTCTAGCCATAGGAGAGGTCCTGGTGCCAGCTAGAAGGGTCACTGCTCATTTGCCCTCTGTCTTGAAATGGAAAAAAGGAAACATTGCCAAAGAAGAAGGAAAAAAAAATGCAGTGGAGAGGAGGCAGTCTAAAGCCAAAGGCAGAAGTGTGGGTTGTTGTGGATATGCTGGACAGGAAATGGCTAGAAAAGAAACGTGGCAAATTGAGAGGTAGACTGAAGGTCCTGGGGCAGGATTGATGGTCCTGGCAGGATGCTGACAAACTGCCCTTTTAAAGGGAAAGATCAGGAGGGGCAGAGAGCAGGAAAAGGGAGGGAATACAAGGGCAATGGAAATCCTGAATTCGTTAATGATCATCCTGGTATTGTATCACAATGTAAACAGCACTTCCAGAGAGGGAACACAACGTTGTTTCTGTGTCTCTCAATGCAATATGGGATCCTTAGGTTGTTAAAGCTAGGGCAGGAGAAGCTAAACTGAAATTAGGTTGCAAAGTGTCTGTTTTTTGAGCAAAGAGGAGGGGAACCTAAATGCATATTTAGTGTTTAACAAATCTCAAGGAATTGGTTGCTGGGGCGGTAAGACTGTGTGCTCTGGGAAAACCATTAGCAAAGCTTCTGGTTTTGACAAGGAAAGATGAGCTGCTCTGTAGGAGCAAAGTAGATTAGAAAGAAATTGGAGAAATGATAATGAGTGGAGTGAGATGGACAGGTGAATATTTAGGTGCCTGGGGACCTGCCTAAATTATCAAGTTCTGTTCTATAAGGTCTTTCTTTGGCACCTTTACTCTGAATATGGAGAATAAAATCCTAGCATCTTGTTATTGTCTGCCCATGGGCTGCCCCTGAAGTCCTCGGGGTGGGCAAGTTCTATGAACATCAGTGCTGTGGGCAGGACAAGTTTGTTAGTATGGGCTGGGTGTTGTTTGGGATGGGTTGGGACCCCGTGTTAGCACTGCCTGTTCCTTCTCTTGGTTCCAGAAGGAATCAAGATGACCAGCTCGGATGTAAGCTTGCATGGCACGTACCTCAGGGCCTGCTCATAAGTCCCAAATCCTCTCTGCAGTATATTTGACTGGACTCAAATGTTCTGGCATGCAGCTGAAGCATTAGCAATATCCACAGATATTAATAAAAATGGCATAGATGGGGGGACAACTTGCATGATTTTTGTTCAGTCTTTAGTGACTCTTGGTAAAATGTCTTCCTGTGGCACAAAATTTAACCATTTTTAGCTAATATTTGTGAATTTACTTTTGCTGGAATGAAATGTCTAGAGAGACTTCAGGTCTGAGTAGGTTTATTCTGGGTTTATGAGAGTGAGGAAATACTTGTAGACAGGAGTACTAAGATTTTTTTTTTTTCAAGAGCTATGTGAAAGAACTGAGCAACTGAGAAAAAAGATAAGGTTTTGACGAAGCTGTTCTGAAATTAAAGCAATGAACTTGAGGGCGAGCAGTTATTGTCAAGCTGATTGTTTTTCATAACTTTCTATAATCCTGTCAGTTTTGCTGATGTGGCTGTGATGTGAACCAAGTCAGGGAAGAGAACTAGTTTTGAAGTAAGATTCCTAGGGGAGTAGAGAGGAGGAGATGTTATGTATTTTTATTGAGCCAGATCAGCTCTCCAAACTGGTTGATAAAATGCTCACCCTAACGATACACAGTTTTGACTGGTGGTTTTAGAAGAGAGCTGGGAGGAGAAAGCGGGATGGACAAGAGGGGCAAGAGCCACTGCAGCTAATATTGCTAGCTAGGAAATGTCTCATTGAACTTGGTCTCAGCTCAGATGCATTTCTTTCAAGGCAAGAGTAGCCTACAAAGTACTTGGGTCCATCTGGTTCCCAGCTCTCCTTCCTGCCCCCAGACTGTCCTTGGCATCGATGTTTGTGTAGCCACATGTTTAACAGATGTGAACTGAGCAAAAAATACTCTTTCTGTAAGGATGAATATGTGTGAGACAGTGGAGAGAAATATGAAATTGCCTTTGCCGGGGCACACTAAGATACATCTGTACTAAAGACAGCTAAAAATTGATCATATAACTCTCCCTACTGCTTCTGCCACCCAGCCTGGAGGATCACACTTGCACTATGAATGTACCCAGAGGGATACAGAAGGAAGAACTGCAAAACAAGTAGTAGAAATGGAGGTTTCCTGTCTCATAGAAATCTCTCAAAATTGGTTAGTCAGTCCTTGCTGTGAAAGTATCAGAAAGATGATCTCTGAGAGAGCCCTGAACATAGGAGAATACAAGGTGTCTGAGACATGAGATGAGCAGGAACACAGTTGGGTTTTTTCTTGGGGTAGGTGGATCCTAGTGACAATATTCACTACAGAAACGTTCCATAGCAAGGATGACTCAAGAACTTGCATTCTGTAGCAACTTGTTACTGCAGCAGGCCTCAGAAAATGATCACATGAAATTAACCTTCAGGGTGAAAAATGAATGAGACTAGACTATGTGTTTTGAAATCCAATGTTAGTAGGATGTGTTCCTTAATCATAATTAAATAGATGTGAGGGAATTTTCACCTCTGCTCTTATGCACTGACCTGTGTTAATAATGATACAGAATTTGAAATAAAATTAAATCTATGTATAAAAGGATTGTTCTTTGGAGAGACCCAAAAATCTCTGAAGGATTGAAGCTTTGACAGTTCTCCAAGCCTAAAACTACAGATTTATGAGCTGTGATGTGATGTTTACTTAGTGTGTTTTATAGCTAACCAACTGTAGTGTGCTGGGAAACCAGGCCATTTTCAGCACAGCAACTGGGCAAATATCAGCCATATGAATGGGTGGGAATGTGTCTTGTATTGAAAGCTGCCTGTTGGTCATGAAGCTTTGATGATGCCTCTCTACAGGGGGAAGGAAAAGAAGGCACTCTCCCTCTCTAGGAAGCAAGTGCTTGGCATGGCTTATTAACTCGACTATAAAAGGGGGTGGCACTTGCTGTTTAGTGTTCCTGAGACTCACCATGGGGTCTTAAGAAGCCAACAGGCTTTTTGTCTCACTTCCAATTTCTGTCTTGTGAAGGAGTTTATTGATTCTTCCTAATTGCAAAGAAAAAAAAAAAAAAGAAAAAAAAAAACAAAGAGAAANAGAAAAAAAAAATGGGTTTTCTTTTTCTTGCCCTTCCTAAAAGTGTAGGAGACTGAAAATGAGAATTTTTTTTTTTTTTACCAGTACTCCAAAACCACAACAACAAGGCTCTGAGCTCTTTCGTGCATACATAGCTGGAACACAAAACCTGAAACATATTTTGACTTCCAGCCTGCTTAGACCTGTTTTTCTCGGACATTCCCAATTTTCTATACCTTCACAGCTCCAGACAGAATCATTATATTTTTGGTCAAGATAACATGAATTTCCATTGCTGTTCCTTAAACAGATTTCTACTGGCTCAAACTCTTCCAGTACTGGAGTGTTGAGGAGGGAGATAATGAGGCTGTTTCTAGGACAGAGGAGGAAGCTGTCTGCACTTGGAGCAAACCAGAAATGTTGTGGATGTGAAGTTAGCACAGTACTGAGCCCTAGCGAGCAGCTTCTAGGGCAGGATGAGACCATATGAACTTGTAGCAAGTTCATGTAATCTGAGAAATTGTTCCAGAGATGGGAGCAGGAACAATATACACAAGGTTTTTCTTCTGAAATGTAGCTGGAAACTGTAGAAGTAACACACTGGTTATTTTTTAACGTATCCTTATGGCTTTCTTCCATGACTAGAATGAATTTCATTTGCTGGTGGCTAAATCTGAATTCTGCTTCCTGTTCAGACTTTAATGGAACTAATCATGCCAAACTAAGTGTTTTCATACGATGCACTTCAAGTATCCAAAACTAAAAATTGAGTTCAGGTGTCCACAAAAAAAAAACAAACCTGTGAGGATTCTCTATCAATGTCTTGCCCTCAGGCATACCCTAATACTCATTCATTAGCTTCATAATAGATGAGGAAAAGCTGGATTATACATTCTGTGGAATTTTTGTTTGCTTCCTTGCTTTTTGCCTGGCCTGTACTAGATTTGATGGTTGACAAATATGAGCTTTTATCTGTGTTCCATGTTTTGACTTTATATCTGCTGAGAAGAAGTCAATAGTATTTCTCTAGAGACTATCAACTCCTCAGGTTCCAGAGTGTGTTTGCCTATTCCCGTAATAAATTAACTGAAACCTGGAAAAATGTATAGCATTTTGGGGAGTAAAATTGTCTAAAGATGTCTTTAAAGGCTGAATATTCACATTCAGTTCCTACTAGTCTATAATTGCCATCATATTGCTTAAGTCATTTTTGAGGAGGTTGCTTAAAAAAACAAAACAAAGCAAAGAACAAAACGAACTCTGTGCTTTTCTGTATTCCCAGAGATATGGCTCTGCAAAAAAAGGTGTGGGTGTTTTTAAAGAATGGGAGGTTCAGAGAATGTTCAAAAGCAGGATCAACAGAAAGGTGGAACTTGGTCTAGAGACCTGGAACAAAATCAGAGGATAATCAGAGGACAGAATCACATAGTCAAGGTCAGTACTCATAGGAAGGCTTGTGAGTCTTTCTCTTTTATAGTAGTAAGAATGGAGTACGGCCTCCTAAGAACATCTTAGAGACATCTTCAGAGATGAAAGCAATAAAGAAAAGACAATCTCTTCTAAAAGAATAAAATCTCAAAAATCAGAAAAATGTCTTGAACACAGGAGAGCTGTTCACTATGGCTTTGTTCATGGCAGAAACCTCATAATGAACCTTAGAGTTTCAGGGCAAAATTCAGTGTGTGATCGACTTGGGCTCCTTTTCTCTGATTTTTGACATTCCTAATAGTTTACAATATCAAACTGAATTGAAAACAGTTTTCTCCTAACTGTGGAGATTCCAATGTCTAGTTCTATTCTAAGTATTCAAAGATGATAAATAACTTCATGATTTCTGAAGGACATATTTTCCTGACTTTAAGCAGCCATAAAATTTGATACCCACTGCACTTCCAGTATTTCTATTTCAAAAAGGCTATGAGTAGATGCAAGCTGAGACTGATGTACTCTCTTCTACCTGGCTTGGAAAGATGCAGCTTTTTTTGGATGAGGAAAATAAATATTTAAATGGATCTTATTACACTCTAGATGGTAAATATTTCTCTGGTAAAGGTGTTGAAATTCTTAGAAATAACATCTCAGCTAATGTTAGAAGATGTTTCCTGTATGTCCCTCCTACTGCTTACTCATCCCAGCACAGACATTGCTGTTTTAGTTATCCACTTTACACTGACAAAGATCCTTTTCCATGGAAAAATCTCTCTCTAAAAACACCCCAAACATTCCTGTGAGTTCACAGAAACTTACTTTGAACTTAGAAGACAAGGTGCTGCAGTTCCTAAGGTCTTCATGAAATATTTGAAGTATTTATCTATCTCAGACATGAGACTTAAGTCTTAGAGCTTCACAAGACCACTCCCTTGATTAAAGTTAGGCAGGGGGCTTTAAATATTCTTACTGGGCTTTGTCTCTAGTAAACTATGTTCCAGCTGCTATCTCTCACTTATGAGACCCAGTAACATTCTTCTGCCTTTTGGAGCATACTTGAGAGAAAAAATGAACTGTTTAAAAAAGGCTTTAAATTAGGGTGTGAGGTGGGTTGTTTTTTTGGTGTTTTTGGGGAGTTTCTTTTTGAGATAAGGCAGCATCCTTTATCTGATCTGGCTAGACATGAACTTCAAAGCTCTGTCAAGATAAGGAACATGATACCCAGATTATACCAAGAGAATGTTTGCAATAAACCAAATTATTCAGCGCAGTCACTCAGTCATGTTGATATGATCTGTGTCTGCTAGCAAACCCTCTGCACAGCACCTTGCAGGTTCTCATCTCCCACAGCATATGCTGGTATTGCTCATGCATGGTAACTTGCTTTTTTCCAGTTAATGAAACAAATTGTGATTTTTGACTGGTTAAGTTAATTCCTAATCAGCTTTGCATTGGTGGTTCCATTTTGGAACACATTTAGGGTTTTCCTTTATACGTTCAGAAGAAATCCTTTTAGGTATTCTAGGGAATGGGGCCAATGGTGCCCCTTCCTAGAAGTCTTTAGCTACCTAATGAGGAGCTACAGATGAGGCAGAACAGGCTCTTGCTGTTGACTGGGAAAGACAAAGCAGAATTTAAATGTCACATCAAGAAAAACCCTCATTGTGCTCTCTTTCTTTACAGATATAGCAGTCCCTACTGTCAAGTGAGTCCCTCTGCTTCCAGAAGGGTTTGCCCTGTAACTGTAATTTGTAGTCTAGAAGTTATGAATACACGTTGGAATATATAAGTTTAACTGCTGTATATCAGGAAGAAAAAAAAAAAATCTGAGTCTGCTTTTTAATGTAACCTGCGTGAATAACACCGAGGGGAGGGCAATGTGTCTAAAGGAAACCATGCAGTTAAATCCTGAATGTCCTGTGTGTGACTGATTAATTTTAAATTGTTTTCATCACCCTGAAAACTGGCCTGGTCTGTTCTGGCATAAAGAGGGAAAACAGCTCAAATTCAAAAGATAAGTCAGTTGTTAAATAGTCAGTGTGGGGACTGTGGCTTAGAACATAAACAAGCTTTCTCCATATTGCTTAATGCTGTAAGGGCAGTGTAGCTGTTCTAAATGGGAACCATGTGGACGAGGTTAAGGAGGGGAATTCTGATCTGACAGACTGATTTGTAGGTATGTGATGATGTCTGGTGTCAGCCAGAATTGCCCATAGGTATTGCAGGGTAAGGGTGGTTGGGTTTCATTTTTTCTCCTCCTTTTTTCAGGCCTGAGAACGCTGCTTGTATGTTGCTTTTTGTACAAAATTATGGGGAACAAGAGGGTTCTTTTTACTCTTCTGTGTAAGAATACCTGGAAAAATCTTGGTGCACCCTTTGCGTTATGCTAGCAATAGACTTCTGTGAAGTCCTTTGACATCAAGAAAATTAGGGCTGGCAATTTTGGCACAGTGCTTAGAGGACAAATTCCTGAAGTTGCATACCTAGACATCCCTTGTGTTTGCCTTGATTAACAGGCTATACATAGCACAAACCAGAGCTACTAACCAACGCAACAAGATCTGAAACTTGGCTCCTGAAAGTGTCTTATTTATAACTTTAAAAATTCTCCTAAACAACCAAAATGGACAGGTTAGTTGGTGACTCACAGATTTAAGCAGTGCTGCACTTAAGGGGGGATCAGCAGAGAAGTCCTGCATGTAAGAGACAAAATATAAGGAGTGTGATTATTCCTCCTTGTGTTTTAAGGACATTAAAGAGAATAAAAATGACTCCTAGCTGAAATATAATCTGGAAGTATTTATTTTCACTGGCTCTCAACTCATTTTGTCTGCCAGCTATAGAAGGTCAATTGATTTTCCTTCAAAGTTTATGCCAGCTTAGACAGCTGCTTGAAAGGACAAGTTTTGAAAATCTTAACAATACCAAAGGGGATTCACTTCCTGGCTCCTCAAGAGGAAAATGTCGACAGTGGTAGAAGTGTTATTGTGGAACTGCAGTTTTTCCAGGCAGAGCTCCTGGTAAGAGGGTGGCCTTAACTCATAGGGTAACCCATGAGAATTCCTAGCAGTGCTCCACTGCACAAATGCATTATTGGTTTTCCATCATTCTGCTTGCCACAATAAAGTGGGTTAAAGGACGCAGTTCTGGAAGTTTGAGTCCATGCAACTGAGTATATAATATTATCCTTAATTTGCATGCGTACCTAATGAACCTGGTAGGTTACTTGTCAGGTTACTAATGGTCACTTAGGCATCTAACTGCACTACAGATAACCTGGAAAACCAGAAGCATAACCTTGGAATGCCCAAATTGCAGGGTTTAGTGGAATTTTCTTTTAGCACGTTTTGAACTTGGACGTTTCCAATATCCTTCTTTAAATGGCTATGTCCATGCAGCAGTGTGGGGGGAACCAATCACAGAAAAAAACCATAGTTGATTGATTATTAAAATCATGGTTGACTGAAATCATGAACCGATCAGCAGCATCCATGATGTCCCTCAAGCACTTCTAGTAAAAGGAGAATGAGGTATTTACCCAAAAGTAAAACAGAGAGGTTTCAAAGACCTAGTCAAGATCTCCACACTCTGAGGGCTTGTTTTCTTTTCTTAGTAAAAAGTATTGTGAGAGGCCCACGTAGGTGGAACGTAGGTGGATATTAACACTCAGAGCTATGAGCTATGTAACGCTTCTTACTTTCAGCAGTGTTTGCTGCACTCATTGGTTGTTTATATTGTGAAAAGGCCTAGAGAGAATATGAATGAGATACATGAAAGTCTATCCCCACCCTTAGGATGACGAAGGAATGAGAAATAGCACATGTCCGAGACAAATACTTGTGTCAGAATAGTGGAAGTCAGAATAATATAATTACCATGATAGGCAGCATCTTACCTGTCAGGCTGAAACACCAGGGCTTGTCCCTTGTCATGTGGTTTTGGTTAATTCTGTCCCTGTTGGAAGCTGTGAGATGACGTTTGAGAGAAAATACAAGCAACTTCACAATATTGGCTCCAGTAGAAGTGCTGTGAGAGAAGTCATGATCCTGCTTCCTAGATGAATATAGAAATTTGTGAGCATTGGTGATAAGCCTCTGGCAGGTGTCACAGCAGAACTTGTCACCTGGGGCTTAAAGGAAAAATCCCCTTTTGTGTTGGTCTAGACTGCCTCTAGGAATGGATAAGCCAAACTGGCTTACAAAAAAGGGTTTTACTAATGACATTTTCTACCCTCTTGAAGCAGATGTCCCCTGAGTACAGTTTATCTTAACAGCTTAGTTCAGTACAGATACACAAAAAGAGAGAACACGGGCCAAGAGGGTCATAATCAATTCTTGCTCTTCTCATGTAAAAGGAAAATACAAAGGAGTACCTACAGAGCAAGATGAAGGAAAAATGATCTCTTGATGAAGTTTTTCTGTGATTGGGTTGTGGTTCTTTGCTGCTTGCTGGAGTTAACAGAACTTTTCCTTATGTAGCTATTCTAACCATCTAGAAATGGTACTTTCAGAGACTATTTTTTTCCTCTTAAATTCAGTTTGTGCTGTTTAAATGAACTACTGACAGAATCCTCTTTTGTCCTTTGAATACATCAACTGATGATATTGAGGAAAGACAAAAGTGTTCTATATTTCTATTCCTAAAAAGGAGTGCCAAAAGTGAAATTCAAGCTGAAATGTGAAATAAATAAGTGTCCTAGCTTCTCCTCTTCAATGTGACCAAGATATGTGAGCCGAGTTATCAAAGGGCTGAGA
Source organism: Donacobius atricapilla (assembly GCA_013397315.1). Classification (NCBI taxonomy): domain Eukaryota; kingdom Metazoa; phylum Chordata; class Aves; order Passeriformes; family Mimidae; genus Donacobius; species Donacobius atricapilla. Next base: position 145,987 of record WBMY01017398.1, read on the forward strand.
TAGGCATGTGTCATGCATTGTCCTGCAGGATACATTGCAAATTGAAATACAGAATAGGTTTACTTGGCAGTTTTTGCTTTGTTTGAACAGTTGAGGCTTATTCCTTCTTCAAGTCTTCAGGTAAGCCTCTCTCTACAAGTTTGGTTGTTCAGTCTCTTGAAGAAGAATGGGTTTATGTTGCCTTTTTTTTCCCATTATGTTGAAATTAGAATAGTACATTAGAATGTTACTATTAATAGTACCATAGTACTATTCTATGGTACCATGGAAATAGTATATACTATACTACGGCAATAGTATAGAGTATTTATATACTCAATGCAGTGGTGTTTCCCTGAGGGCTGATTAAGGTAGGTGGTCTAACAGATGTGCTAATGTGACTGGGTAGCCTGCATTAAATGCATACTTAACTGTGTGATTTAAGAAGGACTTCAGTTTAGTCTCATTCTCTTAAAAAAAAAAAAGGCAGAGAGAGAAAATGGTGATACCTTACTACGTTTCCCCATTTCTTTAGTTAGGCTTCCTTACAAGAAGTCCTTTTTGGTCAAAATAAATAAGAACTGACAAATAAGATCTTTGATAGCAGTTGTGATAAGAGGTAAGACCAGCTACAAACTGAACTGAATTTAGGACAGCCAGGGAATAACACTGAGTGTTCTCCTTGCTCCCCAGGTTAAAGCCACTCACTCTTACAGACACTGTGGTGGAATGTCTGTCTGACATCCACGTTAGAATAAGCACAAGAGTACAGGTACCCCGTGTATCTTGTACACCCTGTGACTCATCTTCAGAGACACTTTCTAGAAAGTGACTTGGAAATCCTTCAGACTGACAGCAACGCTGGTTTTGCATCTCCAGCTTTTGGCGGGAACCTTCTCACCACCCTCCTGTTCTCAAAGTGATGCTCTGGCCCTTCCCAGGATTAATGTGATTGTGTTGATGTCTGTGTTAGCTGTGGCCTGTGCACAGTGAGTGGTGCAGCCTGCTGGGGATTCGTGTGCCATTCTGTATGGTCTCCACATCTGACTGCTGCAGATGACTGCACCAAATTTTTAGCTTGGATATTACTGGGATTGTGCATACATGGGTGGCAACAGAAACCGGCTGCTGCTGTAAAGCTCTCATAGTGACAGTAACCAATCTCCTCCATTTTTATGCCAGTGCAATGGTTGCTGCCAGACCAGTGGGGATGCCCAGAGCTAACAAATGTGAGTTTGGTCCAAAGTACACTGCACTAACCATTTGGGTAAATTGTTTGTGTATGATATGGATTTATTCACTTACCCAATGCTATTAGCTGAGTATTGCACTGCTAGATTTTCCTGGCAAGTGACTAAGTGGTTTTCATTAGCATAAATGCTCAGCTTTTTGCATTTGTGTCAGAGACCTGCCAACCACTTTGAGACAGCTTATATAGTAGCTTAGACTATCTCACAGATTACTTATTCCCTTTTCCAACCTATCCAATATGCTGTTAAATGACAATATTTTACTGCAATTGCTCATGTGCCCGCTTGCTCTCTCCATCAGTAGTTTTTAATTTTTGAAATTAGTATTGTTTGCTCTGTGATAAAATTTCAGAAGTGAGCCTCAAGGAACTGAGAAAATAGTTTTGGGTTTTTTCCTGTTAGCTGAAAGCTGCCTAGTGTTTTCTTAAAGCAAAATGTACCTATTTATATAAATAACATCAGGGACTGAGTGAGGCAACAGTTTGCAATTTGTATAATACTTATTGTGTTTCATTTTATATAACTATCACAAGGCTTTCTGTTGGTATTAACAACATGTTTCCTTCCAAACATTGTTTGCTGAATCTGAGCTGTAAATTATTTATGAATATTTTTCCTGGCAAAATACACAGGCAATCATATGGGGTGCTGCATCAGGAGCAAGATACCAATTTATGCAGTAGGTGGCACAGTGAAGATTACTGTATAAAGAAGACATGACTTCACAATGTACTTCTGTTATATTTATCAACATTAAATAAGTCAACTAAACTGGAAGATCTTTGTGGTGGATAGTCAAAGGAAAATATTGCAGTAATGCAAAATGCTATTAAGAAAAGTACTGACAATGTTGTTTAGTTCGCCCAAGGAATAGCCCATTCTCAGAATATATATTTAATGGAGATTTGCATCCTCTCTGTAGGTTAACCAGAGAGAGAAATAAACTTTTTGTGGCACATGTTTAAGCCCAAACCCCTCAATAACTTACCCAGTAGAAATGTGTTTGCCTCTGCTGTCCACCCCATGGAGCTCATAGCTCACAGTAAACATTCCATATGCAGTCCCATAACCTCCTGCTGACATAAACAAAAATGCTGCCTTTGAGCAAAAATGCCAAAGCATGCCCTCACTGACTGAATATTTATAGATAGATACTATCGAAAGATGAAATAAAGAAATTGAGGAACAGAAATAAAAAATATTTTTGGAGGAATTTTTAGTAGTATGTCTTGTTATTTGGCAACAATCTGGAAATCATACCATGCAGGACCTTAGAGGGGTTGCTCACGGAGGTAAAAATATTAATTTAGTTCCCCAAAGTTGCCAGTGGGCCTGTTCATGTGGGCACCCACCCACTGCTGTTCCACTGAAATCCTGGCAAGAACACGTGCCTTTACTTTAAACGGTGCTTTTTTAGCAGCAGAACTTAGTAGGGTACGTTCCCATGTTAGTGTGCACTGGGAATGATGACAGATGCAATCTGCATCACGTTATTCTATTTATTCTTATTAGCAGACAGTGAATATCTGTCTGCTAATGCTGCTGCTCACAGCTGGGCTACAGGCACAGCCCGTCTGAAGGTGAAGCGGAGACATAAAGTGAGAAAACTGTTACTGAACTTACAAAAAAAAAGTATTTTTTTTACATTTTTTAAGAGAGAGACATGCTGGGTTCTCTTTCTTTGCATATATTTCTAAGCAAGTATAATTTTGGGGTATTTTATACTGAGGATATAATTTGCATATTAAAAATGTCAGCCTAAATTTATCTACAAATTTAGTAGCTGAATTTTATAACCTATTAAAAGGACTTTGTGAGGGCATTTGAAAGTGGGATCAGGAATAAAACAACACTTGTCCAAATGAACAAAAATACATTTTGTTGCATAATAGTCTATTGGGTTAGTTTGTTGGGGTTTTTCCTAGTTTATTTGCTCACTACACCGTTGATTTACAAAATTTCTGTCGCTCACAATGGGAAATCAAATCTGTCCAGTAGAGGATTTTCTGAAGTAATATACTGTTCAGAATAATTTAGAAAGGAGACATCTGTTTCTAATCTCAAAAAGCAATTGCAGAATAACCCAAGGCTTTCAAACATTGATTTTCAGTAGGCTGCATATTTTTTTCTTTCTACTGATTCTTAAGTGATGGACCTTCTCTGCCGCAAAACATGCATAAATTAAAATGCATGTGTGAAAACATGGTTGCACTGTATAATGTGTGCATTAGTGCTTTTGGAAACAGGGCATTCTTTCCCTGGAGTCAAATTTCTGAGACTTGACCCTTGACATGAGCAGTTCACTTCCTGCTCTCCAGTTCTCAGACAGCATAAAGCTGGGGTTGGATTCTTTTTTCTATCATTTCAAATGAACCATAAGAAAATTGGTATCGTGATGTGAAAACTTCTTAGCATGATAAATATACTTCTTTCTTTTGAGCTGAAAAGGATTGAAGTTAACATTTGTTTCAGATTTCCTGCAATACCATCACTGCTGTGTAATAGCTGAAATAGTTCCGTCCATCCCATTATGATGATACTTTACTTCTTGACAAGAAGACATTAAATACACGGCAAATTGGGGGTAGGGAGAATCAAAACTGTGTGAATTGTTTAACCTTCCACCACGGTTCAACAAAGTTTAAAAAAAAAAAAAAAAAAGTCTTTGGCAAACTGCCTAGATTTTGTAAGGCCACTCACGCTTTGTGAGCTCCCAAAGATCACAGCGTTTCTGGCTCAAGGCTGAAATCCCATTGAGCCAGACCTGAAAAAAGCCTTTCAACCGTGTTGAGTAAACAGTTCAAGAAACAGCTATTTGTCACGATGCTCTTAAATGTTGAATGTGAGCTGACTGCCACATCTTGGACAAAGATGAACAGTTATCATGAATATGTTGTTTGACATCAAACACTTTCAGAAGGCATGGTTGCACTCAGTGCTGGGTGGAACAGGGTGTCTGTTGTTTCTGTTGAAACTGGGCTGGAAAAAGGGGAAAAACGATGAATTTGCGAACTGAACACTAATACCCCTTGAAACTTAACTGTGTAAACCATCTTGAGAAAAAATTGAAGCAAACGCTTCTCCCTACAACAAGAGTCCTGATTTCTAACAACCAATTTTCTACTTAGGAGCCTAGAAGAAATCATGTCTCCAAGAAAAATACTTCATTCTGAAAAAGTTGGAACTACTGATGAATTCAATGCGGGGATCAGCTAAGAATGCAATTGGTGGTCTTATAACCATTTGCATGTTTGTTTGCTGGTTTTGTTTTGGGGTTTATTTCTTTGGGTTTTCTTTTGGTGGGAATTTGGTGTTGTTTTTGGTTTTTCTTTTCCACTTTGTTGAGGAAATGCTGGCAAACTCAGGGGTAACCACTTTCCGTGTATCCAGTCCTTGGGCTTACAAGATCTTCTCAACCTATGCAAGAGCTACAATAATATCCGTCTGCTCACTGTGATGTTTTCAGACCGCTGTAGTTTTATTTTAGCTGATTACTTTATAAACTAGAAAAAAGTTTATGCCATATTCAGTGCTCGAGGGGCAACCAGGGACAATGAAGACTGCTCAGAATCTCATCATCAGATGACTATCTTGATATTTGTGCAATTAATTTACCTAGTACACTTCAAGATATTGAGAAATGGATGTTCATCGTTACCCAAGCTGCTGTGACACCTGAGACTCATGTGTGCAGTAGCATAAGCAACAACAAGATTTAAACTTCTGCTGTTTTTTCCTGTTGAGGAAGATATTTGACTGCTTACATAAACAGAAGTTGTCATCTCCTTACCTTTTCCATGGTACTCAAAATTAATCCAGCTTACTTAAATACCCAGCCTTGGACTGCATTTAGTAGTGAGCCTTACCTCACATTTAGTGGCATCCCTATCCTGGCTTTTCTTTTTATATGGTAATTTGATAAATGGTTTGAATCTCTGTGCTCTGGAATTCTCTATCAATCTCTCTGTAGTTAGAAATACGCCACCTTTTCCAGATAAGAATTTTATGTCCTATTAAAATCAAGAAGAAAGAGGATTTGTTACCTTTTTAAACTTAAGTTTGTTTATTTTGCATTTCAGATTAATATTTTTGATAGGCTTGAACATAAGCTAACTAAAATATTATGGACACATTCCTTTATATCTCGCCCAAGGAATACAAAGTTGTAACACTGGGGTACATAATAAAGAACAAAGAGAGAAGAGGGGAGAGTATTCTGCTTGGAAATGGAAGCACCTCCTTAAATGTTTGATTAATATGATGAGTTCTTTTCATTTTTACTGTATGCTCGGATTTATTGACAGATTTATTGTGACTGGGAATAAAATTGTCAGATTTGTTCCTGCAGCACCAGTAAAAGGTATTTAGTTACATTGCCAGACAGTTTCAAAAACAGTTTGGCCAGTTTTGGTTAAACAGACAGTATTATAAAGGAAATGGTATGAACATTAGAGAAAAAAAAAAAAAAAAAATGAAATAAACATTAGAAGCTTACAAAACTTTGAATTTTATTCATGACATTGAAATGATGCTGATAATATATATATAGTGGAGTGTGGTATTTGATGGTGTAACTTCTACATGGCCACAAGTATTTGGTCTTCAGACTCACTCAGCAAAACATTACTGAATACTGCTGCTGTAACACTGCAACACATACCTTGTCACGTGTTTCTACTTTGAATCTGTGTCACTGGACAAATGTTTGTTATGAGCAAAAGTTTCTACAAATGAGTTTCACCATACATTTTCTGGTTCACGTCAATTTAACAATAGTTTTATATTTTTCCCAAAGGCTAGAAAGCTAAGTTTGGGTCACAGACTTCTACTTCAGTTATCATAGTCCAAATTGAACACTTGGTTTTAAAAAGAACTTGGACGAATTATTGTAAAAAAGGAAATGCAATTTATTTTGACATTTAAAAAATAACTCTTATAAACAAATATTTGATTTGTACTGTACAATAAGTATTCAATTTCTCAGCAAATAGCTGAAGATGGGCTTGATAAAGTGTATTGTTGTTATGGTGGTCATAGCAACATCAAAGTTCTTTGCTAGATTTTAACTTATTTTTTGTGGACTGCAAATCATTTTTTTTTCTTCCCATGGATAAGCTATATATCTGTTGTTGCAGGGAATAATTCTGACACCCAATAGCATCACAGAAAAATACTAAGTGTATGAAAACTGGTCATACATTAGAAGTGTCAAAGAATGCTGAATCTGACACTTTTACATAGAGTTTGCAGTTAGATTCAATGTTTTGTCTGTAAACAAATACTGGAGTGTCTCAACTTCATACTTCAGTAGTGACAAAACTGGTTTAGGGAGTGCAGCCTTTTGTGGTTTACACGATATGGATTAAAAACTCTTGATAGATGTGCACAGAGGGCACAACCAGTTTACAACATGTCACTAAGTGTTGATCACTAAGAATTTAACATGTGGGCATAGTTAAAGGTCAGGGCAGGTAAGGTAATTCATTGTGGATGTTAATGTAACTGATGCACTCTGGAAGGCCTTTGTCCTCATTCCCATAACAATTTCTGACACTTTTTGAGATTTGCTGCCTTTGGACTAAAGCTTCTCATGTTTCATTTGGACTCTGTTTGATTTTTGGACAGAGAAAATGGAGCAAAGGGAATGTACATAGGCTACAATGTTGATGTTCCTCCCACACATCCCTTCTTTATAATGCATGTGTAGGAGGGATGAAGAAAAAGCTATAATTTCCTTCACTTGGTGCAGCTTTCATTTCCTTTCCCAATGTGGAGGCAGAGACTGTAAGAAATAAAAATGCTCTGCACCATTTGTTGGGATTTCTCATTTAAGTTTTAGTGTTTGGGTTTTTCTTCCACAAGAGATTTTGCAAACTTGCCTAATAGACAACACATGCCTAAATCAATTCCTCCTTAGTCATCAGTCTCATTCAAGGATGTGTGTTTAACTCCAGGAACATACTTAAACATTTTGCTGAAAGTTTGTTGAATTGCAAGTTGTGTGAATTTTGATACATGCCTCAGTGCTGTGCTTGGGCAGGCATGCAGTTTTATTAAGACTTCATTTGCCTGAAGATAGAGCAAAAAAAAGAAATGATTTACTGAAAAATAGACTAAAAGTAGACCTCCTGAGATCACAGGCAAGGCAGGCTGTGCTGTGGCATTCCTAAAAACACTTCCCTCATCTTTTCTTGAAGGTTTCTGATGCCAGAAATTTTATGACTTTGTAGGTAATCGTTTCCAGGCCTTCACTAATCATGCCATTAAAAAGGTGCCTTTTTTTTTTTTTT
>WBMY01017398.1:153530-163539 GCA_013397315.1 Donacobius atricapilla
TTTTTTTTCTCTCCCCCTATATGCCTGTGTGAGTTTGCTATTTCTTTTCTGTCTGCCATGGGCACAGTCAACAAATTAATCATTTTATTCCTTGCAGCAGCTTGTCTGCTCCTGAAGATTGTTATCTTGTCTTTGCTAAGACACAGAATCATTATTCAAAGATTTTCCAGGTGGTATTTTCAGCTGTTCCCAGAGTTTCACAGTCTTCTCTTAACTTCCATCTTTGGTTCTTCAGGAAGGATGATGGCCCTGTTCCAAACAAGTAAATATAGGAAATGGATCAAAAAGTACTTTCAGTAAGAGAACAGAGCAATCTAAGAAGACACCTGCCATCCAAGTAGATATGGCAGCCTGCCAGCTGGCAGCCAAGTATGGCAGGGGAGGAATTTCAGGTCCTAACCCTAGGATTAGACCGCTGAGGCCTCAGAGAGCAAAAGTAAGGTCTATAACCAATGTCAGTTAAGTCAGAATTGAGTTGTAAGGATAATCTTGTAAGTCTTCAGTAATTACAGCTATTTATTTTAGAAAATAAGTAAGCTATATACTTAGAAAATTAGCCTGAACATGGGGTTGTTTTTTTTTTTTTGTAGTAGTAGTAGAAGGGACTCAAAACACCCAAACCAATGCAGGACCCTGAATTTTTTAGCAAAGGTCTGTTGGCACGTAAAGGGGAGTGTGTGCAAGCATGTTGTAGTTAAAATTTCTGCCTTCAGTTGGATTTTGAGTACAGTGTTAAATTCTTCAGGATAGTAACACTTCTTTTACTCACCTGGCAAGATACTGAAGCGCATATATAATTCCAACCCTGTGGCTAGTCCAGCCAAGCCAGTACTTCTGTTCCTGGTCTATTTTCTGTTAAACAAACAAAGAAAAACCCAAACCTAGCAGGTTTCTTCTTAGGAAGGAAAAAATAAATTTAAGTGATGATAACCTTCTTTAAATATATCTCCCTGTCTTCTTTCTAGAGAAAACGCACTCATCAGTCAGAAGTCCTTCTAGAAGCCCCTGTAGGAGCTTGTTCTTTTTCCTTAGTTATTTAATATTTAAAAGCAACTAAAAGATAACAAGTAAAATAATGGGAACTTACAGATGGAAATGGATCAGAAAATAGGAACAGGAAATGATTGGAACCACCTTGGTCTGAGCAACCAAAAGATATTTCATACAACCAAACAGATATTTAGGAGCTAAGATTGTTCACTGAATTTCTGTGTAAAATTTCTGTATGAAGCAGTAATTTTATGTGTCATACACTCTAGGCCTTCCTCAATCAGCTTTGCTGAAGTTCCAGGAGGACTTAGAACGAATGTGCACAATAAGCAGCAGAAATTTTTGTAAAAACAAAGTGCTAAACATTACTGTGTTTGGTGCTAGTTTAGCCACTATTGGAACAGTGTAACGTGCTGGAAGCCAAACTCCAAAAAGTCTTTCCATAAACTGAAAATGGCTCAGGGAGAAAACACCAAGGTAACTTGACATATTCTTGTGGCTTGAAAAAGGTGTTGGATGGTAAGTGGTCACATTTTCTCCAGTCCTGCAGAACAGGACTAGACAGTCAGAGGCTCTGTTATTTATATGATATATTTTTCGTGTCAATTTTTTCTCTCACTGCTTGTGCTAGATTTGATGCAACAAGGTGGTTTGGTTATTTTTTTTAAGGATCCAGAGAAAGGCTGTCCTTCAAAGATAGTTCCTCCTTTTTGTGAACTATTTCTAGTTGAGGAACATCCCCAAGCTCACCTTTGACACCATTCCTTGATTTGTCACTTGATCCTGGCTGTTTTGTCCTGCCTTCATGCTATTTTTGGAGAATTGAAAAATACCACAGAAAATTGTCTTAGCCTTCCTTGGCTTCCATGTATTCTTCTTTTGCTTTCATTGCTTGGTTCCATTATCTCATCCAGGTTTTTCACTTAAAGTGGTATGGGATTTTTGCTTTAGTACATCTTTGGTTTCATTATTACAACCTTTTTTTTTTTTTTTTCCAAACAATGTCCATCTTTGCATCTTTTTCTGGAAAACTTCTCTCTGTCCTTGTGCCACCCTATTCCTTTAGCACGTGTAGTTCTTCTCTGTTCCTAGAACTTATCAGAAGTTATGTCCTGTTGTCCTGTCATCCAAGTTCTGGTTTATTAGGATAAACAAATTAATTTAATCTCTTTAATTAGGCTTATCTTGATAGGATGACTAAAATGGGTTTATCAGATCACTTATCAAAGACTTACTTGTGCAGAAACATTCTGCTGCCACACATAAAAACACTAGTCTTAAAAGAAAGCATAAAATATATCTAGGGTTATTCCACACTGGAAATCCAGTGTGTTCATTGACAATATTACTGGCAAGTAGCTTGCTGCTAAGGGAAGAAAAATTCCTTGCCCACAGTTAATCTGTACAACATATGAAATTCGTGGTCCTATATTAACACATGATCTCTGCAAATTTATTGGAGAGGAATTAAGCAACAGTTTTTAAAAAATAATAAATTTGCCTTCAAAAAGGGCATATTTTTACTAAATGGTAAATGGTTGCAGCTGCTCAGTTCCTCCTAATTGTGGGAAGAATTGTAAAAGTGGTATTTTTCATTAGACTACTCTTTCTTTCTCTTTAAATTCTCAGGCTTGTTGGGGGAAATTAATGTTTTCATTTCCAGGAATTCTTGCTTCAGACTTCTCTTGTGTATTTGTAACTGACTTAATACCAACAGAAGTCAGAAACAACAGTCCAATGCAAGTCTGTCATTCTTCAAGTAAAATTATTTTAACAAGTATATTATCTGGAGCCCTAATTGATTAGGCAGCTGGAAGAAGGAACAGTGGAGTAAAAAATCAGTTCTTGCTGTAGACAATATTAGACCTCTCTCACTTTAAGAGCAGGTCAGTCCAGCTGGGGAAGGGATTCTTGCTTGATTCAACTCCCTTGACAATGCAGTAATCAATTAAGCCCCTGTTGACCATTCCATTTCCATACTTGAGCCCGCCCTTGGCAATGTCCATGTTCACTGGCACTGGGTCTGTTCCCATGTGTTTTAAAACTTTCACTGCCATGTATATCCGTGAAAGTGTTGGATCTTTTTACATGAGGGTGTAAATCCTCAGATAAACTGTGATGTTGAAGAGAGTGTTATTGAATGCATAGCTAGAATTAAACTATTTCTGTAATCTAAAGAAAAATAAGGCTTATGCCCTTCTTTTTCTCTTTACCAAGATGCATATACAGCCTGGTAAAGCATGTGAGACAAAGTTTCAGTTCAATCAGTAGTTTCCACTGCAATCTGTAGGAACTTTTGTTGATTTACTCAAAATAAAAATGCTTATTTAACCTTAAAAATATCAAGAACATCAACTCATGACTTGTCTGTTTTTACTGGAGATTCCTCTGGATGACTGGAAAAAGTTGTTCTGAGTTAAAAAAAGAATAACACGGAGAGAAAGCCAAACTAATGCCAGAGGACAGTTTAAAACTGTTGAGGACAGATGTTTTGTGTGTTCTCTGGGTCACTTTGGGGAAAAATATGCTGCTGTGACTCCTCAGAAACTGAGTTAATACTGACAATCTGGTTTGTTTCTTCATAAATAGAAAAACATCATATCAGTTGAAAGTAGTAGTGTATTTAAAATTTATCTCTTTAGTTATGATTAACTACATCATTCGTTTAGTCAAGACTTAGTTAAACTGTGGACAATTAGAAATACAAAAGACAAAAATGGAAAACAAAAATAATCCCTGTAAGTTGGGCCTTATTAAACTAGATGGAAGAAAATCAACGAGTACTTAGAAGTTTTTCACCAGGACAGACAAGTGCCCATGAAAACATCCAAAACATCACCTTTAAGGTTGTTTGGTTAGGCTCTGCTTTAGCATGGGTGGGACAGGGAGTAAGAAGCATGGGTGAAGATTATGACTGGAACAGAAAGAATCTTGAGCTTACCCCACAAAGAGCTTTGTATTTTAATCATGTACTGAAATGGGTCATTGTCAGCCTCCAGAGCACTGTAGGTTTAGGAAAGTGCAAAGTGTACTGCCCTCAAGGACAACAAACACAATGTCCTGATGTGCTGTTCAACGTAATTTCTAATCCCTTTCTTTCAAGACCCTCCAGTCCTTCTGGATTACGCTGAATCATCTGTGAATGACATGAAAGTGCCAAATCAATGAAGTGATGGCAGAGCAATGTAATTGTCATAGCACTAGGAAGAAATCAGTAAGATATTTGTGTGGAAAAAGAGGAAACAGTTCTCCTTAAATCTCGCACTACAGACTGGGCAAAGGGAGGGGTCTGTTGCTGAAGGTTTCAGGGGTTTTAGCAGCTCAGAGGACAACTGGCTTGAATTTCCCAAGGAGGACCCTGTGGTTGCCCCATATTTTTGGCTAAAGTTATGGTGCTTGCAGAGCACTGATGAGTTGTCATGGGCCTTACATGAGAAATGTGGCTTGGGCAAAGAAGAGAGGCTTCAAAAAACTTTGTCTGATCCCAACAAACATGCTGGGGAGCTGCAGCCGTTCGGAACTGGGATTTGTTGGGGCTTGGTAGCTCAGTCCCTGAGCTGAGAGTGGTGCTGACAGAGGGATCCTGTCTGCCCTGTGGTGTCTGTGTAGGTTATACACAAACAGGGACTTTGCCTCCCTGCAGGGGCCCTGCATGTGGAAGAAGCATGTGCTGCTAGGCAGGGCTATCTTGAAGCAACTCTTTAATGCTCAGGAACTGTCCAGTATGTGGCCTGGAAAGTGGTGTCTTTGTTGCCTGGAAAGCAAGTACTTAACCCCAAAACCTGACTAAAGATTCATCACTGTGGGGTGCTGATCCTCCAGGATAGCATCAGCTCTTCTGAATTCTACTGCTATGTCCTGAAACATCCAATCTTTCTAAAACTCCTCCTGATGTTAGTTTTTCCATACCTGTTTCAAAACACTCTGTTGTTAACAGTTTTTGGAAGGCAGAATTAATGAAGAAACGAGCTAAATGTTTTCTGACTGATCTTCTGGCAGTGCGGATGTGCATCTGCTGCAATTGCACCTTCTGGGCCAAGTTCACATCTGATCAAAACTCAGAAGGGAAAAAAAATTGCAGCTCCTCTTTGGAGCTAATGGGTGTCCCATCCACCTGGTGGAAGGAGACATTGAAGCAAGAGTTTTCTTTTTATTGATACATCTTTGACACCTTGAACAACAATGCAAGAAGACAGAAGAACCCAAACAAACTCAAAGTAACCTGTCAAAACAGAGGGCGCAACTCATTCCCTATGATTAAATGTATTTTTTAATGATTTACTGAAACTTCAAGTTTTCCTCTTTAGCCTGAAAGTCCTGAATCTCCTCTGTAATGGTAGGGTATAACCCAAACATCATGGCTGCAAAAAGCGCCAGCATCATTTTTAGGGCTGCATACCTTGACTTAACAGTTCTTTCAGTATTCCTCAGAGAAGTGACTCTTATGAACATGTCATCTTCAAACTAAGGCAAAGCACTTTCCAGACTGCTGTTGACTCCTGCAGTATGAACTTCACAGTTAAATATCTTCCACTGTAGACAAGAGTACAGACAATACAGACTTTGCCTTAGAATAAAGGATCCAAGGAGAGTTGTTGACTTATTGATTTTACAGTATAGGGCACAGTTACCACATTTTTTCTTTCATCTGACACTCCAGATATCAACCACTACCAAGAAGAGAAATAACTGTAAGGAGCTGATATTTATAGCGATGCTCTGTCCAAGCAACAGACTGCTTTGTCCTGGAACAATGACCCCTGCTAAAGCAAATCACTCATTTCTGCTACATGAAACAGTAGCTTCCTCTGAAATTACCAGTCCATGCAGTGGCTGTGATGTGGGGATGGATGCTCTTTGGAAAGCCTGATAGGAGTTTCCAGCTGACACTGTGCAAAGCAGCTTTCCCACTGGATGACATTTGAACACCTACAAACATTCACAACTGTGGGAATGCTGTAGATTTCCCTTAAAGTTTAGGAAAAACACCTTGAAGTGGTTCATTTGCATAACTTGAGAATGTAATTTCAAAGGGGGAAGACAGCTCACAGCTGTGTATTCTTACCCTCACCTGTGCAAAACACAGAGTGCCTGGTCTGTGCACCAGTGCATATAAATAGAGTCTTGTTATCCCAGAGCATGGCAAACACTCCAGTGATATCAGTACTGCTGTGGCTTTACCCCTTAGCATGCAGCTCCGTTCTTTTTATTAATAACCAGACACTGTGTTTAACCATTTCACCTGCAGTGTTGCACAGCTCTCCTTTATAGGACCATCTATGTGTTTTCATAGCAGTTTTACAGCCTTAATTCAGAGCTGGTGATAAATAAAACTGTTCCCAAACTTAGAAATTCCAAGAGCCAAGAATCACAGTTTCTCAAATCTCCAAAATAAATAAGTCATGTGTCAAACTTGCCTATCCATTGGCAAGGGAGTGCCATGAGCACTAATGTCTGATTGTTGATAAGGGAATGTGAGTGTTGTGAAGTGTTGACTGATACAGCACTCAAGGGAATGGAAAAGAGAAAGTGATGGAAGATACAAAAATGTGTCAGCTGATATCTCAGTAGGGCTTTTTTTTTCTGGTTCAGTGAAGATACTGTCCTGAAGGGTTGCAGAGGAGAATAACTTTCTAAGTTCAGCAAAATCAGTTCTAGGAGTTTTATTCTAGCAGTTTTGTGGTGACGCACAGTCTGACTAAGGTGAACAAGGCTTTTTTTAAAGTGCATATCAGGGCTGGTGCACTTGGCTTTTGTTTTTGTAGTTATGGATGGCTTTCATCTATGATGAATTATAACCTTTGTTATCTTGATTAGAACATCCAAGAGCTCATGAAACAGAAATTATACTTTGGCTCGTTCTTTACTCCATTTACTTTTCTGTAAATGAGGGCAATTAAATTCAAAAGGAGACTTTTCCATCTGTTTTGTTTTGAGAACCTTCCCATGCATCTTGAGGCTTCTCTTTTCTCTTTACTTCCTCTCTAGAATTGTACTTCTTGTTGTGATAGGATGTGTCAGTCACTCATCCTATTGCCTGTAAATCAGCCAGGATCATTTCCAGTAACAGAGACCAGTGTCATGATGCACTAGCACTGGTATCCCACAACTATAAATAGATTCTTCCACAGACTCAGAAGGATAAATAGACATTCAGAGTTGCTGCAGTCATATAGGAGTAGAATAACAGCTCTAAAAACTAATGCCAGGACCCAGTGTTTGGTTAGTCAGAGGGCTGGTTTTTCTCTCAAAGGGCTTGACTTGTGTAACTCCTTAGATGTTTTTTAATTTTTCTTTTAATTTAAGTTTTATTCTATTTGCTTTCTTCTGGCACATGGGCAAACTGCTGCTACCCAGCATGTGCTCTAGCATTGTTATTAGATTTTAGAGGAAGGAAAGGTTTCACTGTTGTGGTCATTTCTGGTTTTCATGTGTCTTTTTCACAGCTTCTTTCTCCACATCTGCACAGACCTGTCATGTGTGTGTAAGAAGGTTCCCTGTATGCTGTGTATAAAAAAATTGGCTACTTGAATCAAGCAAGAATAATTTCTGCCAGAGGGACCCAGTAAGCATTTGAAAATGCTTCATCTGGGCCTCCTTGAGTGCAGGAGTTTTTGGCAGCACATGAAGGATATATGTACTCTTTTCAAGAAGAGCAGTTGTGTAGTCAGAAAACTACTACTTGATGTGATATACATGCTAAACTTAAGCCCCCTCCTTGCTGTCTTCTAGGATACAGCAAGTCTGGATGTCTGCAAAAATTTCACTGAGGTTTTTTTTGATTTGGTAATTTAACAGACAACTTCTGGTGCATCTTGATATGGTACCTTAAACTGTCTCCTCAATCTGCAGCTCTCCACTGTGTCTCTGCTGGAGGTTTCTGCCTCTAAGCTGAGTCAAGGAAGGGCCTGGAGTCTCAGCTATCATAATGTGTAGCATTTTAGCTTTGAACAGTAATGAAAAAGTGTGTATTCCCTTCTTGTAGGTTTGGAAAACAAGCTGGGGCTGGTAGAGATGTGTGGCTATGGTTTAAACCATCACAGCTCTATTTGCCTTCTGCTAAAGCCTGTGACAGGATAAGCCTCCTAAACTTTTGTTCTGGTACAAAACCAAAAAGAAGCAGAAGCCTCACTGGCTGTATGGATGACAGATAAACACAGGGCTCACAAAAGTTTAGTTTTGGCTAAAGAAACTTCTTGTGTCACATTACCAGAGGACTTGATCTTGTGTTCTCATGGAGGCATTTTATTGGATGAATCTCTGAAAGGTTTTTGTCATGAACTTAACTTTTCCTATTTTTTAAGGATGGTTCCTGCAACTGAAATTTCATTCCTTTTTAGAAATTTTGGGTTGACTTACCTGGGTGTAATAAAACACCTGGGCTGCAAAATAAATCATATTTAATTTCATCTCCTTGTGTAGCCTGTATAAGTTCTGGACCAGAACAAAAAATGACCATATTTTGCCTGTGTTTGCTCAGCACTCCTGTTTGTAAGGATCTTGTTTCAACTGATAATGACGTGCCAGCTTTAAACCATTTGGCCTTGGCATTTCCATGGCATGTTTTCCCAGTAAATGTCGCTATTAGGCTGAATGAAGCTTTCCAGAAATAGCAAAAATGATTTGGCTTTCTAAGATAGAAAGGTGGAAAAATATATTTTGCAAATGTGCTCAGAAAATATCTCATAATCTCTTCAGTAAGCAGTTCTTGATATTTGTTTGTCTGTTTATTTATTTATTTATTTGACTCATGAGGTGTACTGAGGTTTGTGGTGGTGTGGAGGGTGTTTTCTTTTGGGGTTTTGGGTTGTTTGTTTTGTTGGGTTTGGTTGTTTTTTCTTGTTGGTTTGTTTTTTGGTGGGTTTTTTTTCTGAAATAGAAACTAACCATATATCCTGATTGGAACCTTTTTAGAGATTGTCATATTAAATTGGCATCTATGGACAAAAGAGATGATACTTTGAGACGCCTGAGGGATGGGATGTCATCCAGAAGGACCTGGACAAGTTCAAGAAGAGAACCCACGGGAACCTTGTGAGGTTCAACAAGGCCAAGTGCAAGCTGCTGCAGCTGAGTTGGGACAATTAGAGAAGGGTTTGGGGTTGCTGATGGGTGAGAGAGAGGCTGGATGTGAGCCAGGAACATGAACTGAAGCCCACAAAGCCAATTGTAACATAAAGAAAAACAAACAAACAAACAAAAGCAGCATGACCAGCAGGTCAAGGGAGGTGATTCTGCCCCTCCGCTCTGGTGACACCCTGCCTGCAGTGCTGCATCCAGCTCTGGGGTCCCCAGCAAAGGAATGACATGGAGCTGTTAGAATGGGTGCAGAGGAGACCATGAAGACAATAAGAGGACTGCACCATCTCTCCTATGAAGACAGCTGAGAGAGCTGGGGTTGTTCAGCATGGAGAAGGCTCCAGGGAGATCTTAGAGTACCTACAATACCTAAAAGATACACAGGAGGGTTGTTTAGCAGGGCCCGTTGGGGTAGGACAGGGTACAATAGTTCTGAATTGAAGGAGGATCGAGTCGGATATGAGGAGGAGGAGGAGGAATGATGAAACTGTAACAAGTTATCATGAGAGGTGGTAGATGCTCCTTCCCTGAAAACATGCAAGGCCAGAGGGGACGGGGCTCTGAGCAACCTGATCTAATTGAAGATGACCCTGTTCGTCTCAGGGGGTTGGACTGGATGGGCTTCAAAAGCTTTTTTTCCGACCCTGCAGCCCATTCTGTGCCTCTGACTCTGTGACATCCTTGGCGTCCGTGCCTGCCCATGAGGCACGGCGCTGTCCCTGGGGACAGAGATCTCCCCAGGAACACAGATCTCCCTGGGGACAGAGCTCTTCCTAGGGACACAGATCTCCCCAGGACACAGATCTCCCCTGGGACACAGATCTCCCCTGGGACACAGGTCTCTCTAGGGACACAGCTTCCCCCGGGGACACAGATCTTCCTAGGGACAGAAATCTCCCCAGGGACAGAGATCTCCCCGGGAACACAGATGTCCCCAGGG
>WBMY01017399.1:0-25952 GCA_013397315.1 Donacobius atricapilla
TTTATTAATATTATTATTATTATAGTCAGAATTTGTGAATTAAATGCAATTTAAAATAGCAAAAGGTCAAACTTTATCCTGTAAAGAAATAAAACCAGGACAAGCCACTCTCTGAACTTCACAGATTCATGAATCTTATGCTTCCATTCCAAGAAATTGTCAGAATACAGCTGAAAGTGCATAGCTTGTGATGATGGATTATAAACTGAAAAAAAAGCCTTTATTTACTGACTGCAGGAGAAAGAACAATAGAAGCATTATAAGTAGACATGTAATGTGACTGAGACAGAAATTAAGGCTGACAACTGCCAAATGGATAAGCAAACAATACGATGCTGGGTAGTCAGAAGCACTGTAATTGCATTCTCCTCTCTTTTCTGGGACAATACAAAATTTCAGACCAGGTTTGAAAGGATTAAGTGCCTGATTACATTATTCTGTTGATGTTCCTGTCATGTTCTTAGTGTAAAAAAGTTCTAAATGTCCCTGAGTCTGCAGAAGCCACAGCACACCTTGCTCAGGGAAGGCATTTTCAGCAGGAGTAACACAGTGTTTTGTCTGTGATGTCCAAGATTTCATGCGTGAGACAACCCACGGACACTCTGCCTCTCCTCAATTTTCTTTAAGTTATTCTCTCTTTATTTAGCATTTTTCAAAAATGTCAGTAACCTTCCCAACCTGGAAAATTAAATATCCATGGCTACCTGAGGCCAATTCAAAGCTAATGAAAGTCAATCAGAGCTTACCTGTGAGGAAGGAAGTTTCTTTTTATAAACAACTCAGGGCAGCAAGTGACACTCTATGTAAGAAGCAATTCATTCAGTTATACAGATAATATTTTCTCTATAATAAACAAATACAAATAAGGAGTAACTTATTTAATATGAATCAGCCTTTCTTTTGGACTTTCTTTTAGGAAAGGAGGTGACTTAGTCTTTTTCTTCCTATTTTTTTAGTATCCATTACAACTTGCTTTTGTGGCTTTTTGTACTTGAACAAATGTGAGGTCGCTAACATCTCATCACTTCCCTAATCTCCAGTTTCCACAAGACAACTTGCATGATTTTATTCATCTCATTTAACAAGATTTTGAACCTCAAATAATGGCATCTTTTCCCAAATATCTTTCATTTATAATAACTAGTATTTCATGAGAGCTTTCCTGCTTTTCAAGTTAATATAGCTAACCCTTACTGCAGAGTCTGAATTCATTTCGAGTATTTATTTTAGTAAGTAGGTCCTTGTTAGCGCTTGCACAGCATTACTGCTGTCAGATAGACACCATCTGGTGGCTAATAAACAGATGTATCATTTCCAATTAAAAACAAATATAAAAATTTATCTTTTAGTCACCTCAGTGGAAGGGAATTGGGTCAGGGAATACTGAAGCAAACTGGACAGTCCACAGGCTGGATGGGATGTACCCACAAGGGCTGAGGGAGCCGGCAGATGTCATGGCAAGGTAGCTTGATAAGCTTTGATTAATGGTGGCAACTGGAAGAAGTGCACAAAAGCTGGAACAAATAAAAATGTCACCCCTATTTTCAAGAAGGGTAAGAAGAAGGACCTGTGGAACCACAGGCTAATCTACCTCACTCTCAGTTGTGCCCTCACCTCTTGTCACAGGACACAGCTGAGAAGAGCCTAGCTATATCCTTTTCTTGCCCTCTGTTCAATATGGCATTAAAATTTCTCTGCTCTCTGTACTGACTGTGGAAGTTCACAGATTTGCCATATTGAAAGCTTTCTTTAAGCTTGTGTTTTCTGGGCATAATTTTTATGTGGTGCCCAGTTCATGATCCCTTCCCTTGTGATCCTGGTTTTGTCCAATATTAGAGACAAGTTACTGGATCAGACAAAGCCATGTCCTGTCCTAATATAACTTATGGACAGAGAGGATCCAAAATATCTGAGTATGGAGGAATACCTTTAAACCAGAAATGGGTTGGTCTTTACCCCAGGTCAGCACTCAGGAGCCAGAAAAGAAGTTTCTCTCAGCCTAGAAAGCCAAAGCCAGAACCTTCTACAGAAATTAGGACATTAAGAGCAGTTATACAAGAAAGATAAACAGACCTGTAGACATGCAAATGCAGCAGCTGTTTCCTACTCCCTGCAGTTCCCAGCCATACACACCTCTAGATGCCTACAAATATTCACATGCAGGTAATATTTAAATGTGCATGACTTCTGTTTCCAAATGTGGCCTCTCACCTCTGTCTTTTTTTTTCCTCCAGTTTGAATGAGCAAACTTCCATTTTCTATTCAAAATACATTAATGTCACCTCCAGAGACACCTTTTGGATGCAACCTGTCAGTCATGTCCATTCAAAAATATAAGTCTCTGGCTGTGAAATTTACACATCATTCAGGCACTATTGAACTTACCCTGAGACAGTTCTTAACACAAAGAAAACTGAATTCTAGCTGCCTACAAAACTCCACAGTTCAAGGGGGAGATCCCAGGAGGTTGTGGAGCAACCTCAGCCATCAGAGACTTGACTTTGCAGAAGTCCTGATGTCGATATACACATCTTCTGCAGGATCTAGCTTTTGAAAATCCCACCGCAGGAGGGAGAAATCTGGGTGGTAATGAGGAACCTAGTGCTCAGACAGTGATCTGAAGCCTGGGAATTATGTTTATCAGAAAGCAGGGATCTGTTTTTCCTCATCACTACAATCCCAGCCTACTGATTTAAAATTCCATCTCTCATGCAAGCAACAATAAATAAGACCTAGTCCTTGCCAAAAGAGACAGAGAGAAGCACTTCCTACAGGACTGGCAAAGCCTGGGAAATGCAGAGCTGTAAGTAAATCATCTCACTCCAGTCACAGGCCTGTATCCAGCAGAATAATTCAACACAAACTCATTGGTGATTTATGCACCATGAGCAAAACCCCTCTGCTTTGCAATAAACAATGGCTGGAGCAATTGGGTAAGGCCTCTGATGAGAAGATCCAGTGAGGGAAGGGAAAACTCCTTACAACTCAGCTGAAAAGTGCTAGCATCAAGCTCTTAAAATGTAGACCATTTTCATGGATGTATGGCATGATAATAAAGGCTACTCATAAAGAAACTGGGGTTGTGAGGGGTAATGAGATAATGTAAAGGGAAAAGAGATATAATGATAGGGGTAATATTCATTTTTCAGCAGCTCAGACTCAGCTTCAGTCCCACATGCTTCTGGCCCCCTTCAGGAAGGTCTCTGCTGTAAAACCTGGCAGGAAGGACATCAAGGATGAGCGGATGCTGTCACAGCACTTCCCCCTGCACCTAGAGCTTTAATGGCGATGAACTGCAAACTGGACGTATCTCATGTTGGGAAGGAATTTTCACTGTATAGGCCCTTGGAACTATAAAAAGATGTTGGCTTCAAAGTGCAATAGGGTTACAGCAGAAGAGATGCTCAGATTATTGCCTCAGGCATGTGTTTGGCAGAGCTTTGGAAAGGAGCTGGACGGACAAGTGCCAAAGATACTGGTAGAGCTCATGGGCATTTTTCTACTTATTGCTATGTTTGCTCGATTACTGCACTTTCCCAGGGTCAAAGCTGTTTTCTCTTTTTTCCTAACACAGAATTCCTTGCAGACAGCCTCAGCACCTCTGTGAACATTGAAGATTTGCCTGCTAAAGACAGTCAGGGAAGAATTGCAGGCACACAGTGCATCAGAGAGAGTTTTTCAGTCCCTGTGAGATAACCAGATGCTACAGGGGTGTTTCTGCCAAAGCAGTCTGTTCCACAAAAAAAAAGGATGGGATATTTGGTGAGATTAATTTACAATAATAACATAGGAGGGGCAGGGAAGCTGAGGAATTAAAGCATACAATAAAATCTCCACTTTGAGGATCAATAACCCCAAAGTTAGCATGAGCAGTGACTGAACAATATTTCCTCTGGGACTGGGAATCACAGACTTTATTTTCAAGTCCTGAGAATTCTAGACAGTATGTGGAACAAAAAGGAGATGAAGATGTGATTACAAATCACAGTGATGAATGAAGAAGTTATTTGTTCACGCACTAGGCAGGCTAGAAGGGCTCAGTTGGGATGAGCTGTACCACAAATTTTTGCAAAGGAAGAAACAGCTATCTCTAAAGACAATAAAAATGTTTCAACAGAACTCCCCTGATCTTATTTTATCTCTCTTTTAAAACTACCCTAAGAAGGGTAAGCAGATACATCCAGGTTTGGGTTTTTTTGGTGAAAATTGATGAAAGAAGCAAAAGGTCGAAAGGCAAACCAGTATTGACAATATGGGTGCCTGACTGCTTACATTGAACACTGTCCTACACAGGCCCCAAGACATTCAAAGAGAAGACAACAGTTTCCAGAGCTGGGACAGTCAAACTTTGGATCGCAGGTCTGTCACTGCTTTAAAAACTGCCAGGAGAAGGAAGTTCCTGGCTTTGGAAACACAGCATTCATGGCAGGAACCGGGGAGGGACTGGGGATGCTCAGTCAAGAGCAGGTTCAACATGGGTACACCACAGTGAAAGGCCAGAATTCATTACAGACTGAGGTGAAACAATTTTCCATACCAAAGGAAAACATAGTTAAAGATAGGAAGGAGGGATTATATTAGCTAGACAGTTTGACTAACAGAAACTCCCGAGTTTTGATTTATGTTCTATACATTATAAATAATATTTTAGTTAACACACTTCCCTTACTGCTCCTGCAAAAAGAGTTATTGTATACATAGTCTCAACCTTTACATGTCTTCCTAGTTTCAGGCTTTACAGCAAGAGGCATTTGGAGCTTTGAAAGTAATGACACTATAGATAATGTAGCCTGTTAGCTGCTAAGAAATTGGGTGAAGTTCTAGAAATGGGAAATAGAAATTAAAATATGAAAAACCATTAAAAAATGAACTGAGACCTTATAGAAGCAGTGATAATAAAATAAGCTCCACCACAATGAGAAATGAGCCAACTCTGCTTGATTTTCCTGGGGTGAGGTAATCTGATATTCATAGATCAAGAGATAAAAAAGGTGACCTCCTCTCTACAAGGATGGTCTGCTCCTGCAATTTCAGTTCCTACATGGCTTTCCAGCTGCAGGTGCTTCAAGATGCCCATTAAGAGGAAAATGTGGTAGTTTTCCATGACTAAAGGTTTTGTCTCAGAAGGAAAACCAGCTCTTTGTAACATCATAACCTGAGATTACTCCCTTCACCTGTCATTTAGAGCTCCGAAGTGATAAATGTTGCATCACAACCAGAAATAAAATTTATTATAAATTCCTGCTGCACTTCTTACACTTGTGTGTATTTTCTTGGCTTGCTGTAAGTCATCAGAGGTGTACTGCTAAAAGAAAAAAAAAAAAAGACTGTAAATAAGACCAAGGAATATTTGGTCCAAAGAGAGGGAAAAATTTCTTGAAAGTGGTGCAGTGTTGGAAAAGGTAAAGCTGTGTGATCTCCACAGGAGATTTCAAAATGCATGAGCAAATTGATCTGGCTTTCAAGCCAGCTCTGCTTTGAGTAGAGAGGATGTCTAAGGATAGCCTATCAATTCTAAAATCATGTCATTAAAACTTTGATTAATATTATAAAATCTGCTTTCATTATGCAAGGTCATAGAACTCTTAGAGAGAATCGTCCACGTCTCTGGATCAACAGTAACATTACTGCAGAACTTGCTAAAAACTCAGTTTGAACCCATCTTCATCTGAGAAAAGAAAATCGTAAAAAATAGAAGAAAAACAATAAGCCATAGATGCTTTTATAGCATTTTTATATTACAGTGCAAGGATTGAGAGGCACTACTGTTGATAAGTGCATTCCTACAAAAAAGTCACAGAAGAGAAACTCCTTTCTAGTGAAAATCAATACTTAAATTAGGATGACAGAAAAGGTGTGTTACAACAGTCAGAACTCCAGAGCTCTGAACATTCTAAAACTGCAGCTTTCATTTTCTATTTTTAATATATCCTTCAGGCCTTCCTGAGGTCCAGACTGAGGTCCAGTACTTTTCATTCATCATTTTCAGTACTTTTAGCCTAAGATATCTGTTAGCAAATAATTCACAATTTCTCTCTCAAATGACTGTTTATAATCCTCTTCATGTGAGTTAACAAGAAACAAACAAACAAACAAAAAATTGAAATTCCTAATTGGACGTTCATATGCTTTTGAAAATAAAGCACTGCATTAGGCAGACTGTGCTTCAAACAATGCATTTTTATATCTGGATGTGCACTGAGAGATGAGGTGATGTAACGTCTTACAAATCAAACTTCATACTGTATTACTTGCACAACCTGCACTATATATTTCCTTTAACTCTTTAAATGAAATTGTTCTGCTGTAGAATAGAAATATGTAACACACACTGTGTTCTTATTAGGTGAAACCTTCCTTACTTGCAGCTGCATTTCCTTTACAAAAATAATTTTGTTTTTCTTATAGCCCAAAGAAGTCCACAATCCAGAGAAGGATATTTTTACAGATTAAGAGACAGGAGTGAATGGATTTGTGAGTGAATGTTATAATGGTCCTTTATTTCCTTTTGTTATTAGGAAGTTTAAAATTTTCCAAGACTGATTATGCATTTAAATTCCCTGAGGATTACAGACATTAGAAGAAAATCCCTAGTCTGTACCAAGAGTGAGCATAACAAATATGTGGTTCCTGTCTTTGGTGTACAATCAACTGGGAACTGGCAACAACTGCGTGGTCAGAAGGAAGATGCTGAGGCACCAGGAATAACCTGTAATAATTCTACAGTGCCACGTCTAATCTTCCAGCATAGACACTTGAGTTAAAGAATGACTTTCTGTCTGCATTCCTACTGAATAAGAGTGAAATATAATAGTTAAATATATGTTGCAAGCTGTATTTAAAAATTAGCGGTGTAATTCAACAGAGGTAATGTATTTGAAAACAGCAGGCAGGACAGGCTTTGAGTAACAAGAAAGATAAATGCTGTTTCATCTGTCTATTAAAGCCTGAATTTAAACTTAAGTTACATCAGAAAAAAACAGGAATAAAATTTGAGTATGGTCTAAGCAATCTAAGAAAGAAGGGCCACAGTATATTACCAAAAAGCACCAAGTGTGATGTGTGATGTCTGCCAAGGGAATGAGTATCCACACCAAGGCTGAGCTCAGATACCCCCATGGCACAAAGGTGAAGAAAACCACTTCACTGGCAGAAAAAGAGGGGTGGCCATTCTCCAGGTACATCTACACTAAAGCTCTAACATTACCCAGGAAATAAAAACCACATTTATTTTAGTGGTAACAGTCAAATTTGCAGTCAAGCAAAATATGGAAGATAAAAGCAAGAGAATTCATTTTTGAGAACAGACAATCAAATACACATGTCTGGTCTTCTTTTTGTTTCTCACAGAAGTTTAAACCACAGGATTTCTATGAAATCATATCAGTGCATTGAAAGATTATAATGGAGACAGCAAAATACAAATGAAGATGGAGTGTAAGCAGATGTATCTCTATTTTTAACTCAGCTGAGCTGTCAGGTCTGCTAAAACTTGAGAATTCCTCTAGCCAGTCACAGCTTACTTTAACACTTGTAATATTTACTAACACAACAGGTGTTGTAATCTCATTCTGAGTTTACCTGTTCCATACAGGAGCTTGGCCCAGAGTAACTGCCATATATAAGGTACATAAATTTTGCACAAAAACTTTGAAGCAAAAAAAGAGGAAATTTCGAAGGCTTCCAGAACCTCAGTAGGGTTTGATGGTCTCACTTCCACTTGCCAGTTTGCAACATCTTGCTCCCAGTAAGGAGCAATTTCTCCCACATTAAAAGTTAGTGCTTAACTCTTTGAAAAACTACGTGAAGTATTTCAGCTCAAAATATAACAAAATATTTTATAAAGCTTATTTGCTATCCATATTACCAACAGCAGTGTTTGCAGGCAATCATGTAGGGGCAGATCATATAATAAAAGATGGTTGAAGTTTGCTTCGTCAAAAGACAAATGGTAACAAATGCAATTTTTCTTATATATACAAATTATTTTAAAACATATTTGTTGAGATTCTTTCTATTTCTTAATATCCTAGTTCATTTCTTCCTAGATAGACACCCCATAAAAGAATATTTCTAGTCAGCAGTTTACTCAAATATTTTATTTTTCTTTACTCAGTATTTATAGTACAAACAAAACACAATACAACAAAAACTATTTTGTTTTGGCTTTTTTGTAGTTATTGTGGGAAATCCTTAAAAATCATGACTGGTTTGTTTTGTCTTCTTTTAAAGCCAACTTCTTCTGTGTTTGTAAAGAAAAAATTTATAAATATACAAAAAAAAACCCCACTGGGAGCACATATGGATGTGTTCAGATGAATAAAACTTGTAAAACCAGGAGTAAAAAAAATCAAATCAATCTCAAAACTGTCAAATGCTTTCACACTGATTCATGATGTGAACACCAGCTTCTGATTATTCACCACATTCTGTGACCATACCGTCCAATAAAAATTCACCAATGTAAATGGCAATTCCTCTCCTTTGAATGAATCAATACCTAAAAACCCCCCAAAAATGAAGTACGACATTCTTCCAGGAACAAGTACTATACAAAAGCATAGGTAATGATTGTTGAGTGTATTTTTGTTATAGTAAATTCCCATCAGAGCCACAAAAAAAGAAGTGAGGACATTAATTTCAATGTTCTGATTAATCCAAGATTTCATTTGCTGAAGTAAGTAGAAATTATTTAATTTGCATCACCTCAGAACCAGATCCCTTGGTGTTTTACACAAGTCTGCATTACCTTATGAGATCAATAGGCTGAAACTTGTAAAACACTCCATATCTTGCCCATTCTTGATACAGCAACTGGAGAAAGAAAAGAAAACTTAACTAAAATTTAACTTGAAACAAGTTATCCCTTCTGTTTTCACAAACATCTTCTAAGAGTTAAAAATATTTGCTGCATTCCTGGGGCTGCTAAACCCAGTAGAGCCCATAGAAAAGCCACTTTTGTCCCCATGATGGGGACATCACACAAGACCATGTCTGCTGTTGGACGTGCAGATTCACCCACAGCTTACAGAGAGCTCAAAGGAAGGACCAGATTCTACAGAAACTTATTGCAGCAGGAGGAATCCAGCTGGAATAGGAGCAGGGATAAAGGGAAACCTTGCAGGACCTGGGGTAGATTGGCCACAACACTCAACTGCAACAGGCAAAGAATTTGGGTTTGTCTTGCCTATTCCCTCTTTCATTCCTGTGATTTGTGTGACACAACTTCACTGAAGAGGATTGTCTTGGCTGCCATAATGATATTTTTATATGAATACTTGTTCTTGCCTACTCAAAATCACCCCTTGCCATTATCCCCCAGCATTACCTACAAAATGTTAGCCTAATCATACTAATAAATGCTTTCACTCAAATATGCAAAAGAAGAAAGTTAAAGCCATTACATTCTTAAAACTCCCCAAAGGCTGCTTTGAACATAGCTACAGAATGGAATTTGAACAGTAAAAAGAAAGTTCTGTTGAAAATAGCATTCCATTTAGGAACAGGTACTTTCTGTAAGTTTATAAGAATTTCTTAATCTGCTTCTAATAATAGGGAGGCTGCTCTAGAATATGACAACAGTGACTATCCCAGGTGGGTTACAAAACCCTCATGGATTTTTTTTATGTCAAACATAGAGACAGCAATGAAGGGTTACAAGCTGCAGTGGGCCAGCAGCTTAAAGACTAAAGCAGTGTTTATACTCATGGTGAGTTATTATTATTCTGCTGCTCAATACCTTTCTTAAAAAGATTTTTTTTTAGAACAGAAATCACACAAACTGGAAAATTCCTTTACTCTTCAGAAAAACTGAAACCCTCTCACTTTTAGACTTTCACTGCATATTTTTAATTCTCATAGGATGGGACAAAAGTGTTGTGTCACTGTGCATTTTCTCCAAGGAAATACTGAAGAGGGTGTATAAGAATTAACTTTTTATGTTACAAACTGGTACATAAACCCTAATTATTCGTGCTGCCATATTGTCATAAGTACCCCATAAGGACTCAGTTCTTTTTGGGGGCTTTTACAAGAGAAAATTAAATTTGAAGATACAGATAAGTTAAAGTGGGCAAAATAAAAGGGGGCAGAAGAAAAAAAAAGCTAAAAAATTGCCCTCCTTTCTTTTAAACCTGATCAGGGTTCTTCAGGAAATTAAACACTGAGACTATAAGAATCAGATAGAAAACAGATGATGTTATGCATAGGAATACTACAGAAGATTCAAGGCCTAGGCAGCAGGGACATATGTGAGTAATCAATGAAGTATTTCTGGAAAGAAGCTTTTATGTTTTTAATACTTAACACTTCATAACTGAGCCTAATAGGCAGAATAAAAAGAGGGCAGCACAAAATAGAACTAGTAGGGGGAATATTTTTCCAGACACTGGTCCTTCTAGGCCCTCTTCCCCCCCATTCCACAGTATTCAATCTTCCTCTATTGGCTAATGTTCATTTAGTTTGTTTCTCTAAAATTTTTGCTTTCCAAGTCAGTAATCTGTGGTGCTGCATCTCAGAGTAAATTCTGCAAGTCAAAAGCAGACAATTCCTTTTTGAACAAAAAGTTCAAAGTAATAGACATGAATAAAAAAGCTTCTTTTATAGCTTGTTTTCAAACTTTGTTCTGCTCACCAAGGTTCATACGCTAAATTAAATTGTATACGGCACATGAAGACATCTAGTGGCTGAATGGCAACATTATTTACCAAAAACTACAAAGCTTATGTTTTCAAATTTTACTAATTCAGCATTAGAGAAATCAGATTTATTTGTATGATCTCCATTTGTATGAACTCAGGCTTCAAAATATAGTAAATATTGGAGGTTTCCAAATGTTCCCTTTTTCTTCATTCTTCCCTCTTCCCTTTTCTCTCCCTACTATTTTCCCTCTGTATTTCCTACCCTATTGTTTGCATAGCAAGGAAAATAACACTAGAGAACAATATGGAAAGGATCTTAATAGATTACTTATTAGTAATCTATAAATCTAAATAGATTGTTTAATAGTAATTAAATGGTTTTATCCCATTCCTAAAAAAAAACATATATTAAACGCAGTTTGAATTCACACTTTCTCTTGAGGATTGATCTATTTTTGAATGTCTTTTGGTAGCTAGAACCTTTATTTACAAAATAATTGGAAGCAGATTTTTAGAAATTGCATGCAATTTATTTGAATGCACATTCAAATGAAAAGTACAACTATGTTTTATTTTAGTAACCATTGCTCTCTACGAGCATTTGGTTAGGAAAACAAAATTATTATAGGAGTTATTTCACAATTTTAACTTCCTCACAGGTTAAATATTTGGTCTATGTATGCAGAGGGAAACTGGGAGCATTTCAAGATGTAAATGTCAAATTAAATTAACTGATTAAGATATTTTTATAATGTCTTCATAAGAAGACATTATAAAAATACTGCAAAAGCATTTTTATATCCAGAAATAGAGGAAAATATGTAATGCAAAAGATGTATGCACTTGTTAAAACCTCTGTTTGTACAATGGCTAATGCTATACAATAAGATTTAGAACATCATTTATTACATTAAATATAATATGAAATAAATTTTCCAATGTATTTTACCTTTCTTTCATTCATGTCATCATTTTGGCCTTCATATTCACCCTGGAGAAAGAAAATAATTTAATAACTGATGTAAAAGCAGAAAAAACTATAGAAAAGTTTGTTACCTGTTCCTACATTGTTGATTTTATTTTTAGGTTACAACTTGACACGTAATTATATAAGAGTTTCCATATTAGAATTACACTTAGAATAGATTTTCAATGTCACAGATAATAATGTTTATGAATGGATGTCTCCTGAGTGACATCAGCAGAGAACTAGATTTTTAATAGTGCGTACGTACATCGTGAAGTGGGTAGGCTGCATCATAAACATTGTTTGCTATTAACTTGCCAATGCCTAAGAGAAAAAGAAAAATTCAGGTGGTCAACAGGCACAATTGAACAGAAAACATTATTACAGATTTCATTTCATGACATTCCAGTACTGTATAACTGATAATATTCAGAATGAGAATAGAACAACACTGGAGTTCCTGGCGGTGGAAAACTTTTTTCAGAGAAACTCATTTCCATAAAGTGCTTTTTCTTCAGTGAACAGCACAGTGAAAAGGCCCTTCTGACCACTTTCTAGCTCTGATAGCAAAGAGCCACAGAACTGAGGAGCAAAGCTTCCAGAAGTCCATCTTGAATCTTTACAGTTGTCAGAACCATGGTCAGCAATTAAAAACAATGCCCACAAAAACTTACACAGAAGTTTGTAGTTATGAAATCAGAGAATGGTTTGGGTTGGCAGAGACCTTAAAGATCAGCCAGCTCCTGCACCCCTGCCACAGGCAGGGACACCTTCCACTATCCCAGGTTGCTCAGAGCTCTGTCCAGCCTTGCCTTGGCCACTTCCAGGGAGTTTAATTTAGCAAGGGAATTCCCAGCAGGGACTGCAGCACCTGTGGACAGACATAAGATCCCTACTGGCTCTCAAAACCTGCAACTCTTACGGCAATTGCATCTTCAGTCTCTGGAGGTAAAAATAATTTTTCTGTAAAAATATGAGTAATTTCTAATAATTAGTTTATATATATATAAATTTATTCCAGGCCTCTCTGCTTTCAATGCCCAGAAAAAAAAAGTAACCAGCTATCATGTCTCTAGTGATGAAAAATATTCCGTAGTCAAATTACACACTGTCCTGAAATATTTGGGAAAAAACCTTCTGGTCAGAGATGCTAGACAGGCGGGACCAATAAATGTCTCAGTTGATACAAAGACAAGTACAACTACATGCATTCATAGAATCAGGAAATTATGCTTGGATAGCATCAAGCCTGCTCCTGAAAACATTCAGTGTTTGGAAATTTGCAGTGGTTCAGAGTTATGCTAGAAGAAAATAAGCCTTCCTTGAATAATATCATAGGAGCCAAATCAGATTCAGACTTAAACAGATGTAAAAAAATCCATAAGCAAATGTGTTTGATGGGTTGTTATTTTCATAAAACCGGTTTATAAAACCAAAGACTGCTATAAGTACTTCCAACATCACTGTCCTGCCTCTTGTGTAAAATATCAATGAACAATAAAAAAGAAAAAAAAAAAGAAAGAAAAAATTGTTTAAAAAATCTTTTAAACCTCTCCTGATGAGTGGTTTTAAGCTTAAGACCAGGGAGATGGGAAAGCCTTAGTGACATATGAAAAAGAGGTCTTTTGGCGGAGGATCTCAGAAGACCAAAGGAATAAGTGAATTTAGGTCAAAAATTATACACAATCCTGTTTTGGCTATGGACCAAAACGATGGAAAGGATGGAAATGTTAAAATAGTTATTTCATGTAAATGAGTTCTTGAGCTGACCTGAGCTTGAAGTGCATCAGGCTTACGCTAGAGCTAAAAAAATCCTGAAAAATTATTACTACTCCTTTGATCTCTAATGATAGCTTTTATTCCACTATAAACCAGAACAAGCTATTAATGTAAAGAAAACCTTTAAGTAAGAGGCAAATATCTCCATTGGCAAAGTGCTCTATCCCTTCCTACCCTGAGCTTCTCTCCAGTTTTCTCCCCAGAAAATTCTAAAGTCTCCAGGAGAGTTCCTAGCAATCCAGAAAAATAAGGCAGCATTCCCCTCTGTTGCCTCACTGGAGACTTTTGAGCAGATCAAAACATAGAACAACACTGAGTAAACAGTTCAAAAAGCAGCACCTGCCAAATGATGTTTTAGAAATTGAGAATGCCTGACATTTAAGAAACCATATTTTCTTTTTTTTTTTTAACAAGGAAACAGTGAGGCAGTCATAAATTTAAAAGTTTGTACTGAGAAAAGGCAAGTGGTTTTGGTTGAAAAAGAAAAACCATTTCTGTGGCTTTCATTTTGTTACACTTTTCATGTAATTTCAAAGAAAATTATATATCTCCTGTTCAAGGAAACCTAAATTAGTCTATTTTCCTCTACCAAACACATGCGTTATTGCAGCTTCCCTGCCCAAAATCACACCAGGACTATGCAGAATTTTGCTGCAGCACATTATGTGCCAGGAATGTTACCCTTGGACATTGTGATCTGTCTATAGGTGGTCGAGCTTACAGAAAGATTTCCAGAAAGCATGTCAGACAGGGAGCACCATCACTTCTTTTCCACTAGGGAGATATGTGCCATGATCTCCCAATGGGCAAGAGAAAAAAAGTAGAGAAAAGAGAATATGTACATCGGTAGAAATTCTGAAACTCAAGAAAATTAAATAAATTCTGAACCTCAAGCTCCAAATATTTCACCATTATCCCAAAAGTATCTTCAAAACAGTCATATTTAAGTCATATATTTCACTAGGCAGCTCAGGGAGGTAATTTTTAAAGCCAAAGTAATAAAAATAACCTGGGAGGGTGAATTATTCAATTGAAATGGCAAGAAAAATATGGTCCTGAAAGAAATAATACAACATATTGCAGCTGACATCTGAATTTTCCAAACCAGATCATACAGTAATCAAATCCAATTTTATAACAATTCTTGAAATATGAGTTATGTGCCAGATGCTGCACCTGTAGAAATGAAAAGCCAGCTCCCATTATCATCCAAACCATGGACTAGAAATTCTGATTTTATGCCTCAAAAAAAACCATTTAGTTCAGTCTCTAATTTTTTTTTCTTTTGAGAAGATGTGCCAGCATATTTTGCGTCCTGCCAGAAAAATCAATATTCTGTGATACATCTAAACAATGGCTTTCAAAAGAACACCTCTAATTCTCTTCCCTCCACCTTACCCATGCTGTTTCTGGCCTTTGTAGATGTGCGCTTCAAAATTTCTCTCACCTGTAAAAAAGAACAGCGGGATAACGCACAAAACCTCTTCTAGCATCAGTTTCATCATGGAATTAGCAATAAAACAAAGTTCTAAAATAGGCGGTTTCTGCAGTGTTCGTTTGCACAAATATTTAAATCATTTAGCATATTTTATTAATGGATTGTCTGCCCTAACATTTGTGGGCTAAATCCTGCTGTGTCGTGTCCTTATAGAAGTATATGAAGTATAAGGACTAAATGGAAGGAAATCTACTTAAAGATTAGGAGCAGGGCTGAAAAGAGCTTTGAACAATGAAGAGGAGTCAGTAGCTTCCCTGCAGAGAATTTCCCACTCCTGAACGACCACTCAATTCCAGAAAGGAATTCCTAACATAGATATATGTCAGGAATTAGTGCTCTACAAGAACACAAAAATGCATAAATTAATGAAATGATCAAAGTTGAAACTAAAACACTCCCTGTAAATCCCATTTTAAACCCCACTAGCAAATCCCACTCAGCTAAGAAGATAAGGATATGTAATTTTTATTAACTTACTATTCGGCTGCGGGTTGCGTTGTCAAAAAAGGTGTCTTTGTCTTGGATGTTATACCTAAAACATTGAGGAAGAAGAAAATCAGCTCTGTTTTAAGACATAGAAGCAGCAAGTAAGACAATATACCAGATTCTAATTTAGAAGCTGGTCAGACACCGCAGCTAATCAAAAAACCAGACGTTTAAAGGAAATATAGATGACATAGTACAGCATAATAGAATGTGCTGTTTAAGACCCAGTCATTCAGAGCTCTACCAGCATTGCACTGATGGTGGGCATAAAAATGCAAAAATGATTAGCTAATATAAAATGCCTTTTGGGCAAGAAGAACCTCTCTATTGTTTACAGAAGATGACCTTTTAATATTTTTCTTATAACATCCCCTCAACACTATAACATGCTGAGGTTATGTTATTAGGTTTCAACCAGCCTGATGCAGATGTTCATTACTCTTTTCCTGGCCACTAAACATTCACCATTTCACTTGATTTCAAATAACCATTCTGCTGAAATTATGCCTTGCCTTAAACCTCAAAATCATCATATGTGAAATTAGCTTCCCAGTTTATTCTCCTCCATCAATTTGACTCATATTCAAAATTAATTAAAATTGTCAGAGGGCAATAAATGAAATGGTAGGTCACTGTATTTATTACTGAATTTTATTTATTGGACATAAATACAAGGAGACACCCAGGAGGAAAAAAAAAAGAGTGTTTCATGTCAAACTGGTCCCAGAAATATTATTCTGAGTGAAAGGGCAGGTGTCAAGAATTCCTTATCTGCATATTATTCGCTGAGTTTTAATTGCTACAATAAATCTATCAAGATGGAAAATACTGCTGTATTTCTACTAGCTCTTGCTTTTTTCAAAACAGGCAGTAATATCCGTAACCAAATAATCAGGAATTTGTTGGGAGGATTTCTACATTTCAAGCTAAACATACGGAAATTTTATTCAATGCATTGCTTCCAGTGCCTTGTCCTGCAGAAGTAGAAAACTGACAGAAAGTCTCTCCAGCTTAGATTTCTGCTAATCCACTGAAAATCTGACAATTTTGGATGTTTCTTCAGGATTTCCAGATATGTTTGATGAATTTCTGAATTTTAACTGAAATGTGGGAAAAAGAAATTGCAACACTAAAACAATACATTCCAGCTTTCTTCATTGAAGAAAGCTTTTTACACAGTTTAAGGTACTCACAAATATACTTTCTCTCTGGAAAATGGGTAGGACAAGGTTTTCATCTTGGTATTTTCTTGTTGTGGCACCTGGGGTTGCAGAGGTTCAGTCAATTTGCACCATATTTCATTTAACGTTTTGAGTATTCCCTTTTCTTCTGTGATTTCATACATCTGAGGAAATATAACTGTACATTAGCATGCACCTTCCAGAATTACACTAAAATGAAGAGAGAGAGAAAAAGAATTTGCTGTACACATGAATTTAGACCTATAATTAAAATAAGTGTCTTCTCTGAAGACATATTCCTATATAACTGTAGCAACTGAGTCCATATAGGTTGCAGTTCCAAAAGGTTCCTGTCCATCACAAGCCGTTTCCAGGAAAAAAAAAAAATCAGTACAGAATTGTTAATAAAAGAAAAAAGAAAAGAACCAATTCTTCCCCCAGAGCTCCAGGTACCTGCTCATCTCACAGTTAAATCACCTGTTCAGAAGGCTGCTCTGAGGGATAATACTAAAAATTTTATTAAAATCCAGGAAAAATTAGTTACATCTACTTCCTTCCTCTCATCCACTAGGCAGGGAACCTTATAGTAGAAGGATATATAATTAGTTAGCCAGGACTTTTCCTTTGTGAAACCCTGTGCCTGAGGAATGCTTTATCCTTCAAATGCCTTTCGGTTGCAGATGGTATGACTTTCTCCATAATTATTCCAAGTCCTGAGGTTGGAATATTAGAGATTTAATTTCCTGGCTCTTCCCTCTTGTAAATTGCAATAACACTGAGTAGCTCCCAGTCAGTGAGTACCAAGTCTTTGGAAGTGGATTGAAAGGGGTCCTGCTAATTCCTTCAGC
This sequence comes from Donacobius atricapilla, assembly GCA_013397315.1. NCBI lineage: Eukaryota > Metazoa > Chordata > Aves > Passeriformes > Mimidae > Donacobius > Donacobius atricapilla. The sequence goes on from WBMY01017399.1 coordinate 17,400, forward strand.
TCTGTGGGACCAATTCTCAAGGCTCCATGGACTTCTGAACATCCAGTGGATACTGATGGACCCTTAAAAATACAATGGCTACAAATGGAAAGCCACAAACTGTTCCCACAGCTGCAGTCCTCTGCCTCAGGACTAGGCAGTCCAAGATTATTAATATTAAAGACTGAGGCAAAAGAAGCACTGAAGGCCTCCATTTTTCCATCATCCCTGTTTGTCAGGTGACCATTTCCAACAAGTATTGGTCCAGTATTTTCCTCATACCTTCTCTTGTTATTAACACACTTTTAAAAGTCTTCTAGTTGTGTGGCACAACACAGGCCAGTTTCAATTCTAGATGAGTTTTGGCCTTTTGTGTTTTCTCCCCAAATATGTGAACCACAGCTTTTTAAACTTTTCATGAGGCCTGACCTTGTTGCTAGAGATGGAAAATTTCTTTTTCTTCTCAAGCTCCACAAGGACTTCTCTGTTCAACCAAGCACTCATGGACTACTCAGTAACAGATTCCCAGGGACCAGAACTTTTAGTTTGCTCTCTTGAAACCTATGGCAACATTTCTGCTGACCTTTTTTGTTCTCATTAGACTGAATATTTTAAACTTAACCATTTTGTGGTTGCTGTAGCTAAGGCAGCCTCCTACTATCACATATCCCACGTGTTCTTCTCTATTCACAAGTATCCAGTCTGGGAGGGCATCTTTCCTAGCTGGCTCACTGAATCCTTGTGGCAAAGTATTATCTTCAACACCCTTCAGGAATTTCTCAGACTTGCTTGTCACAGCAGTGCAGTATTCCCAATTAATGTTTGGGAAGCGGACATTTCCCATAAGCACAAGAAATTTCTCCTGGTTGCCTATGGAATAATTCATCAGTCCTATACAATACTCAGTGAAATCTGCCTTGTTTTCCACCCCCCTAACCCTCACACAGAAACTGTCAACCTGATAATCCCTTAAATGCAGCTTTTCCCTTCCATACAGGACAACTCTTCCACCTCTCCATTTCTGTCTATCCCTTCTGAACAGCCTTTACTTCCCTATCCCATCACTCCAGTCACAGGATTCATCCCCCCAAGACTCACTTAAACCAGAGACATCACAGCTCTGGCCACAGAACAACCCTCCTGATTCTTTCTATTTGTTTCCTGTACTCATGTTTGGGCTTGGCACAGTCTCACTCACCAAAATAGCTCTATTATCATATCCAGAAGTTTATATATAGTTAAAAGGGCTCAGAGGGTACCTTTTCCCAGCATGTATTATATTTTGAAACATGATTTAAAACTTAGCATTTGGGAAAAAAAGATATTTGCAACCAATTCACTTTTAGAGATGGATACTTTCCCCTGAAAATGTATTTTTTAATGGTTTAATAGGATCCTTGAATAAATAAAAATAGCATCACAGAAAATACCTAATGTGCCTTGAGAACAATATTTTCTATCTTTGAACAAAACTAGAACTTTCCTTTTAGTGGTTACTGTCTCAGTTTTTTATTTTATATTGCCAATTCCCCAAAATACAAGATTTCAGCTTTTTCAAAGTGGACTTTTTTTTTCCTTCAAAGAAAATTCCTCTTTCAACTGTTTTTAATTTCAAAAAAAATGCTCAAACCCTAGAATATGAATAGAGCTTTCCTGTCAAACTTGTTTCTGGTAGTGCTGCCATTTCTACAGCTAGAGGTAACAGAGGGGTTTTTTTATTATTATTTTTGGAGATAACAGAGGGGTTTTTTCTCCCACTCAGAGCAGAGAAGGGGATGCAGAACTGTTGTGAATGAGATGGAGTCCATCAGAGATTCAGCAGCTGGACAGACCTTAACCCAGGCCAAAATGATGGCAATATTCATCAATTAAAATAGTGTAAAATTTACTTTGGTTCATCTGCAAAAAACTTGGAGGGGAAAATTCCCATGAGGGCAGAAGGAGGGAGAAGTAAGCAGGCACAAAAAATGCATAAAAGGAATTAATTTTGGAAGGGATCAAAGAGAACACTTGAATATTTAGAAAGTTTCTAGGACTACTGTAGCTGTCTAAAACCTACTTATTTTCAAAGATTGATTGGAAATATCCTTTTTTTTTCCCCCCCGGGATGCAAACACATTACGAGTATACAAGATTGATTTGGCCGTTTTCTGAAAATGACATGTTGTAACATCATAAAATGTGAACCACAATGAAGCTTTTGGTGGGTGAAAACAAGATGAAAAACTCAAAGAAAGATCAAACAATCAGCAGTGGGAGAAAACAAAATCATTTTTTCCTTTATTTCTAATGACAATGCAAAGAAATAAGCATTTTTTTAGTGCAGTTAATGAGTATCACTATCTAAATGAACAAGGCAGTTCCCCTGACTCCAGGGGAGTTGTTAACCAATGGACTAAACAATTTCAGGGACACAGATAAGGGTATTTGCTGCTCAGCATTTACAAGGTTTGCCAGCAACTCTGCTGAAAACAGACAGAAAAAAAGAGAGTGAGTTTGAAGTTTTGGTGACAACAGGCAGGTCTGAGTTCACTAAGTCGCTGGTACCACCAGAACAGATTCTCTGGGAGGAGCCTCTCTCTCTTTGGAGAAGTCTTAAGAAAATGACCAGTTTCATATTATCTTCCATACTACCCCTCACCTTAGAGGGAATTTTCTTGACAAAAATCCAGACACCTCCTGCCTTTTCAGCTTTCAAAGTCCTCCTTAACACTCATTTCTGTCATCAGCCTCCTCAATGCAGTCCATCAGCCAGCTGCCTCTGTGGCGTTTAAAAACCCCTTTGGAAATCCCATCTTAAATATAGCTCTGAACAGTAAATCATCTCAAAAGACTTGAAAATGTGAAAAATAAGCCTGATAGTTCATTTTCTCTGATTTTTGAAACAAAGTAACTCCCTAGGCTTCTATACATTTAACGATGATTCTGATCCTTGCTCATTCAATCATAAAACTTGTTGATAAAAAATGGGAGATATTTACCTTTTTAGTGGGCATTTTTATTTTAAGGAATTCAGCTTCTCGACTGAGGACTTGCCAAGGCGCATGTATACGGACAAAACTCAGTCCTTGGCTCTTGTTCTGAAACAAAAAAAAAAGGGGGGAAACAACGTATTTAAATATACTTGAACACAATGTAGTGGTAAGGTCTCAAGTTGTCAGCTCCAACTAAATCATTCAACAGTAGGCAACAACACAGGGAAAAAACAACTTCTGCTACAACTGGGCTGCAAATTGACATTTTCCTTAAAAGCTGAATCTAAAAACCATTAATCTACTGCCTGCATTGTAGCTGTGTGTGCACCAGGATGACAGAAAGGGACAGGACCAGATTTTGGAATGATGTGAATGAGAAACACCCAAGATACAGCTTTTTTTTTTTTTGTATACTGATATTTTAGAAGGGATCTGATTTCTTTAGTGGACTTTTGTGTCCATCTGAACCAAGAAGATAAAAAAACATTCTCCTGCTCTGGGTGGGCTTCACTTTAGTTCTCATTTTCAGTTTTTCCCAACTATTGTCTGGATACTTCACCAGATTAGTGGTTCCTTAGAGGGAATCAGGCCCAACATTTGTTGCCCTAAATATCTGCAGTTGGAGTAGCAAACCTAAAGAAAACATTAAAATTTAATTTCTCAATAGAGATATGAACCTCATGTTTATGTAAATGATTGGTTATGCTGGTCAGGAGTATAAAATGCCCAAAATAGCTTTGGCACAGCCAGTTCTCGTAAGCTTTGCATTTATTTTTTTTTGCAAAAGATGTCCTGGTAGCACATCTGAGCTACAGAAAAGCACCCTTAGAGCAGAAAACAGCACCCCTGAGAAAAACGTAAAAATTAAATGAAGGAAGGTTCAGACAGCATTTTCCTCAAGGCATAAAAATTAATTGTACCAGTAAATCACAGGGATTAATGCTTACTGTGAAAATGTAGGGAAGGGAGGGAGATTAGAAAGGAAATCAAGGTAATGACCAACTCTGACACTACCTCCCATACTGCGCCTCCTCTTTGAGGGGATTTCCTTGACAAAATCCAAACAGCTCCTGCCTTCTCAGATTTCAATGCCCTCCTGAAAACTCTCCGCTGCCATCATCCTCCTGAATGCATCCTGGCAGAGCATATCCTTTGGGAAAGACATGGAAGTGGACAGAAGACTTTCAGGAGGAATTTCTTCACTGGAAGGGTGCTCAGGCATTGGAAGGGGCTCCCCAGGGAGGTTTGGAATCCCCATCCCTGGAGGTGTCCAAGGAATGACTGGATGTGGCACTTGGTGCTCTGGGCTGGGTGACAAAGTGGTGCCTGGTCAAAGGTTGGACTCAAAGATCGTGGGAGATCTTTTCCAACCTCAATGATCCTGTGATTCAAAGGCTTGATTAACACTAAGTTTAATGATCTTTATGTGGCTGCTTCCATCTTTGTGTAAACCCTAAACACACATTTGCTGAATGTGTCCTTATCCTTCCTGATTAAAAACAAAACAAAACAAAACAAACAAACAAACAAAAGTTAGATGGAAATCCTACTATTATTGCAATAACTTCACTCTTATTTCCTCTATAGGTGCAACACAAATGACAAAAATCACTCCCTCACCTTCAGCTAACATTTCTTCACTGGACCAATGCTATTTTAAAGAGCAGAATGAGCTGCACAATCTCTCTTCCATCAGTCCACTGAGGAAGTCAGCTTTAAGAGAAGGATGGAAAAATTTACTGGGCATGAGCAGATGTTCTGGTAATCATTTGCTGAAAATAGATTAATAACAGATGAGAGGTTAAATTTCAGTGGGTGAAGATCAGGAGTTTCTTCTGAGCTTTTGGCAAAAATCAAGCATGTGTCCCTGTCTGGGGGATTATATTCCATGTTGGCAAGAGGAGGGACAGTGTGATCTAATTGGTTGCTTCCAGCTCAGGCTCATATGACTACACAGATTGCAAATAAAATTAGGCAAATAATTTGATTGAAAAGACCAGATGAAGAATATGATCCTTGTATATTTGATCAAAAATAAGTTGGAAAGTTGTGCTGTTCATGAAGTGATATCAGATGATGAGGAATCAGACCATTAAAAGTCTTTAAAAGGCATAAAAATCACCCCATGATAGGAATTTGAGGTAATTTTAATAAACACTAATGCAAAGTAAACAAAGTAGGGAAAACAGGACTAAGTGACTCCTGCTGCATGGCACAAAAAAAGATGCAGAACGATGGGCTGCTGGATGTTCACCTTGGGATTACTAGAACCACATCTCCCTAACATTGAAATTAATCAAAGAATTCTAAAATAAATTTGAAACCGTCAATTTAATATCATAGCTCAAGACCTGAGCCATCTAAGCTTATTTTCTATGGGCTCACCAAAATAAAAACCTATAGGACTACTCCTCTGGTAAGGCTCCTTTCCCCACTTTTCCAGGCTTCACCTGCAGCAGTTCCAGGTGTCTTTAAATACCCTTTTTTCCTTATGATGTCTGGCAAGGATCTGCTCAATTAACTTATTTCCCAGAGGGGTTATTGTATTGCAAACATTTCCAAAAGTTAGAACTTGCTTTTCTTCTTGCCAGAGTGGATTTATAACTGTTTACTGGAGACAGCACCTAATTGATGTCCTCTGGTTCCTCACCTGAAATGATAATTGTGCACATGCTCATCACTTTGATCTAACTAAATGCTGTCAGTCTTCTATTCTGAATTCTCAGAATCACTCCTGCTGATTCATTGTACTCTGGATGCGTCACTACAGCCAACACGTGGTGCTGGCAAATATAGCTTTTGTTAGACCATTCACTTGTTATTTAATACAGCCATCCTTAATCGAGTCCTTTTTCACTTGCAGCTGATGTCCCACAGGACTTTATCTTTGGCCCTGCATTGTTCCATGTCTCCATCACTGCACTCCCTGATTATATTATTTAAATTACTAAGTATTCCTAGGCAGATGACAAACAGATTTGTTGCTCTCCTGATCCCCTTTTTTTTCCCTGTCAAATCTATATTCCATATTACAGAGTTCTTCCAATAAGTTTCAAGAGTGGAAGTTTTTCAATAAATTCATTCTAAATTATTCAAGATGTATTTATGTCTTGGCTGCTTCTCTGTTTTCTGAAGCTGAATTCAGTTTTCCCGTTTCAGTAGGAAAGCTCAGCATTAAAGTCAAATGGAAGAAAACCTGAAAGGTCTGCTTTGCTTTTCAGTAAGCACATGAGGAGAAATATTTCTTTCACTTTATCATGATTCTTAGCAGTCTAAAGCAGGGCTTTAACAGCAGCCTATATTGCATTTTTTCTGTCTTGGACTGAAAACGTATAAGCTGAATAAAATTCAAATTTCTCCAAAGGAGGCTTTTCCTATCTTTCCTACCTTAACAGTAAAACACATTAGGACCTGCATCTGCTTTAAGTCTAAGATTTACTGTAAACTTATGGCCATCAAAGCCACAGCTGAAAAAAAATGCATGATAACTACTGAGGTTCTTGTATATATATATATAAAGTGATTATTCTTTTTACTGAAAGCTGAACCTTCTGAAACATGTCTAGACAAGCATAACTAAGAAAAACTAAATTTATTTAGACACCTCTAACATGACCTAAATTCTAATACAGTACTAACGGCTTCAGGATTGTCAGTTGCTATCAAGCCAAGAAAAGGTAAAATCAATGATTTTATTTTGGAAAAGCCCCAGGCTTTTNCGGAACTTTGCAAATACAGAATTCATTGGTGAATGTACATCTTAGTATTTCTCATCATTTCCTTGTCATGAAATCACTAATCACTCCATATTTAAGAAATAAATTTTATAAATAACTTATGTATTAAAGAAATGGTTATTTTTAAATACTTGCCAAATAAAAGGATTTCTGCACTGTATCTTAACAGAAAGAAAAAGTAACACCAAAGGGTAGAAAGAAGCTGAGAAGAAATTATGAACTAATGTCTAAGGGAGTACCGAGAACTGCCAATCTTTCTAATGATTTTTTATAAATGGGGATAGGAAATGGAAAAAGCATAAATCATAAAACCTGAAGCATGTAAACTTCTAAGGAAAAAGCCCCAAATAACTGAATTTTAAACATTTTATCCTTCAGTGATTATTAAATAGACAGAAAAATACCCAGCAGCAATATTTTAATGGCTGCAGTTAATATAACGAGACAACTTTTGGTAATGTAGCCATACTGGGAAAGTGACAGTGAAACAGTTTGTAGTGAGGAAAAGAAAAGACAGGTCCTATTAGCTCAGTTAAAGTAATCATCTTCCCATTAATTCCATCACCAAATGGATCCATCACGTCTGCAAATGCAATTGCTCAAAATTAATGTCTGCTCTCCCGATACCAGCCCCGGAAATCGAGGCAAATACCAAGGTGATGTGATAGTGCAAATAAAAAGCAATTTATTGTTATTATCACAGAACCGTGGTCACCTTCATTTTACAAGAGCAGAGCCAAGTGCTGAGCTGTTGGCCCCCAGCACGGATTGCATGACACAGCACTGCCAGATTCAAGCAGAGACTGCAAAAGTGGCTGTGATTTCTGCCAAATAGACTGAATTTCTCTCTGTGAAATGTTGTGTTTCTGTTCCTAAAGTTTTGTGTCCAAGACACAAAATCAGTCCATCACCAATGATAGTGTGGGCCAGTCTACTAGAAAAAGGAAGTGCAGGGCACTGGTCCAGGTGAGACAGCACCCAGAATGTCCTGATATGGACAATTCAGTCCAGAGCAACTCCCTGCTCATGTTGTCTTATAGTTGAGGCTGTATCCTAGAATTGCAGGCTGGTAATTTAATTCTGCCTCTTACTCTATGAAGAGAATGGAACTTCCCTCTATCAAAAGGCTTTTGTGACGATAAATATGTTTGACTGAGAAGTGCTCAAATAAGGCAATAAACTAAGAAGACAGTATGCCTATATACTATGCTTCTTATAATTTTCATATTTTCCTTCACAAAATTATAGCGCCTTTACCTTTACCAATTTTTCTCCTTTCTATTTTCATTATTTCTCTAGAGCATAGATTTACCTCACTGCATGGGTGGGTACGCAGACATGCTCAAGACCTTAAGCAAAGCTTCAATAATTTACACCTTTTGAAACTTTGCTTTTCTCTTTCTTAATTTCTACCAATAGTGATGGTGCAAAAGTCTTGTTTATTTTGTTCTCTTATTCCCACACGTGAACATAAACAGGTAAAAGACTATATTAGTGTGTATAAGCATAGAACAGAACACCTAATCATGAAAGATTTAGCCAAAACACCTTTAAAAATCCTACATAATCTCAATTTCTTAGGCAAAGCACTGTGGAATGAAACAGTTGGCTTTGCTCATCCTTTGCAATGTTTCTTCATGGCATTCCAGCCTCTCCAACCAAAATCTTCCCACTCATGTACAGACAGGAAATGTCTGAATGGAAGATCATACAGGAAGCCTAAAAGCACAGCCGTGCTTCCCCTGAAGAAGATGGAAATTTTTAATGGCAAGGAACAGAATAAGAATGAGCTGCTAGAAACTCAAGCACAAATGTAGAATAGATTGATAAATCTGCCAAATTAAAAAAAAAAAAAAAAAAAA
>WBMY01017399.1:25970-39384 GCA_013397315.1 Donacobius atricapilla
AAAAAAAAAAACCAAGGCACAGACCTGTGCATTACTGAAGTGTTCAGTGGAAAATCTATATACAGGTTAGTAAGAAATATGGCAGGATTGTCATTCATTTTAATTCCTTCTAAATATGTGTTTCAGATTTAAAAAATTACTGCACTTTCATCAGTATTTTCCAAATGTTTACTTCTGTCCACTAAAGCATTAAAAGTATGACTTTCAAACATAAAGCAAAATCATGCCTAATTATTTAGAATAATTTTGCGAGCAAATTTTTCCTGTGTCAATGACAAATTTGTTGCTACCTAAGCCTGGCACAATTTCAACACATCTTCTGAGATTGAATACCATATACATTAATAATAATAAAATGCAAAATTGAAAGCCTCCCTGACACAGGTCGTCACACACATAAACACACACATTTTGATTAGAAGGCATGAACTAAAACTCTACTTTATTTGAAAGTCTGACTCCAATATTTATCATATTTACAAAAGGCCAGGGACTGGGGGAGAAGGTTGACACCTCTCCCCATCCCATTGGTCAAAACAACTGTCCATCAGCTGTCCATATCTCTACAACAAAGAATGTAAACTATGTTGAAGTTATGATAAACATTTGCCAGTGTTTACAGACCAGAGCATGAGAAAGAACCCAAAACATGAAACTGTGAAACAGAAGAGAAGGCTGAAAAATCAGGGAGACAGCCTCCCTACCCAAATCAAACTGCCTCAAAGAGGAAGAGAAGACTGTGTCTACTCTACCACCTCCTGTATTTTGGCAGTGTCAACAGAAAATCATGTAATCATCTGGTCTGGCTACATTCAGTGCCAAATTAGCTGAAAAAATAAGCCAATATTCTGTAGAATACATCATATCAAGCTTTAGTATCAAAAATAAAATCAACAAACATCTTGAGGCCAAAGAGTTAACATTAAAAAGGGCAAAATGTAATTCCTCTTGAGGGAATGAGACTTACTAATCTGTACAGAGATTTATGACCTAAACAATTTTCCAGATGAAGCAGCAAGATCATGGAAGTCAATCTTTAGACCAGATAACAGGCATGTTACCAGTGGGGGGATTAATGAAACAGATACTGAACCCTCACTCTAGCAAACTCAATTTCAAGGGAAAAAAGGGGATTTGGAGAAAAAAGAAAAAAATTAAAAATACTTAGGACTGAAAAGCAGAGGAAGGGTACTTTAAAATATTCCTTCATTACTCCATAGTTGGTCTGGGATGTTAACAAGCAATCGTATGAAGGGATGATTCAATTTTGTGTTGAAAGATTTTAAAGTTCAATTCGTTCTTAGCAAAAGTACTTTAGGGGGCATTCTGTAATTTGAAGTGTTAACAGATGGTACAAATGTATTCAGTTTAATAAGAATGTTCTCCTAATCAGAGGCTACAAGCTTTTACAGGATGGTGTGGCCCTTTGAGGTCTCTCTCTCCAAAGATCAGTAGCAGTAAAAGGAAGGTTGGCTGTGTTTGCTGGGGCTTGATTGGGAGGGGATTAAGATGAAGATAATCAAAGTATCTGGGCTGGCTTGTTTGCTGGCAGGGAATCCAAAACCTCCTTGGACAGCTACAGCCTCACTGCAAACAGGGAGAGATGGGGGAGAGGCAGGGGCAGACCCACGGTAGCATCACGATTCATTTTGGATAAGGCAACAGATCCAGGGGTGGAGAAATAATCAGTTAAACAAGAAACTGGGTAGGAGGAGAACTTGCACTGCTGGAAAAAAATAAAAAGTCACTAAGGGGATTTTGCAGGGTTAGCAGTATCCAGCATCAGTTTAAGTGGCCTGGAGCAGGACGAAACAGGTGATCTCGGGATAGCAAGGATAAGGGCAGACTGTGGAAAATTGTAGAAAAGCTTTGTAAGAGCCTGAACCATGGCAAACAGCTCTCAATGTAAGATGACAACCGAAAATCCTTTGAAAAATAGCAGCTCGGTATTTTCTAAGAGCTGAGATGTAAAGCAAAGCTTACATTTTATTAGGAAAGGTACAAAGACTAAGAAAAAAAAAAAACATTCAGACATCCACATCTTGAACTCAAGGTTCATTCTCTGCCTCCTCATTTCCAAAGAGATAAGTTAGACCAAAAATGGGTTCAGAGGACCCACAAAAGCCTCTTTACAGCATTGACATAGGAATCACTGAGGAGACTGAGACCTTGAATCTTGAGGAAGTTATTGTGGAAGTCTATAAAATCCTGCATGATAAGGAGATGGGGTGTGGATGGAAGGCCTGGAGTCTCTTTCAGAGCAAGCACTACAGAGCCTCAGACAAAGCCACATTAAAAATCAACAAAAGGGCAGATATCAATGCATCAGGGAAGTACCTCTGCCTTGTGGGTGAAAAAACTGAATAACATTTTAAGAAGAAAATATCCCAGATTTGGGGATGGAAATCCCTAGAAGGTTCCTAGGTTGGCAAACAACATCACATGGGGGAAAGCACCTGAATTGAACGTAGCTGCCACCAGGAGAGCATCAGAGTAAAAGCATCACAAAAGTTTGTACTATTCCTGCTGTTTCCTAAGCATTTTACCATTGCAGCTGTTGGAGACCCTGTAGTGCACTGAGGGAATCTCTCACACCACAGGATCATTTTATGGCAGAATTGCCAATACCTCAAGAAGTAGTTCCCCACCAGTTCCCCACATGAAACATGGAGCTGAGAAGCTCTGCTGGGTGTCTGCAGATGATTAGAAGGCAGCAAGAGCAGTAGCAGCAGCAACCTTGAAATCTAAGCAATTCATCAAGCGGAGATAAGTAGCTGCTGGAAATGTTGCAGCTGAGACAAGCACACAAGGAGCTTGGCAAATGAGTTGGGACTCAGTTTCCAAGAAACACCACACTTGTAGATGGAAACTGCAGTATTAGAATATTTCTGGAGGTCTAGGGGACCCAGAACCCTCAGTTAATGTGGTACCAAGGCTCAAAAAAGTATCTTCCCGCAGGAGCATGGTAATCACTGAAATCAGCCAGTAAATGGACAATACTGGATTTTCAGGAAAGTTAATTAGCCAGCACGTTCTACTGATCTCTGCAGAATGTGTTGAATTGTCAACACTTTTGAAAACCAGGCCTTAATATACTCAGTTCCCCAAATATATGGTCCAAAGGGAATCACTCAGCAGATATCAGTACAATAACTGTTACAACACATACTTTTTTCATCCATCCAGACAGGGATGTTTAGGGCTCTCTATATGCCCTAAACTCCATTGGACAGATTTAGCTCTCATCTCCATTACCATAAATTCATCACTCTGCCAATGCAAAAAAGTTGACACCAGCCAGCCAGAATATACAAGTGCCAATTTCCTCCTTTGTAATACTAAAATTTAAGAAGGATTATACAAAAATCTGTTGTCAAATCATTATAAATGAAATATGAATTTCATTTTCTTTTACGATTCTATGAATAAACTCTCAGCAAAGAAGAAAATATCAATGTTTGCTACAGCTTGAAACATTATAAAGTTCTAGGTTCTCCAATACATTTCACAACAGCATGCAACAATAACATTTTAATGAGATTTTACTTTTTACTTGGCGTTGAAATATGATGATTTATGTGGGAAGTTGAACAAATCAATTCTAGAGATGTAAGTGTCAAGTGGGCCATTAGCTTTCAATTATTAAAAAGATAATTAGCAGATAGAATGCAGAATATTAATATTAACCTGATACACTGCCAAAGTGTTTTATGCCATGAGGGAAATGAATTAGCAAAGGAAAAAAATGTAAGATTTGTTATTCCAATATTGGTGGTATCACACAAACTGAAATTTACAGGAAATCACTACCAGGTTTTTGTAATGAATGTGGTGCTACACACTGATAGCAGTAAGTAACTTCCATCTTCCACATCTTAAAACCCATTTTATGTCTCATTAGAAGTACTCTGCATTTTGTCATTTTCATAAATCTTTTTGCTTGTTTTACATCAGCTCACTCTAATTCGCACAGTAATGCTGCTTGCACTCATGCCTTTAAAAATATACATACATTACATTGCAGCGAGCATTTTTGAACTTTTGTTTTGGCATGGTTTTGTCATATTTTTACTCTACTTCTACCATAATGATTTTCTACTAAATATTAGAAGTTTACAAACGGGAGATTAAGCAATAAAGCTACAAGAACATTATGCTAGGCTGTGACTTAAGGACGAAGATACACTCAGCAAGAGAACACCTAAATCACAGAAGCATAGAATGGCCTGGGTTGGAAGAGACCTTAAAAATCATCTTGTTCCAAGCCCCTGCCATGGGCAGGGACACCTTCCACTAGCCCAGGTTGCTCTGAGCCCCATCCAGCCTGGCCTTGGACACTTCCAGGGATGGGGCTGCCTCAGCTGCTCTGGGCAACCTTTGCCAGGGCCTCAGCACCCTCACAGGGAAGAATTTTTTTGTAATATTCTATCTAAACCTGTGTCAGTTTGAAGTAATTCTCCCTTGTCTTGTCACTCCAGGCCCTGTCAAGACTCTGTCTCCATCTTTCCTGAAGGCTCCCTTCAGGTACTGAGAGGCCACAATGAGGTCACCCCAAAACCTTCTTTTGCTGGCCCATAATGTATTTACTCTCCAGTGTCATTCTTTCTATACACCATGATAGTGGCTCATGAGTGCCAAGTGAAAGCTTCCAGAAATCAGTGGGAAAAACAGAAATCTCTTTATACTACCTTTATTAAAGCCTGTAGAATGTTGCTATCATTTTTATAGCCCTGATGGAGTCACACACTTAACCTCACATGCTAAGAGCGTCCTTCGAAAGAATCCACAAACAGAGCATATGGGAAGGGATTTTTGGAGAAAAAACTCTTATGCTAAGTTTTGAGTGCCTCAGGAGGGTGTTCTCCTGAGGAATTAAGAGACTCTTTGCTTGAGAAAGAACTTCAGGACACATTCTCATAAAAAACTGCCACAGCATTCACTGTCCTCTGGCCTGGCATCACCTGAGAACTGTTGCATACATGAATTGTTCAGTGTGATCACACTTCAAGTGACATCATTCAGTTTATAACAAAGGTTATATCAGGACTGAGATCAAAAGGAAAAAGTGGAAGGGGTTGTTTTGCCTTTTTATTTTCCCCCCACTTGTTTTGTCAGTCTTCAGTAAACAAAGCTGTCTCAAGCAAAACTTGGGTCCATTTGAGGGGGCATGACCAACTCTATTAGTATTAGTACTGGTACTAATTTAATACTGATCACAAAATGCTTTTGGCTCTTGGCATGCAGTAAGGAGAGTATTTTGAGATGAGAGATTTAATCTGCAAAACTAGGAGCAAGAAAAATAAATAAGGAAAAAAATAGCAGATTTAAGCAGTAACTGGCAAATGAAAAGAGATGAGGAGACTAAGGCATGAAAAATTAGACGCATATTTTAGCTTGCTAAAGAAACAATTCAGAAAATTGTGCCTTTGCCTTTCATTACTACACAACTATCCTGGCACTTCTATTACACAAATATTGCACTTGTGGTCAAGGAATACTTAAATGCGTTGTGATATCCTAACCATAAAGTTCTTTGGTCAGATCAAAGTCTCATCTGTACAAGTTTGATAGGACAACACATATCACCTTACCTTCCTACTTCAATTTATCTTGGCTACTCTATTTTATTTTTTTATACACAAATGATAATCTTGGTAATACAGAATCCATCTCTTTTTTTTCTGTGTTTATTCAGAGCTGAATAACTGAGTGGATCCTCATCTGTTGTACACCCCAACAGTAGTATAAATAGCAGTAACCACACAGATCCAGATCTGGTTATATAACTTGTGCACATGATGGGAAAACATTAAAAATATAATTTTAAATTTAGCATTCACTATTAAAAATATTGAGTGGGGCTTTTGCCAAGAAATTCACACATCAATCGCAGATAACTGGACAGATGTTTTGGCTAAAGCAGGCTTCAACTGGGACATTCACACATATAAAAAAGGACCTCTAATACTGGTAAGATATTATGATTTTAGAGCTTTCTCGAATTTTGCTTTAACAAAGGTTGTTAACTAAATATTTGTAACATGTGTTAGCTCTTTTCAAATATTTATAGAGATGGTTTACAAAAAGAAATGCAGCTATTTGCAATGCTCCTTTTGGACTAGAAGCACAAACACATACAAGTTTGTATAACTCTGAATGTTTAAAACATGCCTTAATTCCCCTTATGACCACGTGTAAGTATAGATATATATGTATAGTTATTTATAAGCAAAGTGCACAGTTATTTATAAGCAAACTAGAAACCCCTGCTTGAACATTGCCCTTTCAGGGAAACTGCTCAGGTGTTCAAAGCTTCTCCTCCTGCCCATAACAAAGGAATAAACACCATTTGGGCTTTTCACATTTCCATTTCCACTTCAGCATACTTTGCCTGACTGTAATTAATATATCACTATGTCAATGTCTAATCATGATGCATTTGTCCAACTTCTGGAGAAAAACAATAGCAAATTCATGGTCGTAATGCACCTCTTGCCACCAACTGAACAAAAGAGGTTGTGAAGTAAAATTTAATAACTATAAAATTCTACATAATTTCATTACTATTTATATATGATTAGTAACTAAAGACTTATACTTTATAAAAAGTGGTCTATAATAAATACGGCTGTCAGTGTTACAGGCAAATGGCAGAACAGACAAATTTCTTGGGACAAAGAAAAGCTGAAGATTTACATCAGGTGTGTGCAGGTAAAAAAAACCACATTTCACGAATACAAGCTATGGGGAGCAGATTTTTAGTTGTGGGAAATCAGTCTAAAGATGAACACAGACACGCCACCAAGTGAAAACTTCCCATTTTTCATTCTCATTCCCCTTCACAAAAACACTTTCACACATTTGTTGCCCAGAGCAGCTGTGGCTGCCTCATGCCTGGAAGTGTTCCAGGCCAGGTTGGATGGGGCTGAGAGCAACCTGAGGAAGGTGCCCCTGCCCATGGCAGGGGGGTGGAATGAGGTAGTTTTTAAGGCCCCTTCCAACCCAAACCGTTATGGAATTATAGGATTTGAAAACTCATTTTCCAGTGAAATAACTTAGCATTCACTTGGTTGTCACCTCTACCTTTCTGCTGTTTTCTATTCAACAATAAAGAAAATTTTAAAAAGGAAGACCGCGTTGCAAACCAAAACTGAAAGGAACCCAGATAGGATACCAGGGAACATGGGAACAGGAGGTCCTATGTCAAAAAATACTTTCAGTCCCATGCCAGTTTTTGGCTAGTTAAGTTTGATTCCTGTCTCTGCCCTCATGTATTTAACAATATTTTAAATTTAACAACAATTACTCCCTCTAAAAGTCATTTCACAGCAGTTTTGGCATTGACTTGGAGAAAGACACAGGTATGAGTCCTGCCAGATTTCACTTCAGGAACTGCAGGAGGTAACAGCAGCTCCTCAAGCTCCTGTCATTCCTCTGAACAGGCATTTGAGAATCAAGATGAACTTTGCTCTTCAAAGGCATCTACTCCTTTATACTGATTATACAAAAATGCATCTGAATACAGGCACCTGGAGATGGAATATCAGGCAATAAGAGTTTACCTTGTCCTGTTAGTACTTGAAAGGGCTCTTAGGTCTGTAGTAAGGAAATGCCAGCAGCTCAGAGAGGAGATCCTGCCCCTCTGCCCAGCCCCGTGAGGCACATCTGGAGAGCCGTGTCCAGCTCTGGGATCATCAGCACAGGAGGGACAGGGAGCTCCTGGAGCGGGGCCAGCAGAGGCTGCAGAGATGATTTAGGGCCTGGAGCATCTCTGACAGGGAAGGGCTGAGGGAGCTGGGGCTGCCCAGCCTGGAGAGGAGCCCCAGCTGAGAGGGGCCCTCAGCCCTGGGGTCCCTGTGAGCAGGGAGGGCTCCGAGCAGGGCCCAGGCTCTGCTCCGGGGGGCCCAGCAATGGCACCAGAGGACCGGGCAGGGACTGATGCCAGGAGGTTCCAGCTGGACACGAGGAAAAACTTCTGTCCTGGGCAGTGACCGAGCCCTGAACAGAGACCAGAGAGGGTGTGGAGCCTCCTTACCGGGGATATTCCAGAACCAGCCTGACACAATCCTGTGACCTGTGCCCTGTGCTCTGGGATGGCCCTGCTGAACAGGGAGGTGGGAACAGCTGACCCTCTTTGATCCCTTCCAGCCTGACCCTTTCTGGGATTCTAATTCCATCTGTTTCATTTCTTCCACTTTCCCATCTGTTTTCATGGGTCCAGGTAGCAGAAGGATGCCCACTGCCTCAATTCCTGGATTCAGCTTACAGCTTTTGATGTGATTCCTTGGCTACACTTTTTATTGTGATTTTAATTACACTAGAGTGCTCTGTAATTATATGCCAATTATTTTCTTTGATAATTACCATTGACATTTACAAGTGAAGGAATACCTTTTAGAGCTACCTATTAGTCTTTCGTGGTACTTAAAATTCTACAACATCAACAAAATTTGGTTTATATTGTAATTACATGTGCATCTTTTTATGAAATAAAGGAAGTGAGAATTGATAGGCACACAGTACAAGACTACAGTATTGTGTTACTAATCACTATAGTACAAAACCACACCTACTTTTAAATAATAAAATGAGCTGTCTTTCATAACATCATCTAGCAAGTCACCTGATATGTGGGGTTTGTCCTGCCAGAGTCTGAGCATTATGAAGATGTGGAAATTATCTACAATTTACAGCTGGATCTTGGTAAAAGCAGTCTTTGTGCTGGCTTTTCTGTGAAGAGACTTGCCAGTTGGTGGCCAGATGTGACAAAACATCCCTAAACCAACAAATACCTTCCAGGAGAATCACTTATGAACAGTGGCTCACAGGTGAAAAACAACCCGGGGTCCCTTGTGGTGCAAGATGTGTCTTAGGTCGTCACTGTGGTGCACTGTGGTGCCTCCTGCAACACATCAGTTGAAAAGTAAAACAAGTCCTTTAATGAGCACACTTTGGTGCCTCACTGAAGCTGAACTTGGCCAGCTTTAGGTAAGCAGTTTCTTAAGGACAGCTTTGAAACAGGAGAGAAGAAGGAAGGAAGGAAATTTCGCACAGAAGTTGCTGAGAGAGAAGAAGTTGGGAGAAGTATGAAGTCTGCATGTCCAGCTATCCCAGCTGTGGATTTTTTCAGTGGACAGGATCACAGGTCATGAAATATTCTGAGTTGAAAGGGACTCACAAGGGTCATCAAGATGTCTTGGATGTTGAGACTTCACACAGGACTGTGAGTGACAGCAGCTGATGGGCAGCAGGGAAGGGTGAAGGGCTGACTTCAGGCCAACCAAAGAATGATACAGTGAGACCAAGGAATGGCAGGATTTCTAAGATTTTAAACATGAACAGTGAGGGGGTCTTTTCAAGAAAAAACAAAGTAATTTCCCCTTAGTAATGAGAACAGGATACAGGATATGGAGAGAGAGCACCGTGGACAGGAATGGAGCACCCTGTGGCGGCCGGGCAAGCAGCCCTGCGGGAGACTGGTGTGAAGGGACAGAGGGGAATGTAAAAAAAGCCAAAGGCAGGTGAGCAGGTCAAGCACTGGTGAGGTGAAGCAGGTAACACTCATTGACCTGTGAAAGCTGAACAGTGCCACTGCAGCCAGAGAGTAAACATTATCCAGTGAACTCACAGGGACCTGTGACAAGCAGGGAGGCTTGCCAGGGCTGCAGGGCACCACAGTGGGTTGACTGCACTGCAAAAGCCTGAAAGTACCCGTAATTTAACAAAAAACATGGTATAAAATTTCCTAGGTCCCACCAGCCAGAATGTGCACACTGAAAGGTTGGAAAAGCCATCCAGTGACCTTCCTTAGGGACACAATCTTTAGGACATTATTTTGTCTCAATGACCTAACAGGGCTTAGTGGCAGCTGAACATTTGCACATCTTCACAGGCAAGCAAAGAATGGTCAGTCAAAGCCTGCAAAATTAAGTATGGAACATGAGAGAGCTGGAAAAAGACCAAGAGCACCAGAGGTTTCTGAGACAGTCAAACTTACAAATGAGTGAGGATAATGGGAATGAGGCAAGCAAAGGATAGAAATAATGACACTTAAATCCAGAAAAACTAAAACTTGAAAACCCTGTGACTTACAGGACATGCATGGAGTTGAAACTTTCAAAGCATTAGGAAACTCAAGTCACCCTCCACACTCTGTAACCAGTTTCAATAGAAGCAATCTTAGTACTTTGAGTGACTTGCGAAAAAGTCCTAAGTATAGGATTGGCAGCGATATCCTTCCCCATTTTGAAGGGATTAAGGAAAAATTACAGTAGTTTGAACTAATGCTTTGGAGGTGTCAGGGTGGAGTTCTGCGTAAGTATTTGCAAGATCTTGAATATATATATTCTATATCGCTGAAATGATAATTTTTCTTTGTTTACTAAATTATTCCCGGTAAAGCCCAAGTGAGCTTAGTGAACATGTAGACAAAGATTGGAGAGAAATTCCCCATGTCCCAACTGAGACCTGACTAAGGGAAGTGCAACTGGGCTCCTCTGGAAGAGAAGGATGTCGGTGTTTTTCCAGGGTACTGTGCTGGTATGGAAAGCTATGGTGAACTCTACATTTCCAGGAAAATGCTCCAATTGATGTCTTTTTGTCCACCCTGAAAAGGTTGCTGTTCCCCCCCAAAAAAGAAATATTAGTCCGCATAGCTGTTCAGTCATTTTCACACCCTAGCTACAAGAAGCTTATTCTCTCCCAAATATATTGTATTTTTTTTTACTAGGAGACATCTTATAAAACTCCAAGATCATCTACCAAACTCCACCTCCAGGATTTCCTTAAAAGTACAGTGTATGGGTGTCAATCCTTTTAGTGATTCTATAATGCTTTAAAATTATAACAGAATCCAAGAATTGAAGGGAGAAGCCAGCAGAGAACTGATTAGTTAATTCCTAGATGTCAGAGCTTAAAGCAAACATATCCATTATCAACATATATAAACAAACAAAACCACAAAAACAACAAGAAGCCCCCCAAAAAACAATGAATAAAAATCCATGCACCTGTTCAAAAGAGATAATTTTGCCCAACAATTTGGTTTCAGGGATGAAATCATTGTTACATTAATGCTGACCCGGCATAACTGCACAGAAATTACAGAATATTACAGATTGCAGCACAATATTGCATAAATCAAGATCTAACATGATTTTTTTATTTGGCCTGTTACTGTGAGCACATACCTGTACACAAGAGAGATTCAATAGAGGGCACACATTTATCAGCACAGCGTTCCAAGGAGAGAACCCATCCAGAAGGGTGAATTTTCCATGCTGTGCATGGGGATTTAGCCACCAAACTCTCATTAATGCTAATGAGAACCGTGCAGCCTAATGCCACTTTAAATTATTTTTTATTTGTTGTTCTATTCAGGAGAAAATAATGGCTGACCTGGAACCGCTGGAATGACAAAAACAACTCTGTGATACAGTTTTGACTGATTTGCCTTGTTCTATGAGTTAACAGACCTCGCAATGACCAGGAAAGACACTTCGAATTCAATCTGATTACAACTTGTGGCTTGCAGATTACAGTTCCTTTTTTTTTTTCAGGATGTAGGTGTGTGGGACAGTTAATGAACCTTTCTCTTTATGACAGCTTCCCCCCACTGAATCTGTGCTCATCCACAGGAACTACCTGTGGAGTTGCTGGAACTTTGTCCCTACCTAGAACTTAGGGCTGCAAAGGATTTAAGAAACAGTTGGAGATGAAGAGGGTGTTCTGATTACCAAGGGGAAATTACTTCGTTTTTTCTTGACCCCTCCACTGTTCATGTTGAAAATCTCGAATCCAGTTTTCACTGCAAAATGCCTCCCTCTGAAGTACAATATAACATTTCAAAGTGTACACAATGTAAAATGTCTTGGGACATTTCTTCCCTGCATGGGATCATTTCTTCCCTCCAATGTCTCACCTCCTGGAAGAATATTGCTTGCCTGTCTCATATCTTGATCAACATGACATTACAGTAATTCAAATTTGGGCAGAATGACACATGCAATCATTAGAGTAGTCAGTAAAGCAAGAGCTGAAAATTTACAAGAATCCCACAACTCTGAGTCATTATTTACTTTACCTTTCTCTGGATCTGCCAAAAGATAGCAAATTCCACCCCCTCATTCCCCACACACAAACAGTTGTGGGTTTTTTTTCCATAGGACAGTCCTATCCTGCAAGGATGAATTTCCACTGGAAATTAGTCAGAAATTGGTCAGATACCATCCAGCCTTTTCCCTGATGGAATCCATTCCTGATTCTGAGAAGGCAGAATGACACTTTATGGAATGACTTTTGTCTTATTGAAGGCAGGAGGAAAAAAAAAAAAAAAAAGAGAGAAAAGCAGTAAAGAAGAGAGAGAGAGAAGAGGAACTGTCTTAGATCCTTTATATTTACAACATAAACCAGTACATAAATTAATGTATATATGTATAAAAGCAACATATTGAAAACAGAGAACACTTATCTAGAGTTGCACCTGCTCCAAAGCAGAATTCTCCGTGGCTCTGATTTAGGCAAGGATTTTTCATGAGGTGTGAAATCATGGCTAACCAGAAATGCCTCTAAAAAATAGTGAAATCACAGAACAATTACCCAACCAGCAGAAATTCAGTAGTGAGCACTCCTTCAGCACCAGAGATACCCGCAGGGCTGTCTGCTGCTAGAAACAAAGTATGCAGTGGCCTGGGGAGATGAAAGCAAAGAAAGTCCCATTTTCCCTACAAAAGAAACCCTGAAATTCAGGGGGTCTTTTTTTGCTGTGACAAAGAATAGGTCAAGGTGCCTCAGGCATTGCAGCTGGGGCAGTCCTCGTCCAGCACCTCACCCCAATAGCAGCAGCATGACCGCTGTCATTTAATAGCTCAGAAAAGCAACAAATCCCAGGGCCAAATTCCCCAAACTATCTCACATTTTACTATTTTATTTTCATGAAGCTGCTTTTATGAAGCTGCACTGGCCTAAATGCCTTGGAGAAATTATCACTATTCAGCCTCCAAGCCTCCTCCGCAGGCACTGTGGCAGCATCACATCCCCCAGGGCTTCATGTGTCACCCTTCAGACCCTCCCCAGGGATTTAATTTACACATTAAAACTTCTGCTGCAAATGAGAGCACTGATAATTAAAATCTGTTTTCAGGGAATCATCTGTGAACAAGCCAAGCAGCTGATTTTGTTACTGTGCATACCCTATCCTGCAAGCGTCCAGTTCTCCCCCTGCCATGCCCCAGCAGAGATGTATGAGCCATTCCTGTGGGCTTCTTATCTGCCAGACAGTTTGTAGGAATTGAAGTAGTTCTCCCAGTAGGTGACAGAACTCAGCACGGGACACAGAGAAATGAAAACACAAATTCAGGAGGTTACTGACCATTTCGCCCAGGCAAGTCTGCTAGAAACAGCATCATGTAAAAAA
>WBMY01017399.1:39416-77028 GCA_013397315.1 Donacobius atricapilla
TAAAATTAGAATGCCTCTGGCGCAAATCCCATTGTAAATATCATCAGCATATACAGCCCTATTCTACCTTCATCTAAAATTCAAGATATGGATGACTCTATTTCCCAGTCTGCAGAAAACTGATGACATTTACCGCTGCTTACCCAAGAGCTTTATAAATGTTATTGACAAAACATAAATGATTTTTGTACATATTTTCAATTTTCTCTACATCTCTTGGAAATCATTTTGACTAAGGTACCTCATAGCTGAGCGCCAGGAGTCTGGATGGTAATTAAAATATACAGAGAGAGTCTGTCTGCAAATTCATCAATTCAAGTCACAACACAGTAATTAAAAAAAAAAAAAACAGGACTCATAATATGGATTTTGAGCTTTGGCAGCAAAGCCATTCTACTCAACCACCTTTTATTATGGATCATTATTTTAATGCTGATTTAATCACATCTAAATCCCATGGGGCTACTTCAAAATCCTGTCTAAAATACAGACATAATTTTCTCTTAAATAGTTAATCAACCTGCCAATATTTTCATCACATTCACCTCACTACCACTGAAAACCCTGCCTTGCCTGTTCAACTTTAATTTTATAAGAGCTGTGTATTACCTTTCAGCCCCATAGAAGTAACATACAGGAGCAGAACATGTTTTAGCTAATTAATGCTTCTGTAACCAGAGTCGCTGAAAAATATGCATCAAATATTTATATAATTGGCTCCCCAAAGAAGTATTGCCTTGTTCTGAATGCTGAGAGACCGAAATACAAAGTCCAAAGACTTAGAGCACAAAAGACCCCAGTCTTTTTCCAATGCTCTATTACTGTTTGTATTCTCATTGGCTTCAGGAGGCATTCATTAACAGGGATAAAGGTCTTGGACTCATATTAAATTTCCATGTCCTTTTAAAATTAATGCTAGCTGCTATTAATCTTTCCTGTGCACTTTGGATGAATGAATATTTTGAAGAAATTACAATGTCCACACTGAGTGCCTGCAAGGTGTCTCACATGAACTAAGGGCATAAGATGTTTTCCTGGGAGTATCCACATAGCACATTGACAGATTTTGGAAAAAAACATATTTTTTTTCTTTTTTCAGTCTTTTAATTACTACTGAATTAAGCAATATACGTGGCATCATTTTGGCTTTGTCCATAACAGCTGACAGGACACAAGCTGCCTCCCACTGACAAATCGGGAGCACTTTAGTGCAACAAACCAGTGCATTTTAATCCCATAAATAAAATCTACTGCAGCACTAAGCTTTTGTTTGGCTCAGGCTGGGAGGTGTTGGGAATTTTGTTTGGGTTTTTAATTTTACATGGGGTTTTATCCACAAAAATTCAAAAATACACCTTGGAATATCAAGCAGAAAAAATCCAATCACAACCACCACCATCAGTAATATTATTATCAGCATTGAGGACCTTAAGGACTTCCTTCCCTTCAAGGGTAATGTAATCAAGGGAGTTTAGTGAGACATTTTTGAAACAATATTAGTTCAAAAATTGAGGTTAGATGAGCTTCTTGGAGGATAATTTACACTTCGTTTTTGAATTGTCATCATCTTCCCCTTGAAGTAATATTTCCTCTCCCAACTGCTACTTAGCGAAGTACATTTCACATCCAATGTGCTCGAAAATGATCCAGCTTTGTCAGAATGCCAAGGCACATCTCCAGTGTCTTCTTATTCCATACCTATTATGCCTTACCATACATAATACTAATTGAAAATGGTGTGTGTTGCATTTGCAGTCATTAAAGCAACAGTAAAATTCAAATTTAAAGGGATGACTGGTTTCAGATTAGGTGAAACATAGTAATCAGTTTCCCCAGGAACAAATAACAAACAAACAAACCCAAAACAAAACAAAAACAAAGCCACAACAAAGGTAAAGGAAATTTTAAAAAAAAAAAAACAAAACAACAAGAACTGCAATGTCCATGGTATTTATTGTCCTTCCTGGGCAACTTCATGCCCAAGACTGTCACTGTGCACTTTGTCTTGGATGTGCAAAATATCATTTCATCAGTTTGAAAACAGCAAAAGAAACAGAAAAACAGAACAGGAAGGTTCTATTAGGACAAATAAAAGTTTCTCTGGAGGACCGCCATAAAAATGATAGAAAATTATTAGGAAGTTGAAAATGTAGTCAAAAATTTCTTAAGTCACAAATCATAACTGGGTGAATGGAGACAGTCCATAGACTTGTTTATTTTCCACAGATTCAAAAACAGCAATATGCCTCCCTCCACCTACAAATTATACATCTTCATTTTTCCCTTGTCCTTTTACATGTTTGACAAGTAAGTGAGAAAGGTGTTTATCCCTAGTTTGTAAACATATAACAGTATAATAACACCACATGTTAGCAAACATATTAACATCATGGAAATTCCTACTTTTCCAGAAAAAGATAGCGGCAAAAATAAAGATTTTTGAATTGTTATAACCCTATCCTGTGTTCCTAGGGATGAACTTCCTGATGTCTAAAAGGTTTCAGCCTACAATAGCAGCTTCTAGAAGAAATCCCACGCCCTGTGAGGTTGGTAGATCCAAACCATTCCAAGATTCTTTGATTCAGGACATCTCATCATTCTAAATTAGTGGATGTTCTAGAAAATCCATAGGAAGATGATGTAAAGCAGAGAAACCAAGACCTGTTCTAAACCAAGGGTCCAAAAGTGGAATCCCTATAATATTTACCTTTGCAGCCAGATCAGACTTATATTAAAACCTGATCCAGAGCATGTGTTAGAGAATATATCTCAACTTCCAATAGTATTATATTAAAAAAAAAATCAATTTCTTAAATTAGCACTGAAATTAACAAACAAAAAAACTTCCACCAAACAAACATTCAGTTCAATCCACTAGAACTATATTAGTTGAAAGTCCACTGTGCCATACAAAAATACAAATGCTGCTTTAAGGCTTTTCTCAGTTTAATGAATTTATAGGCATATATTTTTTCCTAGGACTAAAAGCAGAAGTTTTTCTCATATCAGCTCAACACACAATTTTAATCCACATATAAGGACAGCTGTGCCTTTCACATGTGCCTAATCAGCATTTTCTACAAAATTCACAACAAGAAAGTGGGCAGAACCTTCAGCATGCTCCAACAGGAGTTAACTAACAGAAGAAAAAATCAGTGAAGCGAGAAAAATGAAAGGAAGTAAAAGCCACAGGTCATGGGCAGGGAAGAAGAAAAAGGATAAGGCATAGTCCTTCCAGTTTCTCAGGAGATTCTGGAAGGGAAAACACTTTCCCCTTTTGAACAGACAGCTTGTGTGTTGGGGAAGGACAGGAGGTGGGATGGGGGACAGGAGTGATGCCATACATACATAGTTAGAGAAGTGAGGGAATAGCTTTTTTTGTAATTTTCAAAATCAATTCATTTTTTCCATAAAAGAACTGATCAACAATTTCCTGTGAACTTCCCAGTTCATTTTAAAAAAGCCTTTTTCTCTTCATAGTGGAGACTGCGAAAAAAAGCGTTTTTTTGATCAACATTTTATGATATCATTTATCACTTGGTATATTAAGAGCATGTGTCATCACTTGGAAGGAGGCCAAAACAGAATTTGTATCCAGCTGGACTTAGGATAAGTAATGAGTCAAATAATCAAATCCAAATCTCCTACTCGACTATTTAGATTCTGATGAAATTCAGAACTTAAAGGGGTGTCCAAAAACAGCTGTTCTCCTGGGTTTTATGCAATTTGGTTAGAAAAATCATAGCAGTAAGATGGTCATATACTGAACCATAACGCCAATACGCAGCATAAAAGAATTAGGATCTGAGGTCACTTCTTTCTGCTCAGTGCAAGGATGGCTCAGCTAGGCTATGCAGTGAAATACAACCCACAGCCACCTGCAACTCAGAAAATTATGCAAGGAAAATGTTAAGAGTCAAAAGACTCTTCTATTTCTTTCTACCGCTTCCAGTGATTTAACATGCATACATGATGCCAAGCCAGTCAGCCTCAAATTTTCAGATTCAGTCTGTGATTTGCTCCTCCTTTTGGAAGTGCTGACTGGTTACACTGGAAGCAACATGAGCTATAAGTTCTTAGCACGTACAAAAGAGAGTTCTAAGTCTCTCAAATTAGTGTTAAGAACAAACAGCACCTAAAACCAGAATCCAACAGGGATTTCCCTTCACTGGATATAAAGATCCAGGGCTTTCAAAGGGGTGCTGGGGGATAGCACAGAGCTCAGTGCAACAACACGGGATTTGGAAGACCTGTGCTCAACTGACTGACTGGCAACAGCCAAATGAAATAACCACAGCTCCCAGCCGACGTGAGCACAGTGTCACTCCATCACACATGTGGGAGAATAACATCATAGGCTGGGGTCTTCTCCTGTCAAAGCATAGGAGCTGCGCATTCTGTGGGTGGAATGAAAAGGGACTCACATATGGCTGAGAACAAAGCTGAGAATCATGTTGAAAATATTGCAGGGAAATACGAAATGTCTTAGCAGTGTTCCAGCAAATTGCTTAAGAAATACTTTCTTCATTTTAGCAATATTTAAGTTGTTGGGGTTTTTTTGGAAGAAAAGCGTGTCTGCTGCATGCTGTAAGAACATTTAGATAAAGAAATACATTTTCACCTGAAGTAAGATTGAAATTGCTCCTCAACACTACATTAAACAACAACCACCGTGTCCTTCTCAGGCAGAAAGGACCAAGCAACACAAACGCACCCTGACCACCTTCTTAGCTTCACACCATATTTTGGGCATCCAAAGTGGCTGCTATCCATTGGGACACCCGATGCCATGTATGAGGCGCAAGTGCCCCCCTCTTACCTCGGGGTCTCTCTCGATCTCCAGCCCCGCTTCCAGCAGGTTGCGTTCGTACTCCTCCCGCTGCAGCCGCCTCTCCTCCTCCAGGGCATCCAGCGGGCTGAGCTCCACCACCCCCAGGTCCGGCAGCCCCGGCCACTCCCGCAGGGCATGCTGGCCATCGTCCTGCTGCTGTTGCTGGGGTTCAGCACAGCCCTTCGCAGTGCCTCCATTTGAAACCAGGGCCACGGAGGAGGAGCCGCGCCTCGGCCCTGGAGAGGCCGCGCCGGGCTCGTGCTGGGCCAGGCGTCTGCGGTAGTGGTAGGCCAAGACATAGTCCACCTTCCTCTTGCTGTCCCTGAAGTGCAGGCCACTCGGGGAGGCCTTGTCCCTCGCCCCTCCCGGGGTCCCTTCCACGTAGTTGTTGATAATCTGGAAGAGAAACACCGGAATTGCACAAACAAGAAAGCCAAAAAGCCCGAGTAGGTGGGGGAGGTCTACCTCCATATGAGCACGTGAAGCCACGAAGAATCCAGGCATGACCTACAAATACTAATTTGGCACACCAGTCTCACTTCATTCCTCCTCTGACCATGAATTAAACGTAGTTTCGTTTATCCCAGCACATGGGATCCCTACAGAAGGGCAGGTACGGAGGCACACCCCAATTCTGTCTCCCTGTCCTGCACATGCACAGAGCAAGGGAAGAGGACACCCACAGTTTGAAGGGGGCAGAGAAGTGAGAATAAGGATTGCATTGCAGGCCACGTGCTGTGGAGCAAAGTGGGCAGGGAAGGGAAGCAAAACGGTGTCAGAGGGGAAGAAATCGATCTTAGCCAGAATAGGAGAAGAATCTTCAATGTGGTTCAAGGTCCAGAAAGACAGGGATGGACAGAAACACTCTGGAAAATATCAGGGATTAGAAAGGATATGCCCCATGAATGGCTAGCGGCGCTAACTTGTATTTTAACATATGAAAAGACTGTGTGACTGACCAGTAGCACTGCCAAAGGGAATACATGGCTAAAGTCCTTCAAACCACCCATGCTGCACACAGTCAGCCCCTCAGAACATCCCTGCTTTATCATCTCCCTCTCAGAACCCTTCTGGGATGCAGCTCTAACAGTAATTCTGCCATCACACCCCAGCCTGGATGGGAATTCTGCAGCATTCATCTGGAAGTCTAGGTACTGAGGCATTCACTTGCACTTCCCATCCATTAAGGCAGCCCATGAGTTTTCCAAACTATTTCCAACCACCATTTCCAGCACAATGCTGCAGTGTAAAGCCCTTCAGAGAGCTCTCTAGAGTGTTATTCACTGGAGTGACACCAGCCCTTCAATGATGGAGGAAAAAGATAAAAGCAAGGGTCAATCTGATCCAAAGCAATCATCTCATAACCTAATTCCATTTATGGTTCCCATAGGTGAGTGTACAAGCAAAATCTTTACAACTACCAGTCAAAGGTTTCTTTCTTTTCCTCCCCTTCCTTACATGTGCTGGTAGTGCTGAATGCAAAGTTAACCACTTGCTGTATGGTATTTATCTTGTTTGTTAACACAACACAAATTTATAAATGCATTATATAGATGTGCATATTATTATATTCATCAACACACCCAGATTCTTGTTATTCATTGTTTTGCTTCACTTAGTTTCCCACAAAGTATCTTTTAGTCATAATGTCGCTAAATAAATCTTGGATTTACATGCATGCT
Source organism: Donacobius atricapilla (assembly GCA_013397315.1). NCBI lineage: Eukaryota > Metazoa > Chordata > Aves > Passeriformes > Mimidae > Donacobius > Donacobius atricapilla. The sequence goes on from WBMY01017399.1 coordinate 45,930, forward strand.
GCATCCTTCATGCTTTCACAAAGTTATCACTGAATAACCTGCTCTGCACATCACACTTATCACATCCTTCATGTCTAAAGTCTATATACAGTCCTTTTAGGCACATCCAAAATTATTCTCAGCGCTACATCCTGGCAGAATATAAAACTGCTTTTGAGACAGCCTTTTATTGCAATTCCCATTTCCTGATTAGATACATTTTCATGAAGTACTCACGGGCAGCCCATGCAAACTTTCCGGGTCCATCTCTGCCCCAGCGAGGAAAAACCTGTGGCAGATTTCTAGTGTCCCTCCCAGGGAGTTTCAGGCTATACAGCATAGAAGGAATGATGTCACCACCAGCAGGTCACTGGCACAAGGCAATGCATTAGCTGGCTCTAGAGAAGATGAGCTCTGAGTATTGTCTCCTCCCTTACTGGAGAGTGTGGGCAGAAACAAGAAGCATGAACAAGAAGCAGGAGAGGGAACAAGGAGGTTGGAGAATGTGAAAACCACTCCGAGGTTTTCCTGTTTGTTACTGTGTGGAGCCACCTGCCACATCCCAGCCACCTGAGAGGGCACCATAGCAACACTTGGGGTTGCTGGAGTTACACAGGGGATGAGGAGATTCAACAGTGACTCCCTCTCCGTGGACTCTTTTCCTCATTCTTGGCAGCAAGGTGCCATCCCCATAATTATGGGCATCCAATTTACAGAAAATGAATCAGAATTTCCACAGATTTCAGTAGAGGCATCTCCTGCCCCTAATTTTGCACTGCTTGCCTTACCATGTGACATTCTGGCACAAGAAGACTTTTTAGGGAGGAACACAAAAAGTCGCAATTTCAAAAATGTCTCTGATGAAACTATCTGGATTTTTCTCTCCTCCCCTCTCACAGCCATCGTAAAAGTCAGAAACAGTGATTTGAATTACCTGCTTTCACTGCTTCTTGATGTTTCCAAGACAAGAAGCCATCACACCAAGGAATAAGAAAAGGGGCAAGTAGGATCAGCATTTCATGATGATTTTGTTCTAGTGGTCTGATAGCAAATATATCACTACAAATCCATCACAAAATATGCCTGCTCTAATGATGGCTCTCCTCTGAACACTACAGCCACACCACACTTCATCAATCCAATCCCGACCCCACAACCACCTGGGTGCAGCTGGCTCAGGCTTGGCACAGGCACACCTGGTTTAGTGATCAACCTGCAGATCTTTTCTTCTATGGGGGGCAATAGCAACCCCCTCCATTCCTGCTCTGAAAGATTTGGCTAAAGCAAACTATTAAGAAAAAGTTTGGTGAGTTTACTGCAGAAATTAATTCTCGCTGTACACAGAGAGACAACTGAACCACCTGAGGTTGCGGTATCACTTTCCCCATAAAGATTCTTCTCCTTGTTCTGATTTAACCAACTCACAGGAGAGTGCACCCTTCTTTTCTCACCCTGCTTCAAGCCTCTTCATAATCCCAAATGCACTTGAGGTAGGTCAATGAACATGAAACCCTACTTACAGAACTTCTGCAGGATCCCACTGATGCTTCAAGAGCTCCATTGGTCCCACTTCTGTGACAGGAAGTCCTGTTCTGAGGAACAGTGAGGTATTTGCTGTTGTAGGCTGAAGAAGAGTCCCTTGCTGGTTTTGCTGTCTTCCGTCCATTAAGAGTTGGGTGTGAGGAGGGTAGAGCAAAGTCTGAGAAGGAGAGATAAATACATAAAGCAGGTCTAATACAGGTGGTTCCCTAATGGAATGGGAAATACTGCAGTCAGTAGACACTATTCATTTTAGTGATGTGAACAGATCCAATGGCATCAGGCAGAGGTACCAACTTGAGGAGCATGGTCATTCTCCATAAAGAATTCTGCACATATGAAATGCTCCTGAAGTATATCTAAGATTATACCACATATTCCGGTCTCAAAGGCTAATGTCTGAAACTTCTAGACATGCTCCCCATTTCTTGTGTTTGACAAATTACATGGTCACAGTGCAGAATAATGGAGGGTCTGGAGGGGTTGGAAATCACAGAATCACAAAAGGTCCTGGGTTGGAAGAGACCTGAAAGATCATCTCATTTCTATCCCCACTTCCATGGGAAGGGACACCTTCCACTAGCCCAGGTTGCTCAGAGCCCCATCCAACCTGGCCTGGAACACTGCCAGGGATGTGGCAGCCACAGCTTCTCTGGGCACCCTGTGCCAGAGCCTCACCACCCTCACAGGGAACAATTTCTTCTGGATTTCCAATCTAAACCTGCTCTGTGTCAGGGTGAAGCCATTCCTCCTTGTCCTGTTACTCCAGGCCCTTGTCAAGAGTCTCTCTCCATCTTTCCTGTGAGTTCCCATCAGGCACTGGAATGCCACACTGAGGTCACTCCAATACCTTTTTTTTCCAGGCTGAACAATGCCAATTATCTCAGCCTTTCTTCACAACAGAGCTGCTCCATCCCTCTGATCCTCTTGCAGGCCTCCTCACTCCAACAGGTCAATTCCATATAGGCAGTTGCACAGTGAAAAATGCTCATAAAATCCAGAGGATTCAGAAACTGTTTCGACACACAAATGTTTCATACTCTTTCCCCCTCTAGTGGTGCTACAGCTGAAACAGGGTTGACTGATCCATACTCTCACTCCCTCGGAGAAGCTCTTACTGTGAGGGAAAAACCATGTCTTCGTCCTTCCAGCATTAGTGTTTTATACCCAGAAGATATCCTGTACACATCTGCCCACATGGTCAGCACCATCACCACTACAGAGACAAAGCACCACTGCCTCTATCTGGTCAGGACTTTTCTCCAGGAAGAAGAAATAACAGCTCCAATCTATCCAGGGAGATACCACTTCCACTGTGTACTGCTGAAGTCCAGAAGTTGTATTTCCCCCTCATTTAGGTGAGCCCCTTCTATCCCCTATGCTCATACTTAAATTGCTTCCCCACCACCATGTTCTGAGAGAGGAGACAGTGGAATGCTAAAGAAGAAAACACTTAGAGGAGGGGGTCTCACCTCTAAATGTTTTGGTTATTCTTATGGTTCCTATCAATACCAGATTAGGGTCCAACAGCACTTGAACAGTCCAGCAGACTGAGTCACCAGTCTTCCCTGTCTCATCTCCCAAGCAGACTCATGTTTGGTTCACTTTAACGAAACACATAATGATGCCACAAGGGAAACTCCAAGGAAAATAATTAATAAGTGAAGGTTTCATTCCCAAAGGCCACACACAATGTTTCTCCAGTATTTTCAGACTGAGTCTGGGATATCTCACAAGACTTTTACACAGTCAATTAAAGACCTCTTTTTCTTTCCAGTCCTTTTAACTAGGCCTAGGAAAAAAGCTGCAGTTCATTTATAATAACATGATTTCATTTCCATTATGCTTCCCAGCCTCCAGAAACTGTGTCACGAACCTGAGATTAACACTGGTAAACTGGTGAGGCAGTCAGGGACTCCCAGTCAGAATATGTTTTTTGATGGAAATGTAATTGCCATATTTGTATCTGGAAGACTCCTGTTCTCCCAAAAGCTCTTCATCTTCCCAAATTAGACTGACTGAACCAAAATGTTTTGTTTTGAATGTATTCCAGATCTGATAGTTGTTGCCTATGGAACAGCAGTGTCTCAGGGGCTTCTGCTTCAGATGCAGCCTGACCTCATTCCACCCTGTAAGCCTTTATGACACCTGGCCTTACATGTTCTCATTCTGTAAATATTCTGGAGGGATTAGTATTGATAGAAAAAAGCTCTGTGTATGTGTACATATGTGAATATATGTAAAAATTTTAAATATGCACACATGAGTAGCTTTGGTGTATATTTACACACACACACATATATATACATATCTCCAGAGAACAGCAGTACACGGAATCTTGAATTGAACTTGGAGAGCAAGTATTCAAGAACAACACTCATTCTACAAAAATAGACGGGGAGTCATCCCCCCAGTTAAACTCCATCAAGTTGTAAACGGCTTCTAAGGACAAGATACCTCCAGGACGGAGATCAGTGGCCAGCTCCAGTTCCAGTGCCAGTTCACAGCCAGTCACCACCTGCTCACTCAGCCTCTCTGCACTCCTTTGCCTCAGATTTTTGCAAACTTAAGGGTTGGCCACATGTGCAGCAATCAACCTCACTGTTTGTGTTCCCAGGTCCTTGTCCAAAATGCCACCATGGAGAAGTTGCACAGTCTGCCAAAAGTGGAAGGACTGAGAGAGAGGGTGTGTTAAAGGACCACACTGCTTGTGAAAGAAGCAGTAAAGGAGTCTGCCTAATTAGAAGCTCTGTATTAAATCCTGAGTAACAGCCAATTAACTGAGCTGAGTGGTCCAGATGATCTGATTATCACAGCACAGCTCCTTGCAGAATATACTGCATGTGGTTTGGTCATCCAGGGCACAGACAGGGAACTGCTTTCATTTCTCTCTCTTTCCACTTAAATATCTGCATTTCTGAAAGACACCACAGTTAGAAGGATGCTCCTCTGCAAGGCTGTTCAAAACATCTGCAACTTAGAAGCATTGTTTGGCAAATTCCAACCCCCAAGTAGGGATGAAAAAAAACCTACTTGAACTTACTGTTTCCTTGTAGCTTTACTCAAACATATCTTTTTCAAGGGATATATATATATATATTTGAAAAGATATAGCATGGTTATATATGTGATCTTTAGGTTCTCAGTAAATAATGACTCCTCAGCTCTGAATGTACACATCTAGAGTAGCTAATTTCAATACAGTAGGCTGTATCTCTGCTGTGAACTCCCAGCTAACACACAGCACACCAAATCCTGCTATTTCTGTGCTCTCCCATCCAGTCCCTTAGCTAAATTTATTTCTATAGTGGACCACAGTGTGCAAGATTTAATGTCACTGCACTAGATTTAATGTCTACTGCTGATCTATCTTTTTTGAGTCCTTCTAGGGCCCTTTTTCCATGTCAGGTCCTCCACTGTTAGTTAGTCCTGATTATGCTAATGTCAGAAAAATCAGGTGCTTTCTGTAATTTTTATATGTAGAGTAGAATTTAAAAAAAACAAACAAAAAAACCCTGAAACCCATCATGAGGAGGTCTGTAAAGTTACAGACACAGTTGCATAATATAGATAAGAGAAGTCCAGCCCACGCCAAAATTACTTCTTGTGCACATCTCCACCAAACCCAACGCAACTACAGCAAAATGTGATTTCTTCCCCTGTGTCTCCAAAACCACCACTTCAGTGCCTTTCAAGAATCATAGTAATTAAAGACAGACAAAGCTGTTTGGGTTGTCTCTAATGTCATCTAATTTACAGCTTGTGTGTTCAGGGCTCACACAGAACATCTCAGACTGTCGGTGGAAAGAGCAAAACAACAAATCCTGACTACTGCCTTGGGTAGCCTGGGTGCATCTGCCTGTCTGAACCCATGCCAACACTCAGTTTGAAATGTCCTGAGCCTCCAGGACACCCAGCAGGACAATCTCTTGGGTAGGACTCAGTATCTCAGTTGTATTCCATTACATTTGGCCATACATAACACAGCTATCCTTTGCCCTCCCAGCTCCAGAATGTTAGAGAAGAAATACTCTTTATAAAGAGAATCATCCAATTCTGAGTTTAGTAATGGCACTTATTTAATAGAAGCTGCTAAACAGTAGGGGTCTAAACACCTAAATAGTTCTTGAACCATTCTAAAGAGAGATATACCAGATAGCTAAAATTTAATGGTCAAATTCTATCGTTCTATTATTCAAATAAGGAGTCTGAAGTTCGCAGCAGAGATACAGCCCCAGAAGCAATGAGATAACATGGAAACAACCACAGAGCTTTTGACTGTGATAGCAAAAGAACGACACAACATCAGCTCTGAAAGTTATTCTAAACTTGTACACTGGAAACTCCAGCACAAAGGTTTTATGCACTGAGCAGATTTGCTCCTTTTGTATGGGAATTGAGAGCTCAGGCTTCCCATTTTCTCCTGGAAAATGATATTGCTTACTCCCCACAGTTGCACTGCAATAAGGAAAATGCAGGTGGAAACAGCAAAAGACATTTGCTTAGTGATTGTCTTTTCCATATGGATCACAACACTGACCCACAGCTGCACTTCTGAGGGTTCAGGAGAAATGAACTTTGCATGTTTTATCTCTGAGTTCTCTGTATCTCTGTATGTAACTGGGCTGCAGATTTCTTTTTTTTTTTTTTTTCTTTTTTTTTTTTTTTTTTAATGTCCAAAGAGAAGACAGAGAAGTGCTTCCAAAGTGCTCCTTTCTTTGTTCTCCACCCCGTTTTGGCCTATCCCACTCCATAGGCAGCAATAAGAATGAAACAGAGAATAAACTTACCGGGCATGTGTGTTTCCATGTTGCCTGGAGGTTTGTCTGGAAGTTGCGTCAGTGCTAAAATAGGATGTGGCTATGCCGTACACAGTCTGCTTCTCCACTGGCTTAAGGAGGGAACAGCACGAGTAGCTATTTCCATCCTGCCTTGATCCTGCTTTAAGACAACCACAAACTGAAGCTAATTAGCAAGACCTTCTGGTTTGGTGATTACCGTCATGGAGGGAAGAGAAGGAGAAACACCAAATTCCCATGACCTGAAAGGCCACAGGAATTCTCTGCTGGAACTTCAGCGCCTTGTGTTCATGCTCCATAACACCTCAAGAAGTAAGGTAACAACAGGCATATTTTGTCCAGAAGGCAGTGGAGAAGAAGGAAAAAGGCTAATGCAGCACCAGGGCTCTACAGCAGAGCCAGCTCTTTCCAAAGAACCAGCACTCGAGGATCAGCTTGTCTTGGAGGTGGTTTCTGTGCAAAAGAGTGTCTTTATATCTACAAAGCTTCACAGTGTTTCCAGTAGGAGGTAAGTGCAAAAAGCTTTTTATAAGGCTCTGTTTCAAGTACTCAGGTTACCTCAGTGCCTGGATGCCCTGTCATTCCTGCATGAAATATTCAGGGGATTATCTTGTAATCAACTGTCTAATCAGAACAGGTGATGGATCCTGCTTAGCCTTCAACCTTGAAATTTAAGCAATGTATAGAGAAGAAAAGTTGCTGAGGACCAATGTTATCTGAGAAAGGACTCTTATTTGCTAATGGTAACTGGAGGGAGACGTAACTAATTCGAGTTAAAATCTTTTTCTTCTTTTAGCTTATTTATGACACTAGGATGGTTTCTCTAGTGTGACAGGGAGAAATGGATTTATTCAATGCCTGATTAAAGTCCAGTAGTTCTATGACCTTGTGAATCAGGATAGTGCACTCTGTCATGGCTGGCAAGGGTAGAATTTGTCTCTGTCACAGAGAGATGTGCTGATGCACCCTGGTTGTGCTATCAAACCTGCTGAGTACAAAGGGAGCAGTGAAGCTGTTGTATCCCAAAACTTGGGCTGGGTGATGTAAAATTTTCCTAGCAAGACTAAGAAATTTATATGGGGTTTTAAATTCATTAAATCACCCCACTCTTGTTGGTCCCTACTTTGAAATGCCATTTCTTATCTCCTAACCAACATACTAACAGATATCAAATACTTCATCTTTTTTACCCTGCTAGTATCTCATGCTACTTTTAGAACCTCTTTCAGAAGTTTTAAAAATATTAATCTGTTTCCTAGAGAGGGAACAAATCTCCTGCTTTCTACACTTATCTCAGGGAGAGGGAAAGGAAAACTTTCTGAAACTTATGCTATTTTCCATCCATAATCTATGCTGCTCCAACTAAGCTCAAAATCAGGAAGGCAAATCCTGGCCAATTCTGGAATAACATAGGAATATAGAGCCACGTCCTGCTGGAATCCCTGTGGACTTACAGCTCTGCCTGCACAGGTTCCATTTACCAGCTTATATAAGCCATAAGGATAGGTGTGTTACAGGTAATACACTTAGCTCAGGTAATAAATAATATACACAGCAATATGAGAGGAAGCAATATCCAGCTGCTTAGAATGGAAGTAGTCTATATTCAAGACTTTCCAATGGAGAAATTCATATCTTGGCATCACTGTCTTTCCTGAGGTACCTGGGTATGGTGTTAATTGATAATGCAGAGCTGTGACAAATAATACCAATATACCTGATCATGTTTCACCTTCTGTAGAGGAGTGGTGCATGCAAGTCTGTAAATTTAGCAGAGAGATTAGATGTTTTGAATTATTAAGGAGTTATATAAAACTCCTCCCCAAATCCATTCATTGCTGTAAATCTATCCTGGGGCACACTCAACAATCTAGGTGGTGTTCTGAAGTGTGGGATGTGCTCCTAATCATTGGTGGAAAGGAGAAGACCAAGGTAGCTCAAACCCATCAAGGCTCACAAACAGTATGTAAGACTCAGGAAACAACATTCCTCAAAGCCTGGTTTCTGCTGGAGAATGCCACTGGAGCAGTCAGATGTAGAGGCCTGTGTGATGTGCTGGCACACTGGATTGTAGGCAGGACTGTGCTCCTCAGTCCTGCCAGGGAGGAATGCTGTTGAGAGTATTGGAATTGCACTAATTGCAGCTGCCTGTGTGAAAGGCAATGAAACGTGCACAGAGAAGGTCTGAGCCCACTGAGTCGTTAGGCAAAAGACAGACAGCTCTTTTGGGGCAGGCTGCCTGCAAAAGTTTGATTCTCATGCCAGCAAGTCATAGTCAAAAATGCATTTACCTCCTCAGCCTGTTAAAGGAGATGGTATTCCCTCCTGGTTTTCCTTTCCTGCCAGTCTGTTTCTACAACAGGATTTTCAAGGAAGATCCTTCTGGCCTTGCTCGTGACAACGGCTTGGAATACACAGGTAATAGCCAGGCCTGAGTAACAACAACTAGACCACACCAAAGTGCAAGTGTAAGTAAAGCCAGTAAGTGCTCTTCTCATGGTCTGCATTGCACTGACTCATACAATTAATTATCTAATTAGAAGAGCTGTCTGCAGCCACGAAGCCTTGGGCTGCAATCCTGTCAGATTTCACGAGCTAAGGAGGGTCAGTCTGGGTGAGGGCACAGGTTGAAACAAAGGGACATCCCATGGTAAGTGGAAGAGGACGACATTTGCCTTTTACTCCCAATCCATCCCTTCTCTCTGCTCCTCTCTGATGTTGCAGGTTGCTATTCCAGGAATTGCTGATCTTCAGCTTCATCTGAACCGTTGACTAATTGGTGGCCCAAATCCATCTGTCAGGAAGCTAGTATCTAGAGGCAGCTACTGGAAGGAACTGGTGTGAGGGTGGAGGTAAACTGGTGACAGATCTACTGCAGCAAGTGGGGCTGGCGCCAGTTAAAACTGGGTTTCTCTCTGGTATTATTGTGGCCTATAACAGAAGACACAGAGATGCATGGAAGGCCCGCACTTCTACCACTGTGTAGCAATAAAGGATTTCTTGAAAGAATAACAAAAACAAAAAGGGCTCACAATTCAGAGTGTGTTGAATCCACAGTTGACCGGCAAGAGAGAAGCAGCAGGGATCTGCCTGGTTCCTCTAAAAAAAGGAATACAACTTACCTTTTTGGTTGAAAGCACAGGAGTTTCTGTTAGTTCCCAAAGGGAGCTTTCCTTGCAGATGGGGAGATGCTTTGACCCATTTCATCATATCATAGTGCCATTTACTATTTTAAGATTGTTAGTTAAACAAGAAGCTTAAATAATTCTTGTCTTTCAAAAACACACATGGAAATAACAGTCTTCCCTCTCTCATATTTTTGAGAAATTAGTACTTCCCAGTGAAACTGCTTCACTGACACAAGATTCCTGCAGGACCAACAACACTCTGGAAAAGAGTTTTTGTTCCATGGCCCAACTATACGAAGTAGAATTTAAATCCTTGTAAATATGTGGCTGCCAGCAGTAACAAAATTAAACCTGCCACTGCAAATTCTGTATCTAAATTAATTCCAACTTTTGGAACAAATGCAATAGGTGAAGTTCAGGCACCTGGAAATAACGGAGATAACCACTGAGCTTTCTCCTTGAGTTGGTTTGGGAAAGGGCTGAAGTAAGAGCTGTCATTAACCCTGTACACAAGTCCTGAGGACTTGCAGAATTTACACAGCCTGTCCTCAACACAGTTTCTTTGCATTCAAGCTTCAGGAGAAACACGTATATGCACTGCAGCAAGATATTTGATTGTCTGAGCCACAACCCGTATTGTTTGTGTACCAGGAACATCCTACTCTTACTCTGAGGCCTTATCCCATAATTACTGTACTCCCTGAAAAGAATTGGAGGGAAAAGAGCAAAAAATTGTAAGCCCACAGTGTGTCACTAAGGACTGAAGTGGGGAATGAAAGTCTAATGTCTCTGCAGACAATACTAAACGATTTGGGAAATGTGCTGTTGGTTGAGCAAGCATGTCTGTGCTACCTCTCTCACACTGAGTGATTTGTTAACTGATATTAACAATGTGAAATAAGTGACTCTTCAAAACAGAGCTGCAATTGACTATCTGTTATTAGTGCATGGACATGGATGTGAAGAATTTGAAGCAATGTGTGGCATGAGTTTGCCGGATCATTCAAAATCTATTCATGAGAGCATAAGGCAATTGGAGGATGGAATGAACAAACTTGGAGAAGAAACTGGATCTTGGATGGATGGTGTGTTCAATTTATTTGACCTTTCACCAATGTGGAAGGGAATTTTAAGAGCACCTCTATATGCATTAATTGGTAGTGTAGTTCTTTTGATACCTGTGCCATGTCTGCTTTGGTACATTTGACATTCCATAGACAAAGCTCTCAAAGAGGTGTTTTTGGTTCAAACAGGAAGGGGAGATGTTGGAGAGCAGGGGACGTGGAAAACCCCTCAAACTGCCCTGGAGGGTCCGAGACCCTGGCTGGAAAGCACCGACCCCAGGAAAGCATTGTCTTTGACCTTAGTCCATGGGAAAAACTTCCAACACTCATAGATTAATCGAAAACAACAAAGATATAAAATAAATAGTAGTTTAGTTTGTCACAGGGCGAAAATTTGTAGTTTTGGGTTTTTAGTATGGAAGTAGATCAGAGCAAGATGGAGAATTTTGGGTGGCGTCTCATCTTCTTCTACTCCATCTTCTGCTGTGACGGTGGCACAGAGACATTGGAAGAATGGATTTGATGTAGAAATTGCATGTCTAGAATAGGTAGTAGCTATTGGTACGAAACTGTAAATATAGAACACTTTAAGAGTTAATTGGGTTAGAAACCCTTAAAAACTACCTTAGATCCTCTGTCCATGTTCCTGTAGCTGCACTTTTTAGCGTACTAAGTCTGCTGTCAGACCTTGAGACAAAAAATAGAATAAACATCTGTGAAGACCAAAGCTACAGGTTTCACTCATCTTTTATACCCTGGTACACGACTTTGAGAGGAAGAGGCCCTAATAAGGGGATTGATGGAGTGGAAATTCCATCATTCTTTAAGTATAAGCAACTGTTTCTGAGCATGATTTATTTGTGGTTGTTCTTTTGGGGTTTTTTTCAATAATATGGATTAATTTCCACAGTGAAATGAAGGGAATCTCTCTCCAACAAACCACCCCAAGATCAATCAGGCTGTGTTCTGTTGTGCTGGCAAGCTTTATTGTTTGTTGTGCCAATACAATTATTCAGGATTCTAATGGATAAGGCAGTGTACAGAGAAAATTAGGCTTGCATTGTGAAGTTCCTCCATCATAAAAGCTTCAGATTAAGCACCTGGGCTTCTGGGCACTATTCATGGTGTGCACTTGCGAGCACGGCATTCGCACAGCGAGGCGGAGGGGATGTAGTGCTGCACCATGGTCCCGTTGGGACACCGCAGTGGGATCGTCACCGTGGTGGTCTGAGTGGCTGTGCAGCAGCTGCAGTTGTCTTCCCACTGCCCTGCCTGAGCAGAGTACCTGGTGGTGCTTCTGCACTTGCCCTAAATGGAAAAAGAGAGCTGAAGTTTGGACAGAGCCGCATCGCACTCAGAATCCCAGTTCTTTCCTTCAAAATACCCGTGGGTGGCTTTCTCCAGCTCCTGTGCCCTGCTGCAAAACATGAGCTCAGAAACAGGTGCCTGACTCCAGAACATGGGGTGCTGCTCAAAGAGTAACTTCTTATGAGCATAAGCAGAGCAAAGGAGAGGTGAAGAAACTACTCACACATACAAAAAATAGCCCAGAATTGAAAATCTCATAGGGAATGTCCAGAGCTATGGTGTTGGCTTCTGAGCAAATGTGGCTATCATGCATTCAGAAAGCTCTTTAGCCCAAAAGCTGCAACCCACACACCCACTGTTCCCCTGCTGGTGCTATTTTTTCTTGTTCTGCTTGTCTGGCCACTTAACTAGTTTAGACCAAGCTGTCAGTGCCTGTAGCTATAAGCCTTCATGATGTAAAAACAAGTAGCCCCACATAACACTCTGTCAGAGTCCATTTCCTCAGGTGGCTTTGTGTTCTTATTTCCCAGTCTAGTTAAATTAAAATCTCCTATCATGATCAGGGAGGACTTTAGAAAAAAAACGTACTTAATACTATTTATTCCCAATATAAAATCTAGACTTCTGCAGGAGAAACATCTATACTCATGACTTTATGGCTAAGTACTATTTACTTTGTAGACAGGACAAGGAGCCAAGAATTATTAGTTATGCCATAACTTGGATTGCGCACAAGGGTTGATTAAAATCCTTGTATGGGGCTTGGGTATCTTGGAAAGAGCAGAGATGCAAACACCCAGAAGGGAAGTTATACTCCTGTTTTAACAGGAAGTTGCCATATAAGGTGTAAGCAGTTACGGGCTGGAAACTAAACTTTAAATCTGATAATGGAAGACAAAAGATACAGCTTGGTGCCAAGGCTAACGGAGGAATTCCAGAGCTTATAGGACACGCAAGTTAAATCTTGGCACTCAGGTTGAAAGGTCTTTTAAAGTGTCATTTATCTAAATACCTATTTAAATTCCCCTAATCAACCCAGAGGCTTGGTGCTTAACTGCAGACTCTGAGCTCAAAATCAGCTTCACAAATGTGAAGATAAGTGTTTCTTTTTTTTTTATGTAGGAAGTCCTAACAGAGGTACTTCAGAGTTAATTATTTCTGATGGAAGCAAAAGAGTGGAATGAACAAAGCCTCTGTGTCTAACACATGTGCCTTTTTTCATGCTGGTTTGACTGGGGAAAATTCAGCATCACCAAATTACTTCAGGAAATAAGTGCCAATGAGGTTAACACCAAGTCAATCAATGAGAAACCACTTAACTAAAGTGAAACAATGGTGGAGGGAAAGGTTTCCTTCTGGGAAAGAAAAAAGGGAGGTCTTGGGGCAGAGGGAGGGTTGATTTTTTGTTATTTACCTCACAATGAGAAATGGGCACCTCTTTTTCAGCCACACATCCATTGATATTCCCATACTGCAGTCTGGTACTTACTGGATGACATTCCACCTCCACACCTACCAAGCAAAAAAAAAAAAAGTGTTTGACACTGCTGACAATTGCTTTTTGTAACTCACTTCCCTTTACTCCTGAAATTGCTGTCAGTGAAATGTTATTCCTGGTAAAATCCCTAGCTGGGTGTGTCTTCTTAGAGTAACTCATGTAGAGAGCTGTGTGACTCTTTCACACTACTAAAATTCCACTAGAGGATTGTTTCCCTCATGTTTCTTTTCAGCTGAGTGCTTTGTTTTAAAGTCAGCTTGGCCATCTAACACCAGCCTCTTCCCTGGTTGTAGACAACTCTCCTGTTAACTCCCATAACTAACAGGGAATCTGTTCCCTCACTTTCAAAGACAACCCCATCATTAATATGCTCAAATATAAACTAATCCAGAATATTTTCTTCTGAACTCTTGTGTGTTTTGGTCTGCATCTAAAGACTTGCGAAGGAGCCAATGCTTTTTTTCAGTGGGTATTTTGTGCACAGACAACAGCAGTGTAGTGTTTACTGTAGTTTTAAGTCTCTGTGAAAAGACAGGCTCCTACTCCTACTCATTTCTAGCTAATCTATGAAATTTTTGTGTTTAACAGAATATGGGACTGATTTTTAGGTACTACACAGAAGCATTTCAGAAAACTGAAGAAATTCAGCAGGGCAACTGCATAACGAAGTACATACAGAAAGGGAAGAGAAAGGTATCCATCTTCCTACCAGCAAACACAGATTTCCATCGGAATGTTGGCACAAAATTGACTCTGTGCCTTGCTAAAACCTTAAATCTCATTTAAAACAATGCAGCTCCTTTCTGGTTCCAGGGCTGGAAATATCCTTTCTCTTTTAATGATTTCATCACTCATTTATAAAAATTGTTCACCTGAAAGGAGAGTTGTGTTCACACTATTGAAAATCAAAAAAAAAAAAGGTCATCAGCCTCAGCTTCATCCCCTTTTTGATCCTGACTTACCAACTTGTTTTCTAGTTACTTTACTTCTGTTATTAATTTTTTGTTTACTGCCTCCTCTGCAAAGGCAAGTGCTTGTAACTTAAAATAAGACATGTGAGATTGAGAGCAACAGAGAAAAGAGGTGAGAAGAGAGATGCAACTTCTTTTTAAATGGGGAAATAATGAATATCCTCTGCCAATTATTAAGTCCTGTGGCTAGCACCACAAAAATCTCATGAGAAAATAAGACCTTTTCACTTGTGCGCTCCCACAAACTTAAAAGCTGGAACAAAGCCTTCAGACACAGTAAAAAACTCCAGTTTTTTAGGCATAACAGAAAGGGAAACTGGCTCCTCAACCAACTCCTTTGCCCAAGGACTTGTAGGACTCTGCTGAGCCAAAGGCATCAGCCTGAACTTGAGGGAGCAAGTTCTTTGCCCAATTTTTTATGACACAGAGACATCTGAAAGACTCTCTCAAGACCTTGGAAGATAATGTGATCTATGTCCATGAGAAACTGAGCTACATCCAGGCAAAACATCATTGGGAATAAGGATTTGAAGGTCCATTCAATACTGGAGGTTTTAGGCATGTAGTACATCACTTAGATCGATTTGCCTTTGCTGCTGCAGGGAGGTATCACTTTTAAATGACTCTAACTGTCAAATAAATCTATGTATTGATCTGTGCTCATTTGGAACTAGCTTCTCCTCAATTACAATGGTTGGCACTCACAATTAGTAGAGCCTGACCACCACCCTGTCTTTTAAATCTCAAAATCTGTTTTTGTTAATAAATTTGAGTATTCCTTACTTGTAGCCTGGTAGATGAAAGCTCCCTTAACCAAATTACCTGTTTGATCCATTCGACGACAGTCTCTCAATACCTTCCTGACTTCTATCTCTCAAGCCAGAGCTCAGTGATTACCCAGACAGGCAAAGGCTGCAAACTCTCTAAGAGTCACCATCCTTCATCAGGGGTATTATTGCAGCAGCTCCTTGCCAGTGTGGTGATGGGCCGCTGTGCTGGCCATCTTTTATTTATGAGCACATGCATTGTGAAAATAAGAAAATTAAAAGACATAACACAGACAAGATGTTGATATTCTGACCTTAAAAGACAACGTCAATCCTTTGTTATCTCTTTTTAATTTTATAAAAGCTACAGAATTATTTTTTATTTACAGTGGAGAAAACTGAGAGGTTATCTGCTCACAAATGCATCAGAGATTCATTTTAGAAATGAGAACCCAACCCTGCAATCCTTTCTTATGTAAGCAAACCCTTCCTACTCTCACAGCCTGACTGACATTCAAATTATCCACACAAAGACGCATGAAATTGTGAGTTGCAGGACTGACCCCCATACTGGCACATTTAAGAAGCAATCAGGCTGTTCCATAGGAATACATTTTCCCTACTATTTCTGGTTAATGTGGTATCAAAAACACTACTGCCACCAGGGTTGGGCTTTTTTGATTAATTAATTTTAAGTTGATTGATTATTCATGAAGTGTTTTCCTCACATATTCAGTAGTATCAGGTTAGATAGACTTGTCAGGCTATCTGTGCAGGACTGTTCCTGTTATCACCAGATGAACAATAAAATAAAACATTCATAATTAACATCTACATAAAATGTGGAGAGTATCTATTTCTTTCTAAGCACTTGGGAATACTGTCAAAACACGTGTTCTAGATGACAAAACATGACAGCAGCATCCCAGTCAGAGGGTGGGCTTCTGTAATGGTTTATTATAACCATATTGCTAAGCTGTTTCATTACACTGCATATTATGGAAAATGTAGATACTTACACACTCTGCCTTTTCCATACAAGATTTCTGGATTATTTACTTACATGTATCACAACAAGTGTTGCCAATTTTTGCAATTCTGCCCTAAAATGATAAAAAAAAAGAAAACTCAAATTTTGGCACAAGTGATACACTTCTGTTCTGCTGAAAGAAGATGTATAAAGCAGGGTACTAGGCAAAAAAAAAAAAACCCACAACACAAAACCACAAAAACTGAATTTCTATATTATACAAAAATCATAAGTCTACATTAATAATCTCCTCTTTACCAATTTTAAGATTTTGAACTTGTGATGGAATGCGTTGGTGGCTAATTGGAAGTAATTGACTTATTAGCAAGTCCAACACCTA
Source organism: Donacobius atricapilla (assembly GCA_013397315.1). NCBI lineage: Eukaryota > Metazoa > Chordata > Aves > Passeriformes > Mimidae > Donacobius > Donacobius atricapilla. Next base: position 62,353 of record WBMY01017399.1, read on the forward strand.
AAAATCACTCTCTCACCTTCTATTAGGAGCTTTCTAAAATAAAGACATTAAAAACAAATAAATTCCTGGAAATCAGAAGGATAAAACCAGTAGCATTCAAGTTTCATATCTGTTTATGAAATATCACATCTGTCAAGTAAGCTTTAAAAGACATAAAACTTTATGTTTCTTGTTTCATTGCTACCATCCAGAAAATAATTCTCAGAAATATATGTATGGTGCAAATTATTGAAAAACTATAGTGAAAGGGAAAATGGAGAAATATTTACACTGCAGGGTCATGCCATTGTTGCACTAAACCCCTGAGCTTACATGCAAAAGTTTGAAGGCTTTTTTAATTAAAAACACTAGAATTTGATCTGCAACAAGATGAAAACCATTGATTTTACAGCTTAAATAGTTCTGTTTAGGGGGGATAGGAGAAGAATAAATGCAGTTTGAAAAATTCTGTGCAAAAAGTAAACTGATTTTCACTGATTTTCCATTAACATCTCTTGAATATGATAATAACCCCAAGCCTGTAAAATAATGCAGCATTTTTTTTTCTAAATCTTTGTTTATACAACAAAACTGTGTATTATAATTTCACAAAGTGAGAAATGGCCTGTAGAAGCTTTATTTTTTCCCACATTATACATAACAAATCCTCCATTTGTTTCATGTGTATGAGCAGAGAGGTTTGGCCACAAGCTTTATTAAAGGTTCCCAGCTTCCTGCCATGCCCAAGAAAATGGGAAGAGGTGAATATAAAACCTGTAAGATGTGTACAACCTGACAGAAGAAAAAGCAGGGCCCCATGTGCTACACTCACACCTCAGTCTGTTCCTCAGCGTCTAATTAACCACAAATCACAAGAAAGATGAGTGGATACTTTGTACAGGGATTTTTATTGTGCTAAACAACTGCAGGTGTGGAAGTTTGATCTTCCTACAGCAGTGTGAAAATTCCTTTCCCTAACCCCACGTAACAACAGAGAAAAAATTCTTAGCATTTCATATGCATATTTCTCAGTCTGTGGCATTGTCCATACAGTTTTGCTCTGGATCCCAAACTGAAAACATTGTTAGGAGCACCACTTGCAAATGTTTGATACTTCAAATATTCAGCTTCATATTCATAACAGAATTGTGGTCAGCAGTCAGCACACTCCTACAAAAAGCCAGCTTATATTTTAGAGCAGAGAAAACCTACATCTTCCCAAATTTCAGAATAAGTTCATATTCATTTTAGCCAAGGTATTGGGAGAGGGTTGGGGTTTCCCACCCCAGCACACAGAAGGCACCAGAAACATGACTGAGTCCAAGGGGAAACCTGGAAACAGGACCCGTTTCACTACTTACTCCTTCAGCCAAGCATCTTCTGGCATCAAATGGAGGACAGCCAGTGATTCTCCTTTCCCAGATGAATTCCCCTCTCTCATTTACTCTACAGGAGTGACTGTCACAGCCATCCTGAAGGGATGTGTTTGCCTGGAAAGATCAACGGGCTGTTAGCTTTACACAGAAACAACAGTGGACAAGAAGTTTTCAGGATACTATTTTGCTGTCATCTGAATTAAAGTATCATGGTGGTGACATTTATAAAACACGGAAATCTTTACTAAACAGCATTGTCTGTCAACAAAGTCACTATCTTCTGTTTAATTCCCTGGCCATACTGATCACAGCTCTGCCCAGGCTGCCAAAACCTGGCCTTTTTCAGCTCTTAAAAGGGAATTTCCATTAACTTAGGAAAAAAACTTCTCTAAGAGATTTGGGGGTCTGGCTATGATTTGTCTTTTAAAGAGACATATAGACAATTATTTACCTTCTGGATGAGTTGGAAACTTATTTAGAAATTATATATAAAACCACACCCCCATCCCCACATCAAATCATTTTGGTTGGAATAAACCCTTAAGAACAAGTTCAGCCATTAACTTCCCACTGCCAACCAAGTCCACCACAAAACCACATCTCTAAGAGCGCATCCACACATTTTTAAAATCTCTCCAGGGCTAGCGACTCAACCACTGCCCTGGGCAACCTGTACCAAAGCTGGACAATTCTTCCAGTGAAAAAAAAAATTAATACCCAATCTAAACCCCCCCTGGCGCAACTCAAGGCTGTTCCCTCTTGTCCTGTCCCTTGTTCCCTGGGAGCAGAGCCTGACCCCCACCTGGCTGTGCCCTCCTGTCAGGGAGTTGTGCAGAGCCAGAAGGTTCCCCCAGAGCCTCCTTTTCTCCAGGCTGAGCCCCCCCAGCTGCTCCAGACCCTTCCCCAGCTTCGTGGCTCTTCCCATACTCTACCCGTCTAAGACTTCTCAAAGGAATGGAATAAAAGAAAACTTTAGATGTGTCTCTTGTGACAGAGGATGGGGTTTAACCAGAAAAATATCCATTCCACTTTAAGAACATATCATGCATTAATGACAGGCTGGATATGGCTCTGAGCAACCTGCTCTACTGGAAGGTGTCCCTGCCCACAGCAGGGTATTGGGACGAGATGATCTTTGAGGTCCCTTCCAACCCAATCCATTCTACAATTTTGTGCTGGAGAAGTTTCTCAAAATTCACATTTTCAATTTAACTATTTCACATTTAAAACGAGGGTTTTCATTTCCTCTAAATACCTGTTTGAGGTCATATTCCAGCTGAAGTTCCTTGATAACATTCCTAAATCTAGAATGCCCCTCTAGAATTTGCACTGTGGTATGAAGTATCCTATTTTTTTCATTTACAAACAAATTAACTTCTTTGATCAATAATTCTGAGATACAAAAACACTGGTAATACCATCTACCTGATCAAAAAGGAAGAAAAATGTGCTTCCCTGGAGTTCAACAGAAGTTGACGATATATTTAGATTTACTTATAAATAAATGAAAGAGTGCTTAAAACTTACCTGAAGATACTGAACCCTTCCATCTCTCAGCCTGATGCCACATGAAGTTGGCACACATTTTCCACAGCAAGAGCCAGGGATTTCCTGCCTTCTGTAGTTCTAGAAGATGAAGAACATTTTTCTGGGTTTATTTTGTTTTTCACATGCATCTGATATTTATTTTAAGAAAAATTAAAAAAAAAAAAGATTCAGCGGACAAAATGATAGCCACCAAAACGCTTCTCAGTAAAACCAATGAATTCTACGCAGTGAAACATGGAAAAGTAGTTGGAAGTCCTGAAACTGGAGAAAAGGGCAAAATATCCAGTAAGCATTGGGCAGGGAAAGGGCAGAACAAGGCTAAGCTGGAAAATTGGGAGTATGGAAAGCAAAAGAAAATGGCTTGATAATACAAGAGAGTAAAAGAACATCAGAAAAGGTGCAATATAATAAAAGAGAAAAGGAGAGAAAGGAAGAAAAGGGGAATAATGGAGCCCCACAAACAGCATTGAAGGGAAAACGTGGCATGGAAAAGAGCATGGGGGAATGAGCAGCACTACGTGGAGAGGCAGCAAGGTAGAGTGGATAATGGAAAGGAAAAACCAAACCAAGCAGAAAGGAACTGAGCTAACACATGAAGTGTCCCACAGTAACATCCCCAGCTGCTCCAGAGAACCAACAGCTGCTTATGATGAGATGAACACTTTTAAGGAAACAAACACTTTCTGGTTCAGTGAAGGCATGCGTGTTATCCATATGTTTTTTATAGAAAGAGAATTTGAGGAGAGGGGGTCACTATTAAATCATTGGGGGGGAAACGTAGTTCATTGTTATTTAGGTGAATTTTCCCTACTGGCAAAAATATAAGCACCTAAAGCAGGTCATAAAATGACCAAAAAATTACCCTCCTGAGCAGAATATGCTGGAGTTGGCTGCACTTCAATTGCCAGTGCTTTTACTCACACAACTTCAGCATCCAGGAGAAAGCAGGTGCTCCTGAGAGAATTGGTACTCTTAACTCATTTGTACTCTTAAATTTTATCCATTAGCAAGGAATTGCTTTTAATCTGGGTATACCATGAAGTCAAAGGCTTTGAGACAGGAAAGATCCTATGAAGTGCATGAATCCCACTGGCCTTAAGGGGATGAAGACATTCTGTATCTTATTTGATTTTTTTTTTTCCCTCAAGCTCCACAAACTCATTACAATGGCTAGGAAGGGATATATACTCCTAGACTTGCAACTTCCCTTGGGTAGCTGCACATCTCCCAAACACAAGTTCACAGTCCTTAATAAGCCTAACTGGAAATGGTCCTTTCTTCAGGGTTTTCTGTCTAGTCTATACTTTTGGGTCACGTGGGGAAAAGGAGCTGTTTGGGAAATGTGTGGGTGGTGAAAGAAACAGGAGAGTAATGTTTCCCCTCCTTTTTTTTTTTTTTTATCATGTATTATATTGATTCCTCTACCTTTAATTTCTACAGCTGGCTCCTTGCATTGAGCAGCAAGAATGGATGTTTGTGTATCTGTGTGGGAACATACACATGCACACATGTCTCTTGCCACAAATTCAATCTGGTGTATCTGGGTCTTTTTTCATGGATCTGCCAGGTTGTATTTTGTGGAAGTTATATTTTGAGAAAGATGCTCAGCACTGAGCTTGGCCATTTATTTTCCCTTCAGAAGCCTATGTCTATAATCAAACCTTACAGGAGGGGTAATATTAGGGTCTAGAACCACAAAATGGTTCTAGTTTCCAGATAGTCCTTTTTGTCACAGGCTATATCCACACTATCAAATAAAAGGGGTCAAGGCCAGTTTGATGGCCCAGTGGACAAGTGGAACACTTACGAATTATCTGAGCTGCATTCTCCACGTGAAATTGGCTGGTCTTGGGTTATCCTAACCACTGACCTGTCCCTGGACATCATTTGGAAATCACAACATCATTTTTTCTACTCACAACAGGCCAGCTAGGACACTGTTGACAATTCTTCAAGAAAAAGGGTTGCATGAAATAACTTGAGCCTGTAGTCTTGCTCTACTTTTTTATTGGTAGAGATTACTCTCTCCAGAGACTTAAGTACACTTCCAGTCTTTTCCAGTTCTGCTTCTGGATAGGAGATTGGATTAATCAAAAACTCTGCCCCTCTCTGTTCCAGGGACTCTATCAGTGTACGCCCCTCCTGGACATCATCCAGGAACCCCACATGATCATATTGGAGATGTGGATTTTGGGTGCCACGGCCACCCCTTGCACAGGCCCTGGGTTTGGTTGGGCTCATTTGGCTCTATCCAGGGAAAGGATGAAGAAGAGGAAGAGGTATTTAAGTTTTTTTCTGTGAAACTTCACTGCTGGTCTGTGCTCTTTAGACACAGGGAGATCAAACCAGCCTCTGCAACTCACTTAAGTCTCCTTCTACTCGAGGTATTGGTATTGAGAGAAAACTACACAACTGAGCAGAGCTAATCAGGCAAGCCTGTCACGCTGTTGGTCAGTGGAGTAAGAAATGGAAGCTAAACCCCTCTGGCTTTCTCAGCCAATGTCATTCCTTGCAGGTGATGGCACCAAAGCAGCAGCAAAGACTTCAAAAACCAGATGGGGACAATCACTTCAAATCACCAAAGGCATGGGCTGGGAAGCAAACAAATGCTACTGAGCCCAGCTTTTAGACAATTTGGAAGAGTCATAGGAAAGGCCTAAAGCACGGAGATCTGGCTGAGCTGCCAGATATCACTGTAGGAAAGAGGACTCAGCAGTTCCTGTTGCAAGTAATTTGCCAAACCTTTTATTGCCCTAAGGGTAAGTCATTTAAAACAAGCAATAAAATGTGCCTGTGGAGATGAGTACCAAGTAAAGTTATCTTTTCTGTGCTGAGGATTTGTATCAGACTTGGTGTGCATCATCCAATTCATGGAAAGAACACAGAGCCAAGACTTCTCAGAAGAACCTGAAGAAAGGCCAAAGGCCCCAGAGTTGTACCAGACGTAAATGGGTGCGTATAGAGAAGAACACGACTCTCACCAGATGCATTCCTAAGCAGACCCCCCCAGAGTGCTCCCACTCACCACTGGGCAGGCCTGGCAGTTCAGTTTGGTGCACCTCAGCGTGTATTTCCGAGGCGCTGTCTGGAAGCAGTCACACGTTGTGCACTGATCCACCATCAGGCGCCTCCCGTGCTGGAACATCGGAACCATTTGTCAGTTAGTGACCATCTCACCAGCAAAATTCAAATAAACATGGGACTTCAGGTTAAACCTCCTTCATTAAATCCTGTACTGCAATCCTTTGCTAGAGAAACAAGAAACCCATGCTGACAAGTTTCCAGAGACCCCAATTTTTTTCTTCTTTAATTCCAGAACAAGCAGCATGGCATGAGGCTATTTTTCAAGAAAGCCCTTTAGAAGTCCTTAATCTGAGAAATGGCATTGGCCTTTCTTTGCCTACAAATCTAGCAAAGAAAGGGATCCTTGAAAGTCATGAGGCAGATTTTTTTTTATTCTGACTACATGGTTGCCAAGAATTCATTTTTTGAGTGTGATGAATTGATTTGACAACGAATTTTTATTCTAGAGCCGTTACAACCCACAGATTACAGGCAGAAATTGCTTGTTATTGTTTTTATAACATCACTGCTTGGAATCTCTAAAGGCCTAAAAGTTTAAAATTAAGAAAAGACAAATAAAAAAATCCCCAGAATTACTGATTAAAGAACTCTACTGTCCATAGTTATAAGCAAATCAGGCTGAGCACAGTTCAAATTCCCTGAGCTCTTCTCTAGCACCTTGTTTTCTGGATCCCATCACTTTTTCAAAGCAAGCAAAAAAGACATTTAAAATGCAGAGCAAAAATGCCAAACCATTAAGAAACAAAAATACGTAGAGTCAGTAATTGGTTACCCTGCACTGAAAGAAATTCTAAAAACAAACTCTTTTTCCTCCCAAGTGCAAAGCCCTTCAACACCAAAATAACAAACCACAAAGGTTGAAGGGGCAAAGTGGAAGCAGCCTACTCAAGATTTTCACACACTTCTAAAAACTAAGAAATAAGGGAAATAAATAAGGTAAGACAACTTAGACAAATCTGCTAGATTATAAAAGGTTTGAATTGTACTTCAGATATTAATGGAATGCCACCGTTAATTTCACTTGGTACTGTGCATACCCTCAGATTCCTTTTTGAAATATTAAATGCTCATGAAAAAAATGGAGCAAAAACAAGAAGCTGGCCACAGTAACAGCATAAAAGTAATGCATTTATGGGTAGTTTAGAAGCAATACTCTGAAGGACAAATGTCCTCAGAACAGAATTTTAACTGCATTCTTATCCTGTGCCCCAGGACACCATAGGTCCTCAGGCCTCCATAACTAGTAACAGTAATGACTCTCTCCTGAGGTCCAGAAAAAGGATCCTCCACATAAAACATGATGAAAGAGGAATTACCAAAGGGGAGATCCCTGTCTTTTATCAGCTCAGCTCGAGATCTGAATATGGGATTCCTCAGCTTTCCAGGTTTAACCTTTTGTAGTGGCTATCATTAACCTGGAGGGTTAAAAAACCTCAGTGGAGGCAGACATGGGGATACACTCAAAATTTTGCAGCTGGAGAGACAGGGTGTGCTGGTTTTGGCTGGGGTACAGATAATTTCCTTCCCAGTGGCTGGAACGGGGCTGTGGTTTGGATTTGTGCTGCACACAGGGTTGATAACACAGAAATGTTGTTGTTATTTCTGAGCAGGGATTCCATAGAGCCAAGGCCTTTTCTGCTTTTCCTACTGCCAGGCTGCTGAGGAGACTGGGGGTACATGGGAGGCTGGGACGAGACACAGCCAGGACAGGTGACCCCAACTGACCAAAGGGACATTCCAGACCTTATGGCATCATGATCAGAATATATAGTGGGGAGAAGCAGGAGGAAGGGGGGAAGTTTGGAGTTATGGCACTTGTCAAGTCACCATTCTGCTTGTCTGGGAAGGTTGAACACCTGCCCAACCATGGAAAGCAGTGAATGAATTCCTTGTTTTGCTTTGCTTGCACAGCTTTTACTTTCACTGCCTTCATCCCAACCCAGGAGTTTTCTCACTTTTACCCTTCCCATTCTCTCCTCAATCCTGCTGGTGGGGAGTGAATGAGTGGCTGCTGGCTGGGGTCAAAACTCAACACATGGAGAGCAAATATCCTATGAAGCTTCAGATTTCTTGTTTGATCTCAACACTGGAAAGCAATCAGACAACAGAGTGACAGTTCTAGTGCAGGCCACAGGACACAGTTTATCAAAGAATGCCTCAGTGGCTCTAGGCTTTAGCACAAAGAAAGGGTCTACAAAAAGAATCACTGGTTCCTCATGGAATCCTCTAATAGTTCTAACATTCCAATTAAGTACAAAATAGATAAAGTTGAATTCATATGACAATCACTGTGAGAGGCAGGAACACAAGGATTACTAGAGATATGCTGAAACGAAATCTTCACATGCAGGTGTCTTGAACTTCTGGGAGCAGGTCTTGCCCCAATCCCAAATTTTCTTAGCATGACAGAACCAAACAAAATAATGGATTGATATAGACTTTTCCCTTTATATAACACACCTATCATGTGCTTTCTTGGCTAGCTAGGAAAGAAATGTCAATGCCTGCTAACCCAGTGCCACCAAAATAACCTGAATAAAAAAGCTCAGATCTGCTCAGATAATCTTCAAAAATGCTACTCAGCAAAACCCTGAGAAAACAAATGAGAGATACAGATAATCCTTTTGGTAAATACAGCCACCTGCTTGGAAGCTTGCAGTTAAAACCCACAGCATTGTTAAGAACAGCAGAGTGGATGCAATACACCAAATGACTGGAATATAATATTGGTAACCAGATACACAACAAAAATGTAAAGGGATTAAGGACACAGTCAATTATCAGAAATGCAGTAAAAGACTCAAAACTAGGAACTATTCAGGGAAGGAGTTAATGTAGAAAAGTTTTCCCTTGATATAAAATGAAACTTGAAGCCTATTCTTAAAGGACCCAACATGAAGGGTTTGAAATCCAGGAAGTATAAACTTTGTGGACACCACATCTTCCTTCCTGACTAAGACTCTGGAACCCGTTACTGGCAGAGAATATACAAGACAATCCTGTAGTGATGCCAAATGCTTAAAATATTTCAGACCTGCAGCTAATTAACTTAGAGTAAGTCATTAAATGAAGCAAGTTTAAGAAATTTTAGGAACTTTTTTCCAATACTGCAGAAGCTGAGACATTTTATTTTGAAGTTTTCAAAACACAGACACTTCTTATTTTGCCTTCAATGTGACATTTTCTTTCAAAATTTGCTTATGTTTCTTTTTAAATTGTTTGTAAATATTTTTAATCGCTTGAAGAGAGAAAAAGTACTTTACTTGACAGATCAGGTGAATATTTTGTTGGAGGAGAAAAAAATTAGTTGGTCATGGCATAACAGCACCCAACTGGAAAGGGCTTTGCAATACAGAAATTATAATATATAATTATATAATATATAATCCTATATAAGAGATGGTGACAAGAGCTGCTAATTACTGTCCTGCTTGACATTCCCTACAAATATTGTCTGTATAGGATGCCAACTAGTTCTGTCAACATACGATAGAGGAAATAAGCAGAGGGATTAAAGAGAAAGTAGATTATTCCAGAATTTATCACTTTTAAACCAGTGTTCTGACAAAAAAGCTTTTCTTTTCTGACAAGAAAAACAAGAGTTTTTCCTTGGATTTAATTCTACAGGGAAGTCATCTCTAGACAGAATGATGGACGCTTAATGACATGGTTTTAGCTCTTAAAAACTGATAAACTTATGCCTTTGGACTACGAAAAAAAATATCCAAACCACAAGAAATAGATAGAGAAAAGTTCTCTCTGCCACATCATTAAAATATAAAGAGATTTGAGTCCATTTACTTTTAAATAAATCAAAAAGGAAGACGCACGTTGACAAAGCAGGAATGAGTAGGTTAAAGTTAGGTTAAATGACTAAAGAGAACCTGTTTCCCTGGGGGATGGTGAGAATAGTTAGAGCTCTTTTACACCAGAGGTGCTGCCAGAATATGGATTTAGGGAAACAATGGACAATTGACAGAGCTCTCCAAAGATAAATGCGGCATAAATGAGATCAGATGCTTAACTCCCATCATTCCCACTATCATGGGCTGGGCTAAACATGTCTTAATCTATCCATTAAATAAGCAGTTGAGAAAAAATTTCCTCACAGGGCATATCAGCAGGGATCTTGAAAGGGAAAAGAGGTCAAACAGGGAGGAAGCTCAGCTTTCCTGTCCCTGCTAACAGCCAAGGAGGGATACCTCTCCTTCCACACAGGTGGAGGAAGTCTCCATCCGTGCTTTAATCTGCCTTATCCCCTAAGCAGAATATGGGAAGATTTTGCTTCCCCAAAGTGGGCAAGGATCACTTGGGAGATTAACCCTTGTAGAGAGTTTCCTGTATGTTTGGTAGTCTGCAAACTGTTACAAAATGCACATCACCACAGTTTCTAAGCACTCTTTTCAAGCATCCTTCAAGATAAGGAAACATTGCTGTCCCCATTTTTCAGAGATGCTCATTGTCATTTAGGAAGACCCTGGTAGAGTCAGGAGCTGGACATAGGCCTGCTGAGCCCCTTGGCACTGCTTTTACTCCAAGATCTCACTTGCAGAGATTCTATCTGGAAAAGAAGCTGCCCTGTATTCTGTATGTGTATATTCTGAGAAGTGGGTGTCTTTCAAAAGCTCATTCATATATTTAAATATCTTGCCATCCCAGCAAGTAAAAGGAATTAGTGTCTTACCCCAATAACAGTGCCATTCAAAGGACAACCATTCAGGGGTGCTGAAAAAGAAAAAAGTATTCCATTTAGCATTACCATTATGATGACAATTTCAAGATTTAATCAACCACAGTTGTGCTTTTTTTTTTACTCAGTACAGTTCCAGCTTGGAGAAATTTGCATCCAGTTTCACTGTAAAGAGGCATAACTGACCCCCCTTACACTATACCTTGAAAGGCAACAATTTGTCAGAGCTACAATTGATGCTGAATAAAAATATCTCTGGCTGAGATGTTTTTGAACAAGTACATGGCAGAAACTTTCCCCTCCAGTTCAAGCCTCACACTCTCAGGAGATGAACTCAGGTTTTCTGCAAATGAGAGAGCATATACCGTCTCCTCCTCCCCTCACTGGTCCCTCCTCACCCTGTGGCTGCACACACACTTGTCAACTAAACATCACTGTGAGTCTTCCCAAACTGAGGCCAATTACCCAAATGTTTTGATTTAGACTTGAGCCAAGACTATGTTAGGAATCACAGAATCATAAGCTTGGCTTGGAAGAGACCCTTAAAGATCATCCAGTTCCAACCTCCTGCTATGGGCAGGGACACCTTCTACAAGCCCAGTTTGCTCTGAGCTCCATTCAACCTGGCCTGGAACACTGCCAGGGATAGGGCAGACACAGCTTCTCTGGGAAAACTGTGCCAGGGCCTCAGCACCCTCACAGGGAACAATTTCTTCCTGATATCCAATCTAAACCTGATCTCTAACAGTCTCTCTTGTCCCGTCACTTCAGGCCCTTGTCAAGGGTCTCTCTCCATCTTTCCTGCGGGCTCCCTTCAGGTCCTGGAAGGCAGAATTCCCCCCTCCCCTTTTGCCCATGGGGCTTTAGATGCAAGAGCAGGTGCTTCTGTACTCAGTGTCTGAATTACACAGGAGCCCTTTAAATTGGGGCTATGCTTCCAAAACACACATTTTCAAAACTGTTGTTGAGAAACAGAAAATCACCCCATGAAACAATTCATGCTGGAGTGATCCCCTTTGTCATCCCCCAAACCTTACCACATCTGCAGGAAGGACAGCAGTCTATCACTTGGTCGCAGCGCAGCTCAGTTCCCTCTGGACAGTCAGGCACATCCATTTGGGAGCAAGAAACATTCTTTTGCTGCACAAAAACCTCATTGTTCACCCGGACACACTCATTGACAACGCAGCGGTTCCAGGGAGATCGCCACTCCGTGCCCACCTGAGGGGAGGTTGTGAGAGGATTAAATATAAGCAGCAGTATTTTTGCCCCTGAATTGAGGGAAGGCCACCCCAGCCAGATGCTGGCTTGCCAAAAGCACATTTACTGCCTCAGGAACAGTGTCACACAGCAGTTCTCCACAAACCCTTACCATGACAATCAGTTTACAAAGCATGCTGGGTTTGTAGAGAATAAGAATTACAAGAGTATCCTTTAAAAGGGACAGGTCAAATAACATGTGAAGAGGAAAAGCACTCCTAACAGGAGTTAATGGGCACTTATTCCCTGCTGACTGGCTGGACTGCACTGCAGCTGAGCAGCCCTCCTTTCTGCTGCAACCTGCCACAAATCAGCTCTGCTAAGCCCAAAGGAGGCTTTAGCAATAGGCTCTAGACCTGAAACACTTGTAAATGTAGAAAAGACAAGATCCTGTTGACAGCTCTCTTATTATCATCCCCCACAGGTCAGACAAAGCAAGAACTTCAAGTGCTATTTATGGGAACAGACACCAACAGAGGCCAGGAGGAAGATGCTGCCACAGTTCAGTGCTGGGAGGACCTGCTCATCTGCTTTTATTCCTTCACTGACACCACTCTGAATACACTTCAAGAACAGCAAAACTGAAGATCAGATCCCCCAACTGCAGTCAATTCAAACACCTTTGCTCAGAAAGTTAGGAAACACATTGCTCTAGTGGGTTAAATACTTAATTCTTCACTAATGACGGAAGAGTTACAAGAGGGCATAGCAAGAAAGAGACTGCAGAGTATAACTATTAATGTGTTAGGACAACACAAAGTCAGTGAGAGACAGTGGGACACAAAAAAAGGCCTTCTGAAGACTTGTTTGATGAAGCAGAAAAGAATAGTGATCCACATTAAGAAATCCCCTGGTTAAAACCAGGAAAAAGGCAGGATGCAGAATGACACTTTAACAAGCTTTTTTTTTTTTTTTTTTTTTTAAGACAGCAGCATATTGCAATACGAATTAGCTGGGATAATTTAAACAAATAGCTGACAGCCAGGGAGGCATTATACCCAATGAACATTCTTTCAAGCTACCATGGCTGAAATTAGTAATTGGACACAAAATATCTGGCCCAGAAAAGGACAGGGAGGATTCGCATGTGGGAACCGACTGTGTAGGTCACAGAATACCCAAACATTGTCTCTCAGTGCTGCTTGATGTGTGGAAGAAAAAGCTGATGTCATCTCTGTCTCTTTCCACGGAACACAAAGTAATTCCAGGGGGCTTTTGCTAGGAGGGAAAGTGTCCATCCCACTGACATCTCACCTCATGCAGAGGAGGATCTTCATCACCACGAGGCCAAAAGTGTGGCTCCTCACAGGCAGTTTTCTGACATCTCCCACAGCACTCCCCTTCTGGCACAACATACATGTAGCCCTGGAGGGGGAAAGGAAAGAAAAGGACTTTCTTATCCAGGAAGAGGAGGCAAACAAGAACATCAATCCCAGCGTTTGCTTTTAGGATCAATGCTCAACGTTAGCAACCTTTTATGAAAAGGCGAGTTTGAAAAAGGGAAGATATAATTATGAGGGTTTCTTAATAATTAAAAAAAATCTTTTTTTATATATAACAGTATTTTACAAAGGCAAATTAAAGGTAAAAATTGCTCTTGTGGCATCTTGGAGGTGAATCTGCACTCACAACTGCCCTTCCCATTCCAGAAAATTCAAGGGTAGGATTCAGTCTGAGCACATTCAGACACCTGTGTTTCAGCAGAGGGAGGATGCAGGTTGCTCAGACATGTAATCCAGGGACCGGTTTTGATGGATCATTTCATGTTTTCATAGAAGCATTTAGGTTAAAAAAACCCTTTAAGACAAAGTTGAACCATTAACCCAGCACTGCCAAGTCCAGCACAGTTTAAGCCAACAGTTTACCTGCAAAAGGTATTTGAAAGAAATTCTACAAATTAAGATAACAAAAGGAAACTAATACGCAACAATAGAAATTATGGATCTTATCAAAGTCTAACACTTAATTATGGAAAACTAAATAAGCAGGATGAAAACTGAACAGTAGGCCCTCTGTTACTGAAGAAAAAACTAATAAATCTAGCAAAATAGGTCAAAAAAAAAAAACCCAAACCCAACCCACAGAAACAACAGGAATCCCAATTCTCACTTTTAATACATATTAATCTCCTAAAGCAAGCAGCCAAATACTGAAACAGTGAAATATCTAAGTGCAAGAAAGCAAAAAGCTTTCATCTAATTAGAAATAAAATATATGTAATAGTTAGGCAGTCTCCAAGGGGCACAACATAACTCTGATCTCAGTACAGAGTTGCAGGAAAGATGTTCTGTCACATAATATTGTTCATGTGAAAATAAGCATAATTTTATTTTGGTCAAACTGAGGGATTCCCAACTGCTCCCTCCCTTCATGAACTGTCCCTGATCTGCAATATGAAGCATATTAGCATACCTTGATAATCAGTGCACTTTGATATGGAAGTTTATTTCATATAACGTCATAAAAAGTGATGCCAGACCTTGACCCAGCTTTGTGAGAGAAGTTGTGCTGCTGAACATTTAGTTTTACATTACTTTTATCTGCTTGTATTGGTTTAGCATAAATGGTAGGAAAAACCAATTGTTAATCCATTTTGGAACTAACAGCTAAGCTGGCCAATCAGGTAAAAGGTGTACACCCCCTGGGACACCGCTTAAAAACAGGAGTCTTGGGAGACCCGCCCTCTTTCCAGGGGCTCTGAGCCATGAGGTAACACCGCGGCCGGGCCGGGAGGGGGCC
>WBMY01017399.1:77237-155816 GCA_013397315.1 Donacobius atricapilla
AAATCCACAAGCCCTTATGTAGTCATATAAAAAGCTACATTTTGGGAAGCTCACATGATGCAGTGTCGGGCGGGCTGCGTTAGTGGAGCTGGAAGCCATAAACAGACTGTGTCTCTTGTGGAAAGTTACCAGAAGAATCAGGAGGGACTTGTCTCTCTCAAAAGACTGAATGAAAGACTATTTTATTAAGTGATGCTGACTTAAGAGTTCTGATGTTTTGTCCCTTTGCATTGTTTTTCGTGGAAAAGTAGATTGTTGCTAGGGAGGAAGAGGGGTTGTTTTTGAGAGGGTTTCGTAGTTGGTTTTTGTTTGTTTACCTTTACTGTATGTTAATAAATCTAACTGTTTCTATTTTTGAATTGAACCTGTTTTGCTTTTCTTTTAATCCTATTCCACTAAAATGAAAATTAGGCGAATGTGATAACCACTACATATTTTTGGTGTTTCTGCCCGGTTGTTGAATTTTAACCCATTACACTGCTAAACACGTCTGAAAATCTGAAGTATCAGATGCAACTTGCTGCATGGCAAACTCAAGAGAAGTAAAAATCCAAGAGTTATTACATGTTATGGGAGTTTTACAGTTTTTTTCCTTTTTTTTGTGTACCAAGATTAAAAAAAAAACTCCACACTGTCTTCACAGAAGTCAGATGACACTGTCAAAAATGACACTGCACAATTTTAACACCTGGCAATGAAATTAATAACCAGGGGCAGCAGAGGGTTTAAATATCATCCAAGTAATGATTCATGATTAAAGTATCTATTTGATATCAATAAAACTTTTAATGCCATCTAATCTGAACTGAAAAAAAAATTTAAGGTCAATTCAAACTGGATGACAGCACTGCTGATGTCCTTGATGTATATATCCACTGAATCAGGAGTAAGAAAAGGAGGAAAATATCTGAGCTATCCAGGTAGTCTAACAGAGTTTTGCTTGTACAACCTTTATAACCATTAAAAGAGCTGGAGAAATAAATTGCATAAAGAACTGGCATCGTTTCCACCAAGTCTTTTTATGTGTTTTTCACCAGATTTTTTTTATGCTGCAATGTCAAGGAACTGTAGCTTTGCACTGAGATTTTATTGGAATAACAAATTATTGATAAACTATTGATGTGAGCTGAAACACAGCCAGATACTTTAGACCTAGTATTTCATAAAAATTGCCAAAACAGAGAGAAGTCTTTTCTACACATGGAAACTGAAGGGATTCTCTTGCAACAGGTAAAAACTCCCACATCTAGTCTCATGGTTTTTACTACATTTGGCATCAAACCTTCTCACCAAAATCTGCACTTGCTTTTTGGTTTTTTTCCTGATGGGTTGGGGGTTTTTGGTTAGTCCTACAGAATGATGCAGTATTTAAGATCCACAAGGATTGTCAAGTCCAGCTCCTGGCCCTGCATAGGACACCTCAACAATCCCACCATGTCCCAACACTTCTTGAGCTCTGTCCGGCTTTGGGCCATGACCATTCCCTGGGGAGCTGTCTCAGTGCCCCACCACGCTCTGGGAGAAGAACCTTTTCCTAATATCTGGCTTAAAACACATTCCTCTAACAACTGTTTGTACCAATTATCTGTCTATTCCTGTTTGACCATCTAAATCAATAAAACAAAGTGGCTCACACATCCTTTGCAGGCTTCCAAAAGTAAACCGCAGGGTTTTATAGGATGTAGCAGATGTCTGAGCACAATAAAGGTCCCAGCATGAGGTGTTATTATTGCTACAATAGGCAGAGCTGAGCAACAGACAGAGCTGAAATGGGAACTTCAGAAAGTGAGCTTGAGCTAGGACAGACTTCTGCAATTGAACTTGAGCCATCATGAACACTTATTGTGTAAGTGGTGTAAATGACAGACACTTCAGGATGCAGTTTTTCTTCTATCAAAATGTAAAATAAATTTGTCACTGATTTTCTTGGCAGCAGGATGTGGTCCTAAAACAATAACCCGAAAATAAAGTCAATAATGCTCAGACTAATGCTCTTAGATTCTGCTCCCAAGATAATCTATTGCTACAATACTTACTTTTTCTAATTTTCTCTGGTTACTCTCTAAACAAGGAGGCTTAAAAGGGATCATTGCAGGTCCCCACCAGGGCTCTGCTGGTTATTGTACTGGTTTACGTGTTACTCACCCGAGAGCAGAACGTGTCACATTCTTTGGCACGACACTCCATCATCTGAAGTCCTGTAACATCATCCCTCACACCTGTGCAAGAGCATTCTCTGCATCCATCTTCCCAGGTTGTCCCAACAGGATAGACTATGTTGTTGTGCACACATACCTATTAAATGCAAAAATTAATACATAAAAAAGCACACTGCTGGTTCCAAAAGGCTGCATTTTAAGGTGTGACAGCAACCATAAATTCTATGGAATATTTTGAATCCCTTAGAAATGCTACAGGTCTTAAAATTGTGGCCAGGCTGTTGAGAAAAGGAAAAATAAATACAAACAAAGCTACCGTTTTATACAAAATAAATTGGAGAGTTTTATCTGCCATCGGTGGGGTTGCCTGGGGTCTCAGTTTCCCTGTAAGTATAATGTGACACAATATTTAGGGATAATAAACAGTAATTCCTCTAGAAGGAGCCTTGGAGACAAAACTTATTCCAGCTAAACCATCTGATCTGAAGACATCTTACTTGGAGCCAAAAGCTTTCATCCTCTTGTATCCTCAAGCCACCACAGCTTCCCCTAAAGAGCAGAGCCATCCCTTATATTGAACTTTCTATTAGTAAATTTTACAGCCTGGTATTAAAGAGAGGACATAATTTATTTTTATATCTAGAGCAAGTAAGTCCCAGAGACATGAAGAGAATTATGCAAGGTCATGAACCACTTAGAAATGGACAATAAAAGGTAGATGTCCTGAGCTGCAAGACAATCTAACCCTATGTTCAGGTTTAATGAAAAAGTTACATTGTCCTGCAACTCCTCCTCTAAGCAACTTTATCTTAAGGGTTAACGTAATATAATAACTTAATAGAAGGTTAGCAAAATAAGAAAAACATATCCTAGTGAAGCTTTAGCAGAGTCACAATTTGGCAAAGACATAGAAGTGGTGGCATACTTCTTAAAAGACACACCACCTCAGGCAGAGACAAAGGTAATCAACGAGCAAAAGGAATTTTAGGTCTAAATATGTCAATAAATTGAGTATGGGATTGGAAGAATATATAGCAACGGTAGTGGTCCCAAAGTATGTATATCTGTTACCTGAAAACAAAAATTACCTCTGAAATTCCTGATGTTTGAGTGACCTTTAAGTTTCAAATTTTTTTTAATATTACCTCGAAGTTACAAAGAATGGACTGGTTATGTCAAAATAAATTATTGTAATAAAAGAAACAACAGTATGAAGTAATAGTGTGTTTCTTTCAGACATTTGTAAATTTAAAATGCCCTAGCATCACTTTCCAGCAGTTTCATTGGGGGTTTATTTGTATCTAGCTGGCTGCCTGCTTGCTCTGGTGCTGCCACTCCATGTGGAAAAGACACTCTCATCTGTAGAACGGACATTTCACTTCCCTTACCCGGTCTGGAATGCAGGTGGTTGACACACAGCCACAGTCATTGGTGAGAGACTGGGAGAGATACCCTGGAGGGCAGCTCACTGTGGAGTTCCTACAGCTGCAGGTACACTCGTATTTATCACAGCACTCGGTCTTAACAACGGTCAGCGTCCTATGCGACGGGCAGGAAGGTCTTGGGATGGAGCTGCACATTTCCCTGTTGCAGGCTGGTAGGAAAAGGTGGGCACTGCATCAAGCTCATGGATTTTCAGTGTGCTGCCAGTGAACCGGACAGTTCTCTGGCAGCAAGGCATTAATCACCACCTCAAACTGTTATAAATCTGCTTAAAGCGTGAAGAGTAATGCACATATAAAAGGCTCTGGTTCAGGAACTCAGAAAAGTTCCTGCCCTGCCAAAAAAAATCCTGTCTCATACACAAACAAGAAGATTTATAAAATAAGCATCAGAGTCAGAGAACACATGTCCAAGAGTAAAGTGTTTTTCTTGTCCTTAACTTGAAAGTGTACTCAAAGTGCCAACAATACACTTCTGCCAAGTCTGGGAAATCATTACATGTCCATTGGCACCAAAATTAAACCTTTCAGAGGGGGAAAAATAATGCCTAAAGGAAGTTTTCAGTGTTGCTCAAATGCAGTGTTCCAGTGTCACTCTCTGCTAGGAAAAATGATCTTACCACATGTGTAATTTGGTCTGCATTCTCCAGGGTTGGTCAGGGCAAGCTGCAGGCCAAACTCACAGACAGGGGCAGGAGGCAAATCACAGGAAACCAGGTCACACACTGAGTGCAGAAATTCAGAGAGTGGTTAAAACCACGCCTACTCAGTCGTCAAGAAAGGACACACACACACACATGCACATCCCCATTAAACTCACACTCAATTGCTGTCTTAAAATATGAAGTACATTAGAGTTCAAGAGGTCAGAGTTTGTTTTCAAAATAGCTTAGAGAAGAGTTCAAGCTCAGGTTATGGGGATTAAGGTTCTAATGTTATATTTAATGGGCAAATATAGATGATGCAAAAATAAACGCTTGAGAAAAAAACCATTTTAATGTCATTTAGACAAAAACAAATCGCTCCATTCCCTTACTCATCTGTTACAGAAAGAGGGACAAAGTTGGAAGTGAATGGAGACTTATAGCCTAAGGCGCTGTTTGGTTTTCCACATGGCTGATTGTACAACCATTCAGTGGTATCAAAGATGCAGCACTGAATTAATTTTTTTTTAAAAAAAACAAGGACTGTATACCTTAAAAATATCTGGTAAAAGTACAGACCAAGGTTCCAAGAGTTTACAAGAACCTACCACACTCATACTCAGGGCAGCACTGGCCAGGGCCCCTGCGCAGGCGAGAGACTTCACACGAACCACACTGGACAGCTGGAGAAAACAGCCAATAAACAAGTTTGGATAAGAACTAGGAAGCCAGGAATGAAAACACCAATTCAAGTCCAGCCACAGAGCTAAATGAATTTACGTTTGACAGTCGGGCAGGGTCGGACCGTGCAGTTTATCTTCTTGTTATCGAGACATGTGCAGATCTTGCAGGGCTCATTCTCAGGAATCCACGTTTCCATGTGCTGAAGAAAAAAAACCCAACAGCTAGTTAGATAGAAATCCCATGCTCTGGTCCGTCGTATGTTGGGACAGGAGAATGGGAGTGGGTGAGGGTGACTAACATTAACCTGGAAAATCAGAAGATTTATGAAAATTTATCTCTGAAAGGTTGCTTGCCCTGTTAACAGTAAAAAACTAAGGAAACACATCATTCTGCAATGACGGTAGTGTGCCAATTTAGCAAAAGATGTAAAGAATGCATGGATGGGATGAAGAATTACTATTCTTTTAAGCATCAAAAATGCTCAGATATAAATGCAATTGCAGGCTATTGTGAGTAACAGTGGACTGGTGCAACTACATACCATGACTGCATGTTCAGTGGTAATAAGGGAAACAGCATTATTTTGGGAAATACAGAGAAGTGTCTGCATTCCCTAATTATTAAGTCTTCAACATAGAGAAATAAATAGTGCATATTTTTATACGAAGAATATTTGGAGTATCATCACTTGACTCTCCAGTGGACTGAAGAATGGAAAAGTATTATATCACCTCTAAAACCAAAACCATCACTGTAGTGACTACACTGGGGTAAAGGAGCACATTCAGAAACCAACAGTAGAGAAAAAAACTTTTCAATCACTGCTCCTTCCCATGAGAGTGGAAATCATTGATATTAAAGCTGCAGTTACTCACACAGAACTATGCACATTTAACACCCATGCAAATAAGGAGGTAAGAGTGGAAAGATGCATTATCAGACATTTTAATTTGCACAACCAATCTAGGTTCTGGGTGAGAACATGTAGAGCAGGCCAGGATGCCACAAAAAAAAAAAATGCTGTCATCTGGAAAGCTCTGGAGCATGGTTTAAAAACTAACACTCTGCTGAGCGCTTTAAAAATAGGAAGAAAAAAAAAAAAGGACAAATCTAAGCATACTGCACCTATACTCAGAGATAGCTAAATGTTTTAAGTCACTCTGTGTGAGTGTTGGGACTAAAATTCCATAAACCCAAACACAATCTATGGTAGAAAAGAGCAGAGGAATGAACACCAGAAGAAAAGGAGGTTAAGGAAATCCTGACCCTAGTGCCTGTTGCATTGCTCACAAAGCTAAGCCTGCAATGATGGAGAGGCAAAATAGCTACATGAGCTGATCCTCCCCTGTCCTCCACCTCCCCAAAAATCTCATTAAGGATCTAAAGACTATAAAATACTGCAATTAAAGTCCTTTCTCCTTCAAATCCTATAACAAAAATGTGGATTGAAGAGGACAGGCTGATGTACTTGCAAACTCTAAGAGCTGAGTAGCTGGGGGTGAAGAGGAATCACCCCTGTTACTTGGAACAGGGAAGAGTTTGGAACAGAGAACACACCCACTGTGTGATGCAGGAATCAACAGTGTATTTCACTGCAATCTGGTACCCAGCATCCACAGCTTTTCCCAATCCCATACTGCCACAGAGAGGGCTGCCTTAACTAAGTAAAGTGGATTTTCAGTAAAACCTAAATTTTGAATTTCATCACAGGAATAATTCTCCTTAAATATATATATATATAAAGAGAGAGAGAGAGAGAGAGAGAGAGAGAGAGAGGCAAATATCACCTGACATAAGGTTGACTTGGTCGCACCCCTCCCCACCAAACACTAGATATATTTAATACATGAACTGGAAAGGACCCATCAAGTCCAGCTCCTGACCCTGCACTGACACCCCAAAAATTCCACCCTGTGCATCCCTGAGAGCACTGTTCAAACGCTCCTGGAGCTCTGGCAGCCTTGGGGCTGTGACCATTTCCTGGGGAGCCTGGGCAGTGCCCAACACGCTCTGGGAGGAAAAAAATATCCCAACCTCCACCCTAACCCTCCCCTGACAGCTCTAGCCATTCCTTTGGGGCCTGTCCCTGGTCACAGGGAGAAGAGTTTGACCCCTGTCTCTTCACTGTCTCTCATGAGGATTTCAGTGAGCTTTGCAAAGACAATACAACACATTTTAAGTAAAGGATTCAGATTTATGATTAAATTGTCATTACTCATAAGTCTGCTGAATGGAGATGTTTATCTTGGTTAATATTCACTTATGCCATCACTCTTCCTCTCCTTCCCCTAGACTCCCCTCCACATGGAATTGTCATGCCTTGCCAGGTCTGTACAGTCCCAGCTGTGATCTCTACATCCAGGCCCAGCCAATTTCACACTAGGGGAGCTAAATGGGGCTGACAGCCATCAGATTAGGAGGAACTGAGCTAGAAAATAAAATATCCAAAGGGAAAACAGATCTACTTTTAAAAGTGTGAATCCCAACCACTGCAAGAGGTTGCTGTGACTGTAATTACCTGATGGCGTGTGCCATCCTCACTGACACACTGAGTGCAGACTTCTTCACTTACACAGCTGTCACCAAAAATCACCTTTCCCTCTGGGCAGAAGCAGCCTTCTGTGGGATAATCCTTGCAGACACTGACTTTGGTATTATTCTCACAACTCTTCATGCAGGCTGTGTGGCAGTGGTCATATATCAGATGTGAGGCACACTTCATTGCTGAGCAAGACACAGAAGAAAACACCACCTTTATTTAAGAGAGCTAAAGAAATAGAAATCCATCTTTCCTGTCAAGCTTTTGTTACAATTCTTTCAATTTTAGAAAGCCATCACCCATTGAATGGATCGGGTCCCTTGCAGCACACATCAGCAAATCACATTTTGAGGCTACATCAATTATCAGCAACATATGACTCACCACAAAAATGATACAATGCTTCAGGTGAGTGTTCACTTGTCAAATTTTGTTTCCAACACTGGGCCACAGACAATAATTTAGAACCTTTTGTGTATGGTAACAGTGCATGATTAAGAGATAGCCAGGACAGACTAAAGCATTAAAGATTTTATATTTTTAAACTTGATGGGCTGCAGTTTTTCCATACAACTAAAGAAAGCTAACAAACAGAATATTTCAGTACTTCAAAACTGAACCTGCTGGACTTCTGCAACTTTTTAACTGAATTGCCTTATTAATAGGATTGATTGAATCAAGGAATGTTGCATAGTCCTGTAAGCCAACAGAAACTTTCTTCTGATGTATTCACAAACCTGAGGATATTGTCTCTAAATGCAAACACAAAATTATGGCTATAACTATTCAAAAAACTATGGCTACAGCTTCCACACTGTGTATTCCCCTAAGTCTATTTCTTTCTACAGCTTCAATTAGAAAAAGTGTTTCTTATTTCCCAGTCTGTGACTGCTGTGAGGTTTATAAAACTTCCTTTCAGTCCCCAGAGAAAAAAACATTGAAAGAAAACCCAAGCTCCCAAACAAACAAACAAGAAAACATTCATTAGCTAAACTGTCTACACACACTCTTCTAGCAGCCAATTGAGACAGAAAAAAAAGGTCTTTAACATTAACCCTTTCCATATTAAAGCCAATTATTTAACAGAATCATAAAATGGATTGTTCTGAAAGAGACCTTAAAGTCCACCTTGTTCCAGCTCCCTGCCATGGGCAGGGACACCTTCCACTACCCCAGGTTACTCAGAGCCCCGTCCAACCTGGCTTTGGACACTGCCAGGGATGGGGCAGCCACAGCTTCTCTGGGCAACCTATGCCAGGGCCTCCCCACCCTCACAGGGAAGAATTTCTTCCTGATATCCAATCTAAACCTCCTCTCTGTCAGTGTGAAGCCATCCCCCTTGTCCTGTCACTCCAGGCCCTTGTCAAGGGTCTCTCCTCATCTCTCCTGTAGGATTCCTTCAGGCACTGGAAGGCCACAATAAGGTGAAGCCTTCTCTTTTTCAGGCTGAATATATCTGAATTCCAGAGAGTATATTCACCCACCCAGGGAGAGCAATCAGGAAGGGCTTATAGTGCTTAGAATGTCCCAATATGGCATGACAAAACCTCAAGTAAAATTCTACAAGAATGACAGGGATTGAGTGCACTGGGAAGAGGGAAGCAAGGTAATCCAGAACTGTGCTACTGTTCTTAAACATATAGCAGTATAGTGATTATTAAGCTGTAGTGTCTATTTAGTCATTAATGCAACTTGGATAAATCAAATGTTGACAATTTAAATTGCTGGCAGTTGCACACAGGCATTTGCTGGAAGTAGGATGATGATGTTGTTGTTAGGACACTTAAGACTTTTATGCAATTAGTGTTAAAATGAGCAACTCTTTGTCTATTCTTGTACAGGCTGTGTAACTAGATAGGAATTTGGAAACTTCACAGTTCTTAAGGTAATCTGCTGACATCCAGCTTTGGACATCACAATTTGCAAAGTCTGGCTGAGGCACTGAATTTGGAAATTGGCTGGCAATGTTCTTCCTCTGCTTTCTAGGTCTATACTCCAAGAACACGGTGTTCAGTAGAAAGGTTATAACAAGAGAAGGTGGAGAATATGCCATCTCAAGAGTAGTTTACTTGCACTTAATGATACCTTGTATTTTTGGCAGATCTTTGTGTATGCTGCCTAATAGGGCTCTCAGGAGAAACAGGAACAAAAAAAAAAAGGGAAAAAAAAACAGGAAGAAAAAGCAGAACTACTTATCTATGAGAATTTAGGGAAGAAGGTATACAAAGCAACAGCTGTCTGAATTTGGGTCCAACATGTGTCGCCCTGATTTTTTCAGCCTTCTCTTCTGTTTCACAGTTTCATGTTTTGGGTTCTTTCTCACGCTCTGGTCTGTACACACAGCCAATGTTATTGTATAGTTTCAAGGTAGTTTACATTCTTTATCTTAGAGATATGGACAGCTGATGGACAGTTGTCTTGACCAACAGGATGGGGAGAGGTATCAACCTTCTCCCCCAATCCCTGGCCTTTGTAGTGATACTATATATTGGAGTCAGACTTTCAAATAAACAGAGTTCTTAGTTCATGCCTTCTGATCTGTGTGAGTGTGTGTGTGTGTGTGTGACAAACCGCGCCACAACATGGGTGTCTTTTTTGCCTTGGTTGTGTTCTGGCAATGTGCTATACTCACATCCTACTGCATTGTTACTCAGCACAATTTTTTCACCTCCAAAACACAAGAAAAACTCAGGCAGAAGGAGAACCAGATTTGCAAAGCAAATTACAGTTGGTTCAGTCAACCTAGCTGGCATGTCCTGGCAAGAAATGACACCACAAAGAGAGGTTTTTTCCCCATTTTTCCCCGCAGCAGAAACTTGGAATCACACTGGCTCTTCCACCACATTCTGAAAAGTTTCGGGTTGGATAGAAATGGGAAGATTTTGTGAAACTGTTACAAAGAAAAATCTTAGACAGTGACAGGCTGGGAAGCAGTTCCACTAGTCCAAAGTATAAATTTCCCTCTCAACCTCAGACTATCCAAAGTCTGTATCAAAGCAATGATATCTGCTGCTAAAACAGCCTGACAGACTCTCAGCCCAAACCTGGTGCCACAAAGATTTAGTGGCTGTAGAGCCAGGTACTGTCACATAGCTGTGGGTACCTGTTCACAGCACCTTTATGTCCCTCTAGCCTGGAATTTTACCAGGTAGCAGTTTACCAAGAAACACTTTTTTCATTCAGCTTAGTAGGTGAACAACCAGTGATGAGATCTACAACACCATTTGTACAATAAACTTGATCTGGAACATTCAAGAAGTTAATATTGCACCGAGCTGTCCCAAAGCAGGGCAATTTCTTTGTGAGTTTTAGCACACAGCAAAACTTACAGCAAAGCTCCGGTGTTCTCCAGTCTATGCAGATGCCGTACTCCCTGCAGATGTGAGCGTAGGAAGTGATAATCTCACAGGCCTCCTCCTCGTAGCAGCTGATCTCCATGCAGGCCTCATAGAACAAGGTGGGGGTGATGATGCTGTGGCACTGGGCAAAGCGGTCCGAGAGCAGGAGGCGGCAGCGGCCGGGCACGTGCTCGGAGCACCCGTCCTCCCTGCGGCTTTCGCAGACCTTGCCCAGCTCTGCCACTGTCCAGTCCTGGATGAACACGCTACTGTCAGCAGCGACAGAGCCATTGCGCAGCGTCAAGTCATTGGCGTGGTTCTGGTCACACAGCCCTGGCAGGGTGAGGAAAGGGAAAAGAAAAATCTCTGAATGATCGGCACTTAAATAAACCTGGAAAAAAACAGGGATGGGAGAGATGACGCTGGTTGGGGCGGCCCGAGGGATTCATGCTATTCCTTATAGCTGTTGTCAATAGAGGCATAAATACCCTGGGTCTTGTTTCTCATTTCCTCACTAAAGGAGGTACAGGTTATGCCACAGAGGTACAATTTCTGTATAGATTACACCACTGAGGATACCATAGAATTAACACCCCCAGGTAGCAGTTGCCCTCTTGAATTTTTCACCTTCACTGCAAGCACTGGTCATATTTCTCACAAAGTGAATTTGTAAGAATCTAAAATCAAACCCTCATCCAAAAAAAAGCACAAATCTCTTTGAAAAGATAACTTGAAGCAAGAAAAGCACCTGTCTCTGCTGATCTTTCTAAAATATTACTGGGCATCAGTGAGCTGTTACATTGGGGATGAGAGCTGAAAGACTTACACAGATTTCCAATATTCCCCCAAAAGTGTGGGACCAGTTCACACAGAGTTTACAGATTTGGAGATTCAGAAACAGCAATAAAATAAATAAAAGTTTAAGCCCAAGTCGAAAGCTGATAAAAGTACTAACTTTCAAACTTACCACAAAGCCCTTTTGTTCCTGAAGAAAAGCTCTTTGAATTAAGTCTAAGAATAAATTCATTGTTTCTCGGAGTAAATGTTAGATTATGTCCAAGAAGAGAAAACTTAATTTCATGCATTACTTCTCCATAGGCAGTGATTTCAAACAAACTGCTGGAATAGGGGATAAGAACCCTTTCACCATTAACAGTCACCTGTTTAAGAAAAGAGGTGAAGTCATCACATCAGTTATAGCAAGCAGTTACAAATCAATCCAATTTTACAGTTAAAGCACATTCTGACTTGACAAATACCTGAAGATCCAACTGAATCCAGACATAAAAAACAATTTTGCCAGCTGAAGGTTTCTACTGAGTCTAGAAACATACAGAAGTACTTGACCTTCATCCTGTGAATTGCATGGATAACTCTTCCAACGTTTTCCTATATAAGTGCACTCTTTGAGCACTTCATGTTTACAGACTAACAGCCTCATGCTGTGAGGCTCAAATGATGCCTCAGTGGAAGTCAAGGCTGTCCAGCACCAAGCAGAACTTGGTGCAGGTGTTTCAGTCCACTCTATTTCGTTACATGAGTCAGAAGAGATCGTTTTAACAAGTTGGCCAATTCTTGTATGTCTGAGCAGCCAGAGGCTGAAAAATGGGTTGAGTTTGAATATTCTCTGCCTATAAAACAGATGTAATGCATACTAAGCTGCCCTTTCTTCTAATGCTGAGGGTCCAGTTGCACACACAAGGTGAAAAGCAACTCCCTAGACCTTCATCTGGTCAGTCAGGCACAGCTCTGAGGAACAGGGCACTCTCCCATTGTCCAAACATAGCCTGAAGGACCTCTACCAAAAGAGGGAAATCAGAGTGCAATATGTCCTGTCTGTAATCCTGCCTTTATGGCAGAAGTGTCAGGGACACACTGCCAAATCCCATGTTCTTGACACTGGCACAGCAGCACAAAAGGGAGAACAAGAGAAATGTGTCTGGCTCATTATGTGAACACGGACTGTATCATGAAATGGAGAAGAGATGCTAAAAATAGACTGAGACTGGATCAAGGGAACAAATTTTCCCCATAACCTGAATTCTGCAGCACAAGCAGACAACACACAGTTGAGTTTATGGTGTTTGCTTACTGCCATGTCACTGAAGAGCTGCACTGCCACACCACGATGCTTCACTTCCATGGAGTTCATGCAGCTCATCCTGAGTGCTGCTCTGCATGGCCCTTCATGGAGCAGGACTTCAACATCATGGTGCAAGTCTTGAAATAATGTGTAGGAGCAGTTGCCAGTCAGCTTAAAATTCATCCCATCAAAAGTGATAATATGTTGAGATGAACTTCCTATACAGACACCTGGAAATAACAAAAAAACCCATGTAGGCACTTTCTTTTAAATTTTACTATTTCTTCATAACTGTTGTGGGCATGGGGAACCAATTAATTGGGAAAGAGAGGAAGATAATGAATTACAAATGCTACAGCAAATCATTAAAAAGAAACTTTAGTAAATACTGCATCACATGTGGAGGTTTTTTGCAATCATTGTCTGGGAACAATAAGTATTATACTTATTATATTATACTTACTTATTATATATATTTATAAGTATTATAAAAGATTTGGATAAACTTGTAGAAAATCCCTTTGCCTAAAACGTATTCACATTCAATATGATTTAGTAATAGATTTTATGTAAAAATAAAACAGGGAAAATCCCTTTCCTGTTTGTAGAAAGACTAACACACTGTTCAACTTTTGCATTGCATTATATTCTGTACAGTGTTACATTTGATTCCAAATAACACTATTTCACCCATTTCAAACACATCACAAGTTGATACCCAGGAACTTTGTTCTTCAGACAAGAAACAGGAAAACTGCAGAGAAATAATATGCACAGGATAAATCAATGGCGAGCTGACAGCTCAGTGTCCTGGTTATTGGGTTATAAACACTTCCTTATCTTCAAAAACTGGAAAACAAGGAAGATTCTAATACCAGAAGAACCAAAACAAAACCTGATGCTTCTGGCTTATATGTTTTCAAATCTCTTGGTTAAAGGATAATAAGGACAATAAAACCAGTGCCAGCAAAACATGTAAGGAGGAAAATTACCATTGTTAATAATCCAGGACTTTGCTTCTAGCTGACAGCTGAGAATAATCTTTTTCCTATTCAATGACCTTCAAATTTAATTTCCCAGGAAAAACAGCATCCAGAGGGAGGGAGGTATCCCTTTGGAGCACTGGAACATCTTCAACTATCTTACTGCAAATGCTCATAAAGTTCATATATAAATAACAATGAAACGAGCTTGCAATAAAACCATGTTTCTCAATCTTTACTTATTCATGGACATAAAAAAAATTAAGAGAATGAGAATCCTTTCAAATTTCTCATAGGTTTCTGTAGCACAACATGCACTAATGTGATCCATTCCAAAGTAGTCCAAGAGCACACAACAGCCATGAATCACACTGCAAATCATGCTGCCGTAAAATCTGTAACTAGTTTGGCAAACAAGCACCTTTGCAATGTAACTTCTGAACCATCCTCTGAACTCAAATGGCCTAGAACACTTTCTCAAGGAATTCCTCTTTGCAGAAGCATTTGTCACTTCACTCACACTGTTAGCCGTGGCTGGAAATTGTTTTAGCTCTCTAAATGAGTGACTCATGAGTCACTTTAGCAGCATTTTCGCGGGTGGCCTAACCAACCTCCTTCCGTTAACAACAGAGATGCTGCCTCACACTGAGCTCCCACTCAGCATCTCTTCTTTTATGCTCATCTCTGCTTTACTGATTGCTGAGAGGTTTGTCTCACACAGCATCAGAATTAACCTTTTCAGACACTACAGATGTTGCTTTCAGTTGGCACAGAATCACCCTGGCTGCACTGAGCAGTCATTAAAAGGACTTGACCCATGGAATTTTTTAATCAGCTGGGGGGGATTGGGGATTTTCTGTTCCCTCCTTCTGTAACATGAAAACTTTCTATTTTTCCCTCACCTCAATTTGTACCACCTTAGGAAAAAAAAAAAATGGATATTGCGGCTCATTAAATTCATAGAGAGATAAACAGGTCTTAGCTCATCTCAACTCAAGTGAACTGTAGGGCTTTTCATGATCATCAGCTAACAGTATGAAAGGTTATTTTCATTTCATCCTTTCTGAAGGTTTTTTTATGAAGGTATGCCTTGAGTGCCAAAAGTAATGCCTTCATGTTGCTATCTATGTGTTTAGGATCAAGAAATTTAATAAAGATGCACTTTTTATGGGTAGGTATCATTAAGACTATCTTTTAAACATTATAAAATACTTACGACTATCCATCTAAAATATTTCTACTTTTTCAAAATCCTTATAGAAAACCATAAATGTTAGATTTCAAGTGTTCAGATTATCAAATACCCTTTTAGGAAATTCCAATACTCAAGGTGTAAAAAATTTTGTATGTCTAAGAGTTCAGGGATTAAAATCCAGCTACAAGCTTTGGTATTTCAAGCAGTGGCTGGAAGAAATTGTAACTAATCAGCCAGCTCAGCAGAGGAGATTTGAAACTGAGATTATATGTTGTGAAGAGAAGGTGTGTGTGTGTACATATATATATATATCTATTTATATGTATATATAGAGTTCTGATCTACTTTTAAGAAGTAAGGATATGAATTTAGATTTAAACCTACTTATGTTTTAATGAATGGATTACCAGCCTCAGGGCTGCATCCCTCTAACCCTGTAAATGTGAGTGGATGATGCACTTAATTCCTGGTCCTGTGATCCCAGCCCAGGCACAATCACAGTGTTCAGCCTTTCTTTTCAGATACTCAGTGTGAGATTATCTGGATAAGGGAGAATTTTCTGTTATGTTTTTGTATACACCTGCTTGATTGAGGGCAGGACAAACCCTCAAGCCCTGAGCTGGACCAAGAATCCATCACTTGCTTGCAGCTTGTCAAGATAAATTCTTGGTTTCTCCCATACATCCTCCTTCCCAGTTCACTCAGTTTTGGAAATTGAATGTGAGATTCCCTGATAAAACACTGTCACTTTGCTAATGCAAAAAATAAGCTCAGAGAAGCCCTGAACTTGCAATTAGCATCAGGCATTCCAGCATCAGTTAGGCTGTTACACTCCTAATTATTTGCTTAAATGGCTGTATAACAATTAAACAGCAATTCCTCCCACCCTGGTCAGTGTTCAGTGGCTGAGAAGCTCCACTCAGCATTACATTTGTGGTCAAACATTTCAGGCGATGGGGAGGGAGAGGCACACATCGACAGATACTCACATGGGCACATCCATCGGCAGCCGCAAGTTTCCTCCACCTTAACAGCAGGAAGGTTGCTGTGACACACAGGCTTTGGCATCCTCTCACAGTTGATGTGGTGGCTCTCCAGAACTGTGTAATCTCCTGGGAAGCAGGTCACAGTGTGGCACTGGTCTGGTAATGTCCATTTATCCCCGGGCTAGGGAGGAAAACACGGACATGCAACAACTGAAACCAAAAATGCAAACTTTGGCTGGTGTCGCGGAACTACAGCCAGAAAGTAAAGTGACCCTGACAGCAGTACTCACATTAGCCTTGGAAAAATAAATAATGGAATCCACTGTATTAAGGACTTCATGAGATGAGAAAGTTTAAATTAGAAACACTAAGAAGCGGGCTGAAATTCCAAGCTAAAGATAACAGTCTACAATAGGAGATACTTTGTTCCAACCACTTATAGTTAGAGCTTAGCCCCCCTATAATACGCATGGAGAGCAGAGTCAACAAAGAATTGCCCTCAGCTTTACTTTAAACTTCAAAACCTTTAGTTTTTGTAAGCCACAGATGGTCAGAGCACAGCAGAAATCAGTAGTGGTTCCAAACTAGGAAAGCGTGGAATATTGTAGTTATTTTATCAACAATTCTGAAACTTTAAAACAGCTCCTTTCTTCCCAAAGGGAAATTGTTCCTTTATTAGATCAGTGTTATTAGATGCACACAGCAGATTTCTAGAGCTAAAGAATTAAATGGAAAATATATTCCTGTTTTCTAAAAGACAGTCTGAATTTTAAGGTGCCAAGATTATGCACTAATAAATGACAGAGAAATAGATGTGGTGTGTCTCAAGATTCCTATCTGCAGAAAGCTAAGCTCTCTGGCCCCAATCCTGCAGAGCTCTAAAGTCCATAAGTTGGCTGAATGAGTTTAAGAAGTGTTCATCCCTGAGGTGTACATTCCCAGGAATATCCCTAAATGTAGGAAACAGCAATTCTCAGAGCTCTCTCTGCAGAGGTGAGTCCAGAAACACCAGTACAAGTGAAATGGTGTTTCTGTGAGCTGGGTAATATTCCTTGATATTCACACGCAGAAATGTGGGGAGGAAAAGAGAATTGATACTGGGCATGGCCATCTCCTATCCTGTCCTTCACAATTTAACCATCATTTTATTCTCAGAAGAGAAAAAAAAAGGGATAAAATACCCAGGTAACAACATAATTCACAAATGATTCTTGTCATTATGAAAGTATTTCTCTGTATCTCTAAGCTACGGGATGCCATCAAGTCTAAACAAGAGCTGACAGATTTGCAGCCACAAAAAACTACATATTAAATACAGGTCAATTTACTGGACTTGTTTTATTTGTTTCAGGACTTTAAGAAGGCAACTGGAAGTTGCCTAATACTTTCTTCAGGCTTGTAAGCCTAGAGAAGGCTGTGAAAAAGTAACAAGAGGAGCTTTAAGGACGGTGAAAGTATTTATATAGGAAGAGATAGAATGCTTTTTAATTACAGTTGTCTCTCCTACAGCTCACCAGAAAGTGGAGCACCTGGAAGGGTACATATACAGCTGTGCAAGTCTGGCTTCTATACATATTTAATTGGTTTTATTTCACTCTTTAATAGGCCATTTATTAGAAAACATATAAGAGCCGGACAAGAAAAACAAAGCACAATTTAAAAAGAAATAAAAGTTGAGTGATAAAAAAATCCCCAAGAATCCTAGTGCAGAGGAAAACACAGGGACTCTGAGGACAAAGAGAGCCTAAATCCCAATTGATATGAAACTGTGGGAGCAAAAGCAGGACAGAAAGGGAAGCAAAATTAGGGTTTCTAAGCTATGAAGGATAAGTCTGCCAGGACACTGCAGGAAGCTTCAGACTTCCTCTCTGAGGGAGCTCTGAACCTACAGACCTGGACGTGCACACTCTGTGTCTTGCTGTGCATCTGCAGGAGAGAGACCCACGCACCTCAGCAGCTCCCTTGGCTGTTATCTCTTAGTTTAGATTAGGTTATTTGTTTGTCTGTTCTTTAAGCCAAGAGCTGAACAATACTAGAAAAGCCACGGTAATAGCTCAGGGATATGGTGTTTGCCACCCTTAACAGCCTAGAAATGCAAATTGCTGTGCAGATCACTTCATGGGGAAGTATCACTATTATAAGACAAAAACCTACACTTCTATAATCACCTTCATGCCTGCTTCTAAATTACAAAACCAGACTTACAATGAAAATTAACAATGACCCCTCCCACCCTCAATTTAGCATAATTGTCCTCATATTCTGCCAACTGGCAAATTAAAGCATGAAACCAGTGGTTCCTTACACAGCCTATGTTTGGCACTCCTGCAACCCCCTGCCACTGGATCTGAGGAGTACTAAAATCTTCCAAAGATTAAAAGAACTGCTGAACAAAGTCACAGACGACAAAACTATCATGTACTATCAAATACAAAAAGGTGTCATTTGCAGCTCAGGGTGCCCCTGAGTAACTAATTGTTTATGGCTAGGAGAGTTTAAGGAAATTTTATACATATTTATTAATATTGCTTCCCTGGCTCCTATTTTTGGCCACATAATTCAGAGGGTTGGATGGATTTTTGGCCTGACCCAGCACATTTGATCTGCAACTAACAATGACCTTAATCAAGAATATTCATTCTATAAGTCACTTCCAGGGTAGGAGTAATAACAAAGCAAAACATGAAAAAGTAACAGATCATAATATTCCTGACACTGATAGGATTTAGACTGAGAATTTTGATCCTGAGAACTCAGATTTCCTCACAAACTGCAAGAGATCAGTTCCCACAATCTCCAGGTACATGACAGACATCCCAGTTGGGAAGCTGAGCCTCCTGTAAGAATTCCCTGAACAATGCCTGAAATATTATGAAGTCAATATAAAAGCCTGTGTTTTCTGAATCAGGGAAGGAAGAGCCTTGATTCTTCCTCCCTGTAGGTTTGTGGGCTGTGCTGGAAGAGGGGAATAGAACAGTGGCACCTTAGAGCCACTGAGGCACAGCAGAGGATACTGCACCACAGAGGCAGGAACTTCCACGGCATCCTGTAGAGTCCTTGGGATGCTCCAGAAGGCTGTGGCCTCACGGTGCCTTCTAACACCTATTTTTCCTGGCTGACAGAGGAGGCTACTCAAAATCCTCCTAAAGGCTGCCATTTGAAAGTGTGGTTCATTTTTATATGGACTAGAGCCCAGTCTGTTTCCTTCTGAAAGCATTTCAGCCAGAATGGAAAATGTGCTTTAAGTTTATCATCCCCAAAAATGAAACCTGACATGTCTGAAATTCAGGTTTAGCCTTCCCAGCACTTATCTACACAAACCTGTGTCTGCTTCTAGGAGCCCAGAGGCCTGGACACATGCAGTTCAAACAAAATCTGATTTTTTTTTTGTCTTAATAAAGAATTTTTTCAAGTTTAGTTTTTGTTTGTTGGGTTTTTTTCTTAATTAAGCTGTCAGCCTCAAAGCCATCAGATTATACTTAGTATCTTACTTAGCTAAAGCCTTTCTGTGTTCTGACGAACTGATTGAGGCCAACTATGTAAGGCAGCTTTGATACATTTCCTATGTTTAGATAATTCATATTCATATATTTACCCACATCCTTCCTCAAAGCCATGTCTTCACAAGGGAAAAACCAAAGGAATATTTTTATGTACTCAAAATTCAAGATAAACCCCAGAGTAGAAATCATAACTGATCCCCTACTAGAAAACATGGAACAAGCTTATGCCAATATTTTTAAATGCATGAAGTATCATATACTCTTGAAAAAACTTGGAATTTCACCTGAGATGAGGAATCTGAACCATTTATAACATCTGGAACATCATTTTCTTAGAGTGGTCTCACTTTTGAGAGATCAGACAATTTTGCTAACATTTCTGAGCATTTTCTCAGGACTAATAGGAACTTTTATAAGCACAAACAAACTCCAAGAAATTTGATTCCATTTCTAAAGAGACTATTTTCCCTAGAGACAGAAAAATCACACAATAATTATCTTCCTGTAAAATTGTCATATCTGTAATTCTAGGAGAAGGGCAAGGGCTGAACAATGACATGGCCCCTGCACATACACCATGTTATTTTGGCCATGTGTAGTTGTCCCAGAATTCCTCTCACCAGGAGATGGAAATGCATTTTTTGTTGTCAGGGAAGACAAACACTGTCACAACTTTTGGTTCTGCACTGACTTCAATAACATTCAACACTCCCCAAGATGAGGTGATGTTAGAGGAAGCTTCCTCTGTGTGCAAAGTTATCCCAACCAGTTCAAAATCCAACATTTTCCTCTTCCAAAATCATTCATAATATTGTCCCACACTTGTTGTTTTAGGTTAACTGTGAAGATATTCATGTTCTTGCACAAACTTTGCAACTTAAAAGCCAGATGGCCAACACAGGCAATACACTTACTCTCTTTATGTTTCCATCCTCATCTATGCATTCTCTGACTGGGTCTGAAAGAGAAGCAGACATCTTTTTAGTCATCCCACTCCCTTATCAAGCCTTTTAAGTGATGATCACCAAAACACAGATTGCTTACGTAAAAACTTGATTTAAGCTGTGAGAAGTTTGGGGATTATTGTGCTAGAGTGCGTGACTCCCTAACTGCAGACTGCAGGCATTTGTCCAAAGTGTACAAGAATAAGTCACAAAAGGCACAAACACTGACAGTGGTCCCAAAATACTCCATGAGCAATAACTGGGCTGCAATTCTACAGCTTTTGTATATTTCTTGTACAGCCACAGTCCTGCCCAGATGGTGCTTAAAGGATGAGCATGGCTTTGGCTCTGTGGTACAGTCCAGCCTTACCTCAAATTCTTGTGATCCATGGAAAACATTCCTGGGAATTAGCAGGTAATGAGAATTTCCACACCCACATTTATTAAATGCAGGAAGATCAATATAGCATAACTATAAAAATAGCTGCAATAAGAATGCTCCAATTCAGTTTCCTTACACTTAGTCATGACTGTGATGAGCATTTTTTCCATATAATCAATTGAACAGTCACAGGGTACCCACTGAATTGCAGTTTCTATGTTTGTGTGCTCTCACTACCCACCTAAAGATATTTTGGAAGCAATTTCATTTTTGTACTGTGGCATGTCAAAGTCTCTAGGATATTAAAACACTCACTAGCAAACTCTTTGTAGAATACTAGACTATGCTATCCTATATACACTCTCTGCTACGTCTTTTCCAGGATAAGTCACATGTTTTGAAATCATTTAGGAACTCTTTTAAACCTTTTTTTAATGGTATTATTTTTGGTACACTTCCATACAAAAGACAAGTCTCCCTCTGCACGAGAAATCCAACTGTATGAGTCTAGAGGGGAAAATTATACTTTACAGAGTGTATGAAATTTATATAAAACAAAACAAACAGGAAAAAAAATCCAAACAAAAAATAAATCCCCACAAAAAAAATCATTTTTCACCCCCTAGCAAAGTCTTTACTATCAGCAAAAGGGAGAGCTAAATTTCTCCGATTTTAGGTGTTGAAGATGTCTACATTTCAAGGCTTTTTGAGCTGTTGGAAAAGCTTTCATAAAAAATATAAAGTTTTCACCTCTAGTACTGATAGGTTATAGCGCAGATTGCAATAAGAAAATAGTTACTGGTTCCAAATTCTTGCATCCCCATCCTATATCTTGGATCAATATAATTTACAGCAAGGAAAATCACATATTTTACGGCGTGAAGAGAGGAAATGCATCCTTAAAAGCTTATTTTAAAAGAGAGGAAGGAAAATGGCAGCTGTTTAAATCTAGAAAATGGCAGCTGTTTGATGCTCTGGAGAGGTTTTAAAATGCCAGAAGTGATCCCAGTGGAGGCTGATCAGATATCTCCAAGCTGGGCTGTGAATACTCTGCAACTTCCTCATTCTCAGAGGTCCTTGGCTCTGCAAAAAAAGTCCATTTATTGTAGAGGAAATGTAACTAAGCCCTCGTAATGCTGGCAAAAACCTGTGCAATGACTAACACCATAAGGCAGTGACTTGGGGTGAGAACGTGTGGATGTTACTGGAACAGGAATAACAAGATGAGGGATAAATATCTATATCCAGACCAAGGAGGTAAAAGATGTAAAATCCTGGTCAGTGTTGAAGCAAGGTTCCTTAGACAAGTGTCATCTACAAATAAACAAATGCATATTTAAAACATTTTATGCATTTTTCCTAGTATCTGTTTCCCTGGGAACACAAATTCTTTATTATTTTTCTTTTTGCCTTCTATTTTGACTGAATTTTCTGTAGACATACATATAACAATGTCTGAAAAACACGTAACTTGAAATCTTTGCTCACATTTCTGAAATGTGCCCCATTCATTCATGACAGCTTCAACTTTCCTGGTGCTCTTCAGTTATTGTCCAGTCCTGAATACTGATTACCAAGCTTTTTATCAAGATTGATTTTTACTAAGGTGGTTGCTTGAAAGATCAGGCCTAAGCTGTTATAAAACCCTTGCTGGAACTTGGCTAACTAGAATAGCAGCTGGTTACATATTTAAAGGGCTCAAATTTGGTTTCACACCTAAGTGATGGTGGTGGTCTAGGTCAGCATTTGCAAGGGTTGTCAGTGGAACACTAACAGAGCATCTGATTTCCCTCTAATATCGAGAAAAATCATCCTGGTTTTGCATTTCGATTTTAGTGTTATGCTCCAGACACGAGGTCACAACTTTTGAACTTACCCATGCACACTTTCTTGATAAATTCACTGTTCAATGTGATCATAGTGGATAAATCTTCAAAATTCTGGAGTTTCATGATTCTGTTAGCAGCAGATGGCCCAGCCAAAGTTCTCAGCTGCCCTTCATCGTATCTGTTCCCAACACCAATTGGGAACAGGGATACCCCTAGGAAAAGAGAAAGAAGGGTTTGAAACAGCCAAGGCACAGGTGAAAATCATTGCTCATAGATGTGGAGTGTTCATCCCTGGAGGTATTTCAAAGATGTGGCATTTGGCTACATGGCTAATGGTTGGACATGATGATCTTAAAGACATTTTCCAACATGNAAGTTTTTCTCCAATATTTAATTTTCATGTGTTACTTGCATCATTCCCCCCACATTGGCTAAAGGCAACTAAGAGCTGGAATGGTGCTGTTCTAATCACACTGTTAGCTAAGATGAGCTGTATTAATCCTAAGCATAATAAGATCATTCATGGGCAACAAAACACAGCTGCAGACGTAATGACATCTTCACTCTTTTTTAATGGGAAAAAAAAATCTCAATATGCTGTTTTCTTTCTTCAGTTACATGGCAATTGGATTATTTTCAAACTATTTAATTAAAAATAATGGTTGATAGTTGTTATATAGTCCATGCCTTATTGAATAACTCCCAGAGCAACCTTCAAACAAAGTCAAAGTTCCTCAGCTGCACACCTGAGGAAGCTGAGGTACAGAAATAACAGCCAGAAAACTTGAAAAATCATCAGGCAGCACACTGATAGCAAAAGTGTATTCCTGTAGAGGTCAGTGCAGAATCTGATCAAAACCTCTAATTATTATTATTAACATTATTATCTTGATGGTTCTGATGATTATTTTTATTTATCATTATTATTATTGGAGTGAACCTTTCAAGTTTCATTCTACTACAACAGTATTGAATTTATGATATTAGACATTTCTGTCTACCCACAGGATCTTGGAAAACAAAATGCTACTAATTTGTGAGTCCTGGGGAAGCTGTCACTCTTAATTGCAGATTGGTCCTGAATCTCCCAGTACCTCAAAGGCATCTTCACGGGGCATGTTTTATTCAGGTCTGTTCCTTACCACAACACTACACACAGTAACTCCAGATCTTACATTAACAAACCAGTGTCTTAATTTTCCATCTTTTGTTCTGGCTCATTATTTAAAAAGTAACAACTCTATTTATAAATAGTGACAGTGAAATGAGGTTTACTATTCACTCTTGCAGAAATGGCAGCAGCCTCCACAGCATCTTGTGAGCTCCCTGACACGATGACAATGGCAACCTTTGATGCACTGGGTCTGCCCCCATGGGATTCTGATATCGCATTCTGGACCACAAAATCAATGGCATTTCCTAGGAAGAAATGAAGAGAGAAATGAGACATAGAATAGAAAAGTCACAGGAGACTATAAAAATGAATCTTACATTGCTTTAGGGTGTTATGCTAGTAGGTAGTGAAATATATTTATTCTTAAAGGACTCAATGTCTGATTTATTGCAGCTACATGAAAGATCTCAGCTATTAAAAACCTACCAGTATTTATTAAGACACCCAAACACAAGAGGACCATTCTTGACTCCATTCCTAGACCATCCCAGTTTCTGCAGTGATGGGAATTTTTTTCACTTTCCATAGCCACGGTACCAAAGTTACACTCCTCACTTAAGTAGTTACCTTTCCCATAAGTATTGCCGTCCCTAAAGGATAGAAGACAGTGCAGAGATTGTATTCCTGCTTCAAACTGCCGAGCAACACTGACATCCAGTGGTGAGCTGATTCACAGCTTGGCATCATCCTGAACTGTTCACACAAGCTGCTCTCACTCCTACAAAAGATCTAGTGCTTCCCTAATTTCATCGGCTTTCCCTACGGGTGTGAAAAGCCTATCTTGCCTCCACCCCACCAGCAACTTCTCTGAAATTTAAAATCTGTGTAATCCATAATACAACTGGATGATCCATATTAAAATAAAAACAAAACAACACACTAAACCCTACAAAACTTCCAAAGAAATTCTACCTGAGCTACCAAATCAGAAACTGGCTTAAAAGGGAAGCTGCTGCCCCTTCATTTAACATCTGTTAACACTCAAATTTTTGTTGATAATTATGACTTCAGCAAGAGAGCACTTTTTAGTACTTGCATTTACACACGTATCTGCACAAATATTTACACTGGGAATCGTGATATGCAGCTTTCTTAAAAGCTCCTTCGGGCTTGGACGTTATCAGGTCAGGAAGTAAAAATGAAACCGGGTGACTGATGTGACATTCAGGGCAAACAGTAACTGGTGAATAATAAACACTTGAAAGAGTATTTCCTCTAAGTAATCTGCAATAGCTGTGGAGCAAAAATAGGTTTGCCTGAGGAATTCACTGTACAATTTATAATAAAAAATGCATTTGTAAAACACTGGAAGTCAGCCTGTAGATAATTCACCAGCACAGTACATCTTAGCACACCTCAACACTTTGTACACTTGATGTCTTCTTGCACCATGTCCCCCACACCTTTTCAGCGACAGAAGCAAAACACCTTTTTCCCAAACTGCTGCAAGCATAGACAAACTTCAGGAATCTCACTCAGCACATTGATTATTGATTAGTCTTGGAGAGCTGGGATTGTTCCACTTGGAGAAGGCACCAGGGAGACTTCACTGCAGCCTTACAGTATTTAAAGGGCACTTACAAAAAAAGGATGAGAGCAACTTATTATAGTGGCAGGTACTGATAGGACAAGGGGAACAGTTTTAAGCTGAAAGAGTAGAGATTTAGATTTGATATGATGAAGAAATTTTTTACTCAGAGGGTCTTGAGGCACCAGTGGAACAGGTTGCCCAAAGAAGCTGTGGCTGCTCCATCCCTGGAACTGTTCCAGGCCAGGTTGGACATGGATCTGAGCAACCTGGGATAATGGAAGGTGTCCCTGTCCATGGCAAGGGGTTGGCATGAGATGATCTTGAAGGTCTGTTTCAAACCAAACCATTCAGTGACTCAATAACATAGCAACAGCAGTTGGATATTCAGTGAAAAGCTCAACATTTTGAATGTTTTTCTACTTGCAACAAAACATATTTTAAAACAGCATTATTAGCTGGGTGATGGTGATCCCATCTCACAAACTACTATCCCTAACCACAAAAAATAACTTAACCTCATATATTAACTCATGTCCTACACAGCTGTCCCACAGTTCTTTCTCCAAATGGTTTTGTGTCTGTCCAGGTAAATATTAGATAGAGAATGGCATATTAGCTAGAAATAACAAAGGATAAAACAAAACACAGCAAATAAATATGACTATATTCAAAGTCCCTGAGATTACTCTAGGATGGTCACTGTGCCAGAAGATTGACTCATTTTCCTTTGGTCCTACAAATAATTACTAAAAAAAAGTATTTCAGTTTTTAACTTTCAAATATTTTTTAGGTTAAATTTTTGTACAGTAAGCATCACAAATAATTTTTCATTCATTTGTGAAAAGTACTTGAAATTTCTGTATTTGTTTTCTTTAATGACCCTTTGACTTTTGTGTGGGTGGTGTGGTCAGCAGCCACTCTAGCTCCATTTTTCTTCTCATATTATTTTAAAAATGTTCAGAAACTCCATACATATTTACAAACTGAAAAAGTCCATTATTTTTATAATTTCACATAAAGAAATCAAATACCATTGTAATGGAACCGGTGACTATTTCAAAGGCCCCAAAAGCAGTTATTCAATTTAATGCATGGAAAATTTGGTTTAGCACAGTAAAAACTCTTTGGATTTCTCTCTTTATTTTGAAGCCAGTTCTAGAGAAAAGAGCCAGGTGTCTGAAGACATAATCAAATGAATACTTTTGTCCTGCTAGAGGGATTCAGAAAGTCCCCATCCCAAGTTGGAAGCTGTCACTTCTCAGTTCTTCATCTCTCCATCTCACCACAGAGGGGAATACCAAGTCCCTCAGAGGCCACAATAAAAAACATTCACTGCTAAAATCAACCAACTTGAACATTTTCATACTGTGAGACTGCAACACAACAGAAACCCGACATTTTCATACCAGAAAAGGAAATACAAGTATTTGCACTGAATTAAACAACACCATGCAGAAGGCTTTATTGAGACTGGAAAGAGTGTTCACAGCATGGAAACGTAAAGACAATCCCAGACTGATTTGGGTTGGAAAGGACTTCAGAGATCATCCAGTTCCAGCTCGTCTGCCATGGGCAGAAACATATTGCTCTAGCCCAGATTGTTTCCACCCATTTTAGTCCTTCCCTCAGCCCACCAAAGGTGGTGAGCCCCCAGCAGCCTTCCAGCTCAGTCAGTAGGGTATGACTGCCACTCATTGGGCATGTCCAGGGAAAAACATGCAAATAGATAAAAAGGGAAAACAAAAACCTGATTGAACCATACAGGCTACTTTAGGAAAGACAGACCAACCGTTCCAAACACAGAACACCATCTTCTCCCCATCCTTCAGTGCTCATGTTTGGAATAATCATTAAATAATGACTATGAACACTTAATGCTGAAATCCTGAGAGTTGGAAAAGGCTTTTTAAGAACCTTTTCCTGGTTGAACTTGACACCTGATGGATTTTAAAGTTAGACTTGTATTTTGAAGTAACAACTCAGAATGGTTCACACAGGGGAAGGACTGCAAGTTGATTAAATGGACATAAATAAGCTTTAAGAACAAAAGACAAACTGTTGAATAGGGTTGGAAGTGTTTACTAGGAGTCTACAGGGAGTTACACTAAATTCTGCCTTCTTGAATGGCTTCATTAATGATTTGAATGGAAGAGTTAAAATGTGTAAAAAGGCATGTTAATCTGAATCACAAATAGTGGATTGGGAGCAACCATAGACATCATGGAATTAACTGAATGAGCACAAGATGCCCTAGAAATATTTGAAATATATCCAAGACATAAAAATGAAGATTCATCCAAGAATTAGCCAATCTGGAACACACAGACACTTAATGTTTTGGTGGATGCCTCAGGGAAAGCAAAAACTTCCTAAGAGCAACCTTTGCAATTAGTTTCTTTAATTTTGTCTGAAACAAGGAATGAAATGTAAAACCCCTTGAGGTTCTGTGGTGTTGTGACAGAAGGGGGATTCCAATCAGATGGAGGTTCCTGCTGGGAACTTGTGAATCTGTGCCTTAAGTGTCCTCAGTGGTTTCTCTAACATTTCTGCAACATCTTGATGAAGAAAGGTATCACAAAAGAACTTAATCACCCACAAGTCCTGAAAGCTGCCAGGGAAAGAAACAAAAAGGAATGGTTCCTCAGAACCTGAAGTGATACAGAAGGAGCCAACATTGTCTGGACGGTGGGTATTCCAGACTGCAACTATTTAACCAAGGACTTGTCTAACCAGGAACAACTCCCCACGATGATAATCATGGAATCAAAATTACAGAACAGTTTGGGTTGGAAGGGACCTTAAAGATGATCTCATTCCACCCCCTTGCCATGGGCAGGGACACCTTCCACTAGACCAGGTCCATAATCCTGAAGCTGGTCTTTGTATCTTAATTTAGGCTCTTCACTTGTCACTGAATTGGGATTTTTCATTGAAAATAGAAGATTACTTTAATTTTGAAACAAATCAGCTATTGAAAACTAATCCCACAGTG
This sequence comes from Donacobius atricapilla, assembly GCA_013397315.1. NCBI lineage: Eukaryota > Metazoa > Chordata > Aves > Passeriformes > Mimidae > Donacobius > Donacobius atricapilla. The sequence goes on from WBMY01017399.1 coordinate 105,646, forward strand.
CTTTAAGTGGTCAATTCTTGGCACATGAATATTGCTATTTTGCCATTAACACATGTTGATTAATGTGTGCTGAACTTTTCATGAGCAGCACAAACCTGTCAGTCCAACACCACTGAATGGAACAGGTCCCAAAAACCTCTCCTCTGCTTTCCTGTGTCTGCAGGTCACAAATCCTGCATTTCTCTTACCACCATGGGCTTCTGATGAACCCAGACTCCACCAGGAGCTCATTCAAGTCACAAACCTTGTAAGAAATGAACTAGGAAAAAAAAAAAGCAAACAAAAAAACCCTAAAGGGCAGAGAATTAAAACAGCTCAGGAAAGATAGTGGCACCCAAAACTGGCTTCAAAAAGGAGCTAGCACCACTAGTTCAGCAATATTTGTGGGGAACAAGTGAAAGTGTCTGTCAGCGGGTGGGAGCCCTCTGATTACAACAGCTGCTGGCCTTGGGTGACAGGGGCAAGATTCTGGAAATTCAGTATAGAGTGAATCAATGAGGGGAGAGATATTAATAAGGAAAATGCTATGGGGGATGGGGGGCCTTTGCTCCCAAAACCACAGGGGAGGTTTAGGAGAAAGACATTTATACCTTCTTAATCCTGACAGCAAAGCTGAATGCTGCAAATCAAACATGTTAATAAAGATGGAAAGTTGGAGGAAAAATAATATAAATTTAAGATTTTTTTTCAGGGGGGGCGGGGGGGTTGCACAATATTTTTTTCCTGTAAAGATGCTTTTATACAGCTGAGCCACATAGAACACACTTCCTCCAAATTTTGAGGCTGAGGCAGGAAAATGTCAGCCTAAATGAGCGACTTTTACTAGGGCTATAAGGAAGCAAAATAATGTTTTTATAAAGTGTTAAGCAGTATTTACGTAGGGATTGCTCAGTCTGCTCCCTCTGACTCTCCTAAACACCCACAAATGCTGAACAGAGACACATTTACACGATTCTCAGTTCCCTTGCACACATCACTTTAGTGTTTAGTTTGTTTCCTTCTTGTTTTTCCTTCGGTTGTTTCTTATGTGAAGTTGTACATGATTTCATGATGCCTGAATAGCCCCAGAGCTGCTTCTTGATAGGTTATTTCAGCCAAAATTTGCCTGATGTTATTGAATGGCCCCACTGCACACGCATGGGAAAGATTTGTGGTATAGGTTGCTCTTTCTTGTTCTTTCTATGCCCTCACACACTCAGTAGTTTTTCATTATTTCTTGCTACTAAAATCTCTCTCTCCTGGAGTTTCTTTATGGCTAAATAATGCAGGAAAGAGAATGCTTTCTACACTAAGACTTCTGCAGTGGCAGCAACAATTGCCCTCTGCTCATAATGCTTTCTGGACCAAAAGTGCACTATTTGGACCAACTAAGATGGAATAAAGATTTCACTGAATTGTTCTTCTACCGTAGGGCAGCCAGTGCAAATAAGAAGAAACAGATCTGATCTGATCTGATCGCAATAATATTTTTTATGGGTAAAATTCAGATCAAGCAAAGGCTAGAAAAGATTTTCTAAGAAAATGCAGTGTCCAGACCGAGCCATCTACACCTGTCAAGCAGCCTCTGCATTTCCTGAGGTCCAAGCACAGACAGAAGGGCCTGAGTGACCCTGCACCTCCTGGGAATGTTGTCTCCTGCACAGCCAGCCACATTCACGCAAGGTGCAGGACAGCACTGCAGTGACTTATTTTCATGACTTCATTTGGGAGGAACTACTTCTACTCCATTCCACTTTGGTTCTTTATACCACATCCCCAATCACGGTCTCTGAGCATTTTCCAATGAGACATAAACAAATCACTAACAAGGATGTCTTGTGGCTGCCTCTCCCATTTCATTTCCCAAAGGTCATGTTTGCTCTGTTTATCCTGCAGTTCCGTGTGGCTTTCTCTTCACATTACATGGAAGACTTCACAAAACTTATCCATTTGTATGCAACAATTTATCCCACAATGAGCCTATAGAAGTCTCATCAGCCATCTGGTATTTTTATTTCTCCAGGCTGAGAAAGCAATCAGAGCTAATCCTCCTGTGAACTATGGAAATCAGGTTTTATTTCACACTTTGGACTGTACAGATAACTCTTTATAGTCCAAAGACCCCAAAAATCTGTGTATTCCTCAACTCTTACAGGAACCTTATGCTAAGTGGCAGCCAGAGTAAATGTGGTTCCAATCCAGAAGAACAAAATTCTCAGGGTATCTGCTGCAAGATGCTATAGGAGAATCATTTTTTGCTGCACCCTGCAACTGATATTTGTGCGTGCATCAAGTTTCCACAGACTTAGTGGGAAATCTCTGATGTTTTAGCACAGGAAAATTGAAGTGGACCTGTCTGTCTGGAACAGAAAATGGCATTTCACACGTAACTCTTCAAGTAGGCTGAGGTGTTGCCTTAGGCAATCTGTGTTCCATGCTCCCTGGTACCCTCCCCAATCTTGCGCCAGCCCAAGTCCCTGTGGAACCAGCATGGTAACTTCGGTGAAGGAAGTGAACCACACAGAATATAACTCCTGTTCTGCTATTTTTCAGCCAGACGGGTTACACTGGCTCAGGACAAACAGCTGGCAAGGGCAGCTCCTGAAGTCAGCATGAGCAGTTCTGCTCCTAAATGTCTCATCAACTAACCAGCACTGAAAGTTTAATGATCAAAGTCTTTACTTTTTAATTATGCTTTGCTTGCTTGAAAGATAATTAATGCAAAAACTGAACATTACTTCAAGGCTTCTTCCCAAAATACATTAAAGACAAACCAAAATTTGGGTAACCTATGAATACATTCTAGTAGAGAAAATTCAACAGTAACAAGAAGTTGAACCTTAACAACAAATGCCTCCACAATGTCATAAATTGCTGCTTGTAGCCAACCTGTATTTAGCATTCCTTGGGGTTTTGTTCCCCATCTTGTTTAAACAGCAATATTCACAAAAGCACTCACCTAGTCTGGTAGGACCTTGCTCCCTTTGTTGAATGGACTGCACCATCTCTACAAGCCTGTCAGTCTCTTGAGGTATGTTCCACGAAATTTCTAGATTATTTTCCCTGGCATACTGGAGAACTGACACATGAATTGAAGAATTGCCTGAAGCAGAAAATAAACACTTTAGGCAGTGCATGTGAATGTCCTAAAATAAATCTAAAGAAGCCGTTGGTGTTGTGATTTACGTTAGACACAACTGGACAGTGGTTTTCCATCAGAGTGTGAAAAGATCAAAACTGAACTATTCCCTGCTGAAAAAATATGCAAGTACTGCTAGAAACAGTGGCTTTTCTCTCAGGAGTCAGCATGCAGTATTTTAGCCCAGATCAATATGACAGTAACTGGAGAATTTAATTTTATTGATTTCCATTCAGTATTATTCCTTTTCCATTTTAAATTTGTCTAAAAACCCCCCCTTTTTTTTTTTTTTTTTTAACATGCACCTTGTTTTGCACAAGCAGTAGATTGATGCCCCATATGTCAGATGGGCCAAGCTCCCTGGATCATTTCATGCCCAATTCCCTCTCTCACAGCACTGGAGTGATGTGCATGGAATAAAGCGAATCCAGGGAGCCTGACCTGTGAAGGGGAATGAAGAGAAATTCCAAATTTTGCTCCTCTCTGACATCCTGATTATACATTATGTAAGAAGTACAAATAAAACTATTAACAGGGCACTTATATAGATAGTTAAAAATACTAGATTTGCAAAATTGAACTAGGCAATATGTTGTTTATAGTAATTGGCTGTACTTTTCTCCACGGCCTCCTACTGAAAGTATTTATGTATAGAGCACAATGAGTCATTATCAATGCTCTGTAAAACATGTATGAACACGACCAATAACAGCATTTGCTTCGTGGAAATGGTTTAATGCTGGATCAAAAAAATACAATTCTGATTTAAAAAAAAAAAAAAAATCCATGTTTGTTAAATACTACTGGGAAAACACAGGATCCTGTGTAGCCTCTGCCATTAAGACGGACTTGGTACAACCCACACAATGGCTTAAACTGCTCCCTGTGCCCCATGGTCCCTTCATGTATGTGCAGGATACAAGGCATTCTGCCAGGGGAAGTGCACTGATAATGAAAGATAAGGAATGGCCTATTTAGAAGTGTATCCCCCTATCAGTACACACTCTGCAAGTACAGTGAGCTTCGTGCTCCCAGAAAGTGTCAGCCATCCCACACAGGTCAGGAAATAAACACTGAGTAGTTAGTGTTTCAGGGACTGAAATGAGTAATTTAAAATTAAGAACTGAAAAGCCTCCACTGAGAAGCTGGTTTGTCCCCTACAAGCAAAAGAATAAAAAACATCTTCCTGTGTTTGAGCTGAAAGGCAGATACAAACCGATCACAACGTTTTCAATAAATGCCCGCACAAAGTTTTTCATTTCCTCAAACTCCGATGCTCCAATATTGGAACTTCCATCCAGAAGAAACATGATGTCCATGGGTCTGTTGCACAACTCTGAGGGTGAGAGCGGGAGGGAAAGAAGTTATTTTATACATAATAACCAAAAGTAGCATCTGCTAATGTGGTAGGAGCAGAAAGGGTAGGTCCAGTCATATTTTGGGAAAACAAAGCAGGACCAGTTGAAACAGTAAGCGCTGCCCCTTTAATGAAAACCCTGAGATTCATATCCACTGGGATACATGGATATTTCAATTCTTGCTTTTCTATCTATTCTGTTTTACTCTCATAGGACTAAAATAAAAGCCAACAGCAGATGACAACAACAGAAAAACCCAAACCAAACCAACAACAAAACAACAATAAACAAAGATCACAGAATACCCTCCTCACCCCTAAGCAAACAAAAGGAAAAAAAAGTATGTGAAAAGCCCAATAACGTCTCTTCACAAAAGAGCAAGTATAATTTTACTTTATTCTAAGCAAAGAAGAAGAAAAATAAAGATTTTTAAAGATTTTAAAGAAATTTTTGAAGATTTTTTTTTTTTAAGAAAAAAAAATTTCTGCTGGCACTCTCCAACCTGTGTGAAAACTACTGTACTTTGCTGACAAAAGGAAACAAGGACTTTGAGCCATGGAAAACAGACTGCAGGATTGGGCTCAGTTCTGCTGGACTGGGGCAGCATCCTCAGCCTCCAGAGAACATAAATAGTCCCTCCTTGGTGTATGACAGCAAGACACCAAACCTGATAAGGGAACCCTTCAAATTTCAGTGATGCACAGTAAATGGAGGAGACCTGACAGAGGAAAGGAGAAATCACACAGAAAATTCATCCAGTCTTACCTGTGATTTCAGTCCAAAATCTCATCCCACGAGAGCAGCATGACTGCAGCACTAATTCAGGTGCCTCTTCAATAAGTCTGTTGTAACTATTCAAGATAATTGGGTCATTAGGCTGACTAATCTTTCTGAGCTCTTGGATATTGGCACCAGGGGTTATGCCTATGGGAATAACATTTATGCTCCTGGGAGGTCGTGTGATAACATCAGTGGAAGGACTGGATGACACCATATATACCAAGTGAGGAACATCTTGCCTTCCCCCATTCACTGATGTAAATGTGTGTTTGGAAATATAATCGAGGGCATTGCCAGTGTTGGTAGCCCTCCCTCCCTGGTAGGGTATACTCCTCACTTTCTCGATAATTTTTTCCTTTGCCTGTATTTCCCTAAAGGAATACTCCAGACTGACAGTATCTGAATACTGCATGACTGTAACATGAATATTTTCCTGTCCCACGTTCATTCCTGTGACCACATTCTCAATGAACTTCTTGACTTTATTGAAGTTTTCCTCACCAACATTATCAGATCCTTCCACAATAAAAGCAATATCCAGCCTGTTGGGATGGGGCTTTTCTGAAAGAGGTGGTGGGGCTGTGAGTCCCAAAGGGGGAAATATGACACTGGACATGGTTGGAGAGGATGTAGCTGGTAACGCAAGACTTTCTTCAGGTCCTAGATCACACAGGTGATCAATGAGGAAATCTCTGTGATCCATTAGCTCCAACACATTGCTCACTAGGAAGGCTCTGCTACGTGGAAACATCTTTGCCATGAACTTGACTTGCTCCACATTGATATGTGGCCCAATCCCCACAGGCATTACTGTGATATCTCTATCCTTCAAAAACCCAAGCATGTCACGGATTTTTTTTTGAGACCTGCTTGCTATAAATATCACTGCAATTTTGGCAGCATTGGTCCTTTCTGCTTTTCCAAACACATGTAATGCAGTGTATTTAAAGACTTCATAGACAGATGCTTCTTTATCACCTGTGTATTTTATGTTCTGGACAATTCTTCTCATCTGGGATTTTGTTTTGATATCTTTAAGGTTAAGATAGATAGTGGGACCAGCCCTATACACCAGAATGGACAATCGGATTTTTTTCTGGGAGATGTGGAGTTTTTTCATCACACCAATTATGAAAGTCTTCAGTTGTTCAAAGTCCTCCTCTGAGAGTTTACTGGAGCCATCGATCAGGAAGGCCAAGTCCATCATCTTGCTGCATGAGTATGCACTGGCTGGTAGCTCAATATCCTCCTCTGGAATAGGTGTTGTCAGAGTCAGGGTGCTGTCCATGGGCTCACAGTCCACACAGGTTAAGTTCCTCCCTTCACACAGACTACAAAAATCATCACATCAGAAAAACATCAAATTTAACTGTAAAAAGCAATGCTTACAACAACAAGTCATCCACATATTATAAAAGAACACCAGTACAAAATCAAACATCTCAAAACCACAATGAAAGCAAAACATGATGTGAATAATTTTTTTTCTCCCCACCCCAAATCCCCACAACTTCCCACATGGTATTGTGCACCTAAATCCCTTATGTTCAAGGATGTTTGTTTAGATCCAGGAAACATGGCCAACTACAGTGTGTTTGTTAGAGGAAACTCCTTAGAACAGTCTTTAGCATAAGGGGTAAAATCTGTGTCTGGAAACTGTTTAGGAACCACTGAGCATCAGCAGTACAGCAACCTACAGGCCACTGGTGGACTGAACTGGCTGATCTGGTTTGCTTCACAAGGAACCAAAACATGAGGCAAACTACAGGCAGCTAACACCACATAAAATCCTAGAGTAGGAGAGATGGTTTACCTCTGATATGACTCAGCAAATTCTGTGCAAGGGCCAAGTTTACACAGATTTTAGCCTTACTAAAATTAACAATCTTTTTTCTACCTCTAAAGTGCTCTACATTCCTGGTGATTTTTTTTTCCTGACTTCATTGTGGTTTGGATACAGCTTTGGCACATGTTCATTCTCCACTGTTTCTTATGTCTCCCTTACTTTCCTATTATTTACCATGATTTCTTTTTCACTCCAGTTTTTCATATTAAATGCTTTATTTCAACTGTAGATGTTCTCTTTTTAGTCCTGTGTCCTCCCTCACCATTTCTACTCACCTCCATTCATACATTTTTCCCTTCCCCATTCCAGCTCAGCTCCCAATTTTCTTTTCCTCCCCTATCTCTGTCTTTTCCACTATCCATCCTTCTGCACCACCATGAGCTTTTTCACCTCTGTCACCCTCCGCTTTTTATGAAATTATTTATAACTCATCCATCTTTAGCAAAGTTTCAACATTTCTGCCCTTCTAATTCCTGGCTGAATGTTTCTCTTTACTTCCTAGAATCACAGAGTAGTTTGGGCTGGAAGAAATCTTTAGTGTATCTAGTCCAACTCTCCTGCAATGAGCAGGGACATCTTCAACTAAATTATGTTGCTTAAAGCCATGTCCAGCCTGACCTTAAATATTTCCAGGGATGGGACATCCACCACCTCCTCTCTGGGCGACCTGTACCAGTGTTTTACCAACCTCTTTCTAAAAAATTTCTTCCTTTTATCTCATATAAATTGAACATCCTTCAGCTTAAAACCACAACCCCTTGTCTGCCCCAACTGGCCCTGCTAAAAACTTTGTACCCATCTTCCTCATCGGCTGAAGCACTGAAAGGTCACAAAGACATCTCCCCAGAGTCCTCTCTTCTCCATCCTGAACAATTCCATCTCTCTCAGCCTTTTCTCACCGGAGAGGTGTTCCAGTGCTCTGACCAGCTTAGATTCTCAGAGAAAAGAACGTGACTGCACTCAGGCACAGGGTGGAACAGAACCAGTCCATGTATTCTTCTTGTCTTACTGGACAGTCCAAGGAGCACAGTAGGAAAAGGTTACAAAAGAGCAACCACCAAAAAACGCTTGCTTTCACTGCCAGAGAAAACCCAGGATGTACAAACTACATGAGTCAATAGTGGAAGAAGGCGCCATTTTCCAGGAAAATACTTCACTTTACATGTGGCATCTTCAATTAAATTCTCTTAATTTAAGTGTTATGTTTTTTTCAAGCTCATTTCAGTGTCTTCCTAATTGTGAATGCACAGCTACTTTTGCCATTAGCATACAGCAAGAGAAGATTTATTATTCTAATCCTAATATGAACGAGACTCTTCTAGTTTCCAATTTCCTTTGGATGTTTGCTATGAAGTTCATTTTTGTGTAATATTTTCTATTGTTTGTACAGATGGTGTAGGCATCTAAATTAGGTGACAGCTATGCAAAAGGATGTTTCCCTAGTGAGGTAAGTTTTCCTAATGTTCTGAAATCTTTTGTGAGCAGCAGCCAGTGTATCAACATTTAAGATAAATTATTATTAAGAATTACAAAATTAGAGAACAGAGACTCATTTAAGAAGACTCTTTTTTGACCTTTTGATGGAATTCAAGGTTCTTCACATATATTGTTAAAAAGTATGTATTTAACTGATCAGCCTAACAGCCTCATGCCCTGGGTTTATAGCTCAGCTGCACACTAGCCCTGGCTAGAGACCAGGAATTTTAAGTTTGTACCCATTCTGAGCTTCTGTGAGGTTTAGGTTTGGAGTTAAGGTGTTGGTCTGGGCTAATAGCTGCTGCAGTTTTACAACTCAGTTTCTATTAAATCTGATCAATTTACAAGTTGGAGAACTCTCTTTTATTCACGGCATTAGTGAAAATATCCATCCATGGTCCGGATATCCAGGGAATGCCAAATTTTCATAATACACCACAGGGCATTAAACAAAATGCAAACAGTCTCTACTGCATTGCAGCTGAAGGTCCTCATCCTGCATGGTGCAGAGCATCACACTCCCTGCCATTCATTTCATACTATTTGGAAATGCCTGTATGCAGGATCAGACCATGGTTATCACCTTAATAGCTCATGGAAATTGTTTTCCCAGTAATGGGACACAATTTCAACTGCTAATGATCTCAGCAAGTCCTAGACTGAGTGCACATTCAGACCTTGCACTACACACAGGAATTTTTTTAGTCCTGGCAGAAAGAAGGAGTCTGACAGCTTTATTGATGTTGAATCACACATTGCACAAAAAGAACTGGAACATCTGAAGCCAGTAAGGCCACCTACACATGGGAAAAGGCCTTTTTTGAAAGGAATTTATGGATTTCACTTGCTTCAGTTCAGCTGACATCCTATAAATCCCTACTACTGTCACTGAAAAACTTCAGCTCTGAGTTCTCTGTGAAGGGGTATTGACATAAAAGATGATTTCCAAGCTTCTTTTTGAGTGGTACATTTAAAATTACACCTGTAAACTTATTCATGAGGATGTTCCTCATCCCTGACCCTTCATCCTACACAAGAGGGATGCTGGTTCCCTTGACAACCCCATCATACCAAGATTGACAGTGCTGTGGATCATCTCTGTTCAAAACTACTCTCCTTCCATGTGGGATCCTGTCACCTCCAACTGCACACACAGGACAGTCTTCTGGACTGACACAATCCAGGGACAGCTCATCAAGTATTTTCCCTGTTTCAAAAGAGCAGAGCAGTGTAAAGATGCCAGTTGTCATGAACTGTAAAACTAATCATGGGGTTAAAAACAAAACAGTGCTTCTGAGGTGCACTCAAACCTCCTGAACACTCTGCCTGGTGTTGTGGCCACTGCCAGCTTGACGCAGAGAAGTATCTCCTTCCCTCATAATGGCTTTTATTTAAATATTGAAAGCACCTAACCCAATGTATAACCTGCAACAGCCAGCATCACACTGAAGGTAAATATATCTTTAGAACAAAGCATGGAAGATGTCAGGGTATCAGTAACATCAGGGGAAAATGGCACTTTATTTTACATGTATATTATTTATTTTTCCTCTTATCCTCTACCTTGTTTTGATCAAAAATACTAGGGCCCAGAACAGCTACTTGGGGTCTTAAAATATCTTATTTGCTTCTCTTCCTCTCATTCTTTTCCCTGTCCCACATTTCCTGCATTTTTTCCCTTCTCTTTTCTACTAGGTAGTTGTCGGAATAGTCCTCCTGCTCATGGGAGAATGCCAGCTGGGCACTCTTATGAGCATCTTGGAGGTAATAAGCAGTTGAAGGCAATGCATTTCACTGCTGCAGCTAAAGTAGAGCATTTTATCAATCTCCAGAACCAATTCATATCCTAATTTAACCACAGAGTCAATAATCTCTGGTGCCACACAGCCCCTAATCCTCCAGTCTCATCAAGCTGTTTCCATCCTCTCTCATCCTTGTTGGACGGGGTTCATCCTCCTCTTCTGGGCACCACATCATGCTCTCCACACATTGTGCCCATTTCACAAACCCAAACCAAGACGTGCAACCACCTTCCTCCTCAGGCAGTAAGGAATTGTGGTGAAAACGTATCAGTGAACCTGTTAAGAAGAAGAAAAGCTGTTTATTAAAGAAATCAAAAGATGGACTTACCTGCAGGACAGTGCACATGGCATCCTTCCACACATTGCAGAGGACACTCCAAAGCCTGGGGGTGTTGGCATGTGACAGGACAAGCAGGACCACAGCTGTTATATCTCCATTCACACTGATAATCTAATTCCTGTTTATTCAGGTCCTCACAGCTTTGTGCTATGCAGGGACAGAATCAGAGGCAAAAAAAGTCAAACTACAGTGTATATCCACCATGCCTCTCAGAATTATGGCACCAAACATTGTACAAAGTGGACCACATATATCTAGAAAAACAAAGATTTCCACTTTTAAATAAAGATTTCTTTTCTGTTTTACTAATTATTGTTTGACTACAATCAGGGCAGACCACCTCTTCACACTTATATCTTTTTACACACAATGAAATACTTGCTCTAGACCCGAAATTCTTAGGTTTGGTAATAGCAAGTGCCACACAACCCCAAACTGTAAACTTTAATTGATGCACATGCACGCATATATTATTGAAATTATTTCTTCCTATAGATTTTGTACCACAGGCTATTACATCTCCTAACTGATGGAATGGGCTTGCCAGCTACAGAAAGAGGACAGGGGTGGGAGTGTCAGGGAGAGCTGTTAGCCCAGCACCATTAACGTGGAATTCTCTGGGTGCCGGTGGGAGCAGAGCTAAATCCGACCAGACTGAGCCAAAACTTTGAACATTGTCTCCCAGTTGTGCCTCACGCTTTCTGTACTTACGGCACAGAGCCGGTGACCTCCAGTGAACAGCAGCCCCTTTCTGCGCGCAGGCCTGCGCGTAGGCCGCGATGGTGTCACAGAAACATGCACAGTCCCCAGCAGACTCGCAAGCACAAGTGTCATACAGGCAAATGTCAATGTAGGGCTCTGGATTCACCTATATGAGAGAAATGCAGAGCACGGGACACTGAGTCCCTTCATCTCCTTCCTGGACACACCGTTAACCTTCAGGTGGTTTGGCTGCTCCACTTGCAAAGGGTCAAGGCGCCACATAAATCAGTGCAAATCTTTCTGCTGATGTCAGCAAGGACTGCAGTTCATGATCACTTAATATTTTTAAGCCTTGTCCCCATCCTACTCATGCAGCAGCTTGCGTATAACACAGCCGGAATGGCATTGCTTTGGCTCAGCTCCCCCTTCCCTCAAATCTCAACCCTTAGGCTTCTCTTCATGTACAGTCTCTGGATCGGACAGTAAAATTTCCCTTGGGAAGAAGTTATTTCATAGCTTAATAGGTGCATTTTCCCATAAACATGCATTTTCCCACAAAGCTACAGGACAAGGTGAGAGATGAGAACACCAGCCAGCCTCCACAAAGTCCTATGTGCTGTCAGCACAACCACACTTTTTCCCTCAACTGTAATCAATGCCAGCACAGAACATGCAGCATTGAAAACATGAAACACGTGACCCAGTACTCACCAATTTTCTGCATTCTTCAAAGACACTTCCAGACAAAATGCTGCATGATGTTTCTACCATCATTTGCTTCACTATGTTTCCACCACACAGTGGAGACATCAAGGTCTGTTCCAGGTTGGGCTTAATGTTGTAAGAGACAAGTAGAGATTGCATTAGCCTTGTCTTCAGGACCTTGGGACTCTTCAAATTGAAGTAAGAGTCTCACTAGCAAAGGAAATTGTTTCTTTAAGTAGAGTTACAACCTGTTGTACAACACACACAGATTCTGCAGCAAGCAGATCACCTTCTTGGTTTTCTCCAGCTCTTACTTGTACCCTGAAATTTTAACTCAGCCATTTAGATGACAGGAAGACCCACTGTACCAAACACCCATCCTGACAAATGATCATCCCCAACTCCTCAGAAGGTCCATGATACTTAAAAATATGATCAGATTTCAGCAGACAATACCCAAGGCCGCTGCTGAATAAAAATAGCTCAATAATCTTCCTTCCTCCCATTTAATTCATCTAAGAACAAGGAGCACTAGTATTGACATGGAATTTAACAAAGCAACACCCTGCAGGTCCTGTCCTGTGCCTATGAAACTGAAATGAGAAGCTGCTCCTTCTCAGTCTGACCCTGTGGCCTCACTCCTCAGGACTGCAACGTTTTTTATTGTGCTTCAATCAAGTCAAATGAAAAAGAGAGACATTCAGCAAGGTAATATTGTGTCTATGTCACACTTGCACATAATCAGCAACTAACCCAGAAGATTTCACAAGATCAAGAATAAGTGCTGCAGTGTATTTTTGTGGTAATTTAAAACTTGTAAGAAAATATCTTAAAAAGGCTTTTTCCACCCCCATCCCAATCATTTGGAAAAAGAAAAAAAAAAGCATCACCTGAATGAAATGCTTTGTTTTACAAATGTCAAAACAAGTTGTTTTAAAGGTGTTTCCCTGCACATTTCACTTGGAAATACTTTGGGCTTTGTTTGTCAGCTACGTACAAATTTATTATTGAATTGCATTCTTTCAAAACTCTGTATTTGGAAAACAGGAAGTAGACTCTTATGTGTAATATAATTAGTATCCCAAGAAATGTCCAAAACTGGGATATAGATAACACTTTCAGAAAGCAGCTACCCTCCCCAGAATTCATATACAATGATGGACAGCAATAAGGTCTCCCCTCCCCTCCTGTATCCTGCTTTTCCTGTCCAAGCCTTTCCAACCTGAAATTACAAACTGACTGCTCTTTACTAAAGAAAAAAAAAAAAAACAAAACACCACAACCCAAAAACCACAATCATATAGAAAGTAGTTAACCTATGATTCCATGGCTTGTAATGGACGAACTAAGATTTGGGATATAGAAATTTGAAGAGAGAAAAATGACATTTTTATCAAAACTCCCCCTGACTAAAAATTACAGCTATTTTTTTAGATTAGAAGCTAAAATGAGATTTTCAGTGATAGCTGGGTTTCAAGCTAAAGCATCTGGGCTGGATAACTCCAGGAACAGTCTCTACCATACAAAGTGGCTATTTTAACATTCCTCTGAAGCCAGGCAGCCCAGAATCTTTACATAAGTTAATTGACCTTTAACCAGATTTAAAGAAATAATATTATTTGGCAAAAACATGGCGGAAGGAGTTAATTTCTACTTATTTTAATCCTTTCAAAGCTCTTTGTCCACTCTTCAGTGATAGTGTAACCCACACTAATTAGTTTTTAGTTCATTCACAATCACCTTTACAACATCAGCACAGCGGGAATTAACTTTCCAAGAATTCCCGAAGTCAACTGGATCTACTTCAAGATGTTCACTGCTGCTGGTCAAATCATTGTTTTGGATTCCATCAAAATTTCCACACAGACCACACACTTGATCCTTGCAGGGAAAGAAACATAGAAAACATTAACTGGACATCAGTAGACCAGCTTAGGGTTTTGTTAAGAAGTCTTTTTAGCCTGGCGCCCTAATGCCATGAAGTTTAAAAACTGAATCATCCACAGCCTTGCCAAGGCCACTAAAACAGACACAATCTCTCCCACAGAATGTGTAGCTCCTCTTCCCACTCTGGTGAAAGCAGGACCATGCTGTCCCCAAGGACACCCAAAAGCAGGACTGCTCTAATCAGCAGCGCCACATGGCTCTGTCTGGAGCATGTCCCCACAATCACATTCTATTTTTGGAGATCACTGGCCTATCACCACCACCAGTAAGTCTGGCTCCTTTTGCTGCTCGTCTTGAATGCAGAAGAAATCCCTCAAGGCATGGTTATTCTCAGGCCCCACAGCACTCATGCTTTCTGTCATAACTCATTTCCAATGACCCAGGATTTGGCCCTTGTAGTTGAACAACCAGGAAAATAAGGCAGTCCTACAACATTAACAAACAACCCCTCAATTTTTGAACAAGTGCCTATTATTCCAGGAAAATCTACATTAAAAAAAAAAAAGAAAGAAAGAGCTGTTCCCCAGGGACAGTTTAAATGCATTCTTCAGTGAGACTCAGCAGTGAAGCAAAAAGCACTTACTTTGAAATTGCCTTTTAAGATAATGGAGACTCCCATGGCCAGGTCCCAGGTCAAACTGATGCTTTTGCCCAGTAAAATGATGTAATAACGGCCAGACTTGATGACATCTAAATTATCATTTTCACCCTTAGGTGGTACCCTGATGTTTACCTGAATGAGAGAAACAAATTGTGCTATCAGCAGTGTCTCTAATTATTATTTAAGGTAGGTGATTTTCCCAGTGGGACATGTTAGCAGATGCCTTCAATCATGCTGTTTTCCAGAGTGTTTCCATACACTACCCAGATGCTCAAGAGAAAACCAGAAATTTGGGATATAAGTACAGTCTTTCAATTTCATCCCATTTCCAAAGTCTTTGAATATGGTCCCACAGTATAACACATAGTTGCCAACATATGAAGCAGGGCTGATAAAGACAGGGTACAGTCAATTACCAGTTTAGCACTGGTCATTGGTTCACTGAATAATTGCATGTTGGTTTGGGTTTTTTTTTATTTCTGCTTTTTAGAAAACTTAACAATTCTGTTCTTCTAGTTCCAGTGTAATGAGAACTGAGAGAGCCACACATATCAGTGGCCTCAGAAAGACCAGTCTTACTCTGGTATCAGAAAGGACTTTCTTCCCAACCAACTACACCAACAGGAAAAATCCAGAGCGATTCCTTTCAGTATCTATTCATTTTTCCATCACTTTCCCTTCCCCTGTGTGCCTCTTTCTTTTTCCATCTGGCTGCAAATTTACTGCCTCCAGCTACTAAGAATTTAAGAGATTAATTTAAAATACTCTCTTTCACACCACAATCCCCTTTCAATGGGAAATCTAATAGGAATATTAACCACGTTTGGAAAGAAAAGTCTGGCATGGCTGTTGCTTTAAGCACCATTAATTCATTAGCTGCTTAGTTCTGGAAGAGGCAGATGAAAACTCTCAATCAGTATAAATAGCAATTAATGTAAGGGAGAAAGAAGAGCCCAGAAATCATTTACTGAGTCCCCTACTTTGAGAGCAAAATATTTCCTTATCCCACTATTCTTTCTCGCTCAATTCAGTAAATGCTCAGCACCATAATTCAATTCTTTTAATCTCTGAGTTATCATCAGAAACGTTTATCCCAGATAAGACAGTTTACATCTTCCATGGATTTCCTAAAGAAGGTCTTCAGTGTCTTTAGGGAAGATATTAAAAGATATTTTAGGTACTGAAAGCTTTTTAACTTTCTCCTATGCCCAACATATAGTCACTTGACCACTTAAAATTCTAGAACAGTCTTTGTCTTTCCAAATTCAAAAGGTTACAAAAAGCAGAAGAGGACAGTTGAGCTGGGATGTTGACCTAAATTACAGAATTTTTATGTTTATGGAGGCTTTTTGCCCAACCATGAAGCCATAAACTTTTGACCTTGCAAATGTGCAGATTTGTTTCAAAAAAGCAAAAATTACTTCATTTTTTTGTAAATGTCAACCAGAACTGCAACATGTAAATTACACTTCCCATTTACCAGCAGCAGTAGAAGCTACTCTTATCATCTTAAAACAATGTTAATTGGAAATATTTAATGGCCAAAAAAAAATACCTGATTCTTCTGCTTGCTTCTAAGGATTCTTGTGGAAAAAAGAGTGTAGAAAGCCATCACTGAATAAGAATTTGCCTAAGAGTCTCCATATCAGTTGGTTTTCTGTAATGTCTTCTTCGGTTGTTGTGATTTCTAAGCAAACCTACTCTAGATATTATTACACTGAGCCTTAAACTATCTGAAAGGACAACTAAAAATTCACTCAGGGTCATGTGGACAATGCTGTAATACAGACCTAGGTCTTACAAGGACAGGCTCTCTCAGGAACCAAATACCCTCTGATGCTGGAGCTGCTGGATGCCTAAATCACCTGCTGTTTTCTTCTGGTCCTTTCTTACATATCCAAATAGAATCACAGCTTTTCTGAAAATCTGTCACCTAAAGAAGCTTTCAGACAAAGCCCAGCTCAATGGAATGATCCCTGCACTGCTATTCACCCTCACCCTAGCCAGGGATTCTTTAGCAGGAGAAATAAAGAATTGGACAACAAACATGGCTTGTTCATTCCTGCAGCACCAAGAAGCTTGCATGGATCCTGTGCTGCCAAGGTGCACTGCACAGACACCTTTAATAAAGGTCATGTTTTTGTGTTCCTGCCAAGGCTCAGTGGAGATTGGCAGGCAATTCCAAACCTGGTACAGCTCTGTCTGTCAACCCAAAACAAGGCAAATGTAGAGTGGTTTCACGTTTTCCTGGGAACACTCCTGCAAACCTCTGGTCCAGATGCCAGCTCAGAGCACAGGACTTCTGAGAAGGCAGCAACTGAAACAATAAAACACAGCAGCTCTGCAATGGTTGAGCTCACAGGCAGCATGAATTGTTAGAGTGCTCAAGGCAAAGGGCTGAACTCTGCCCTATGGAAAGCTCTTTTCCTGCTGGGAAGGGACATGGGAGGCAGAGGCGATTCTTGATCAATTCTTCCATGTTTGTTAATAGCAAAAGGGAAGAAAAACAAGAATATAGTCAGGTCGATCCAGCAATTCAACAGGGCAAAGCACACCTGACATTTCACTATCAACTTGTTTGAGCAGTGACTTTTTTTCCGTACATGTGTGCTCAGTCCTTCAGATTGCTAAATTAGCTCTGATGTTTTAGTAGCCACAGGTCAGTCATTTCTTAGCCTTTCCTCGCACTTCAAGTTGCTGGAAATGGGCTTTGAGAAGAAAAGCCTATTTTCTCATGTTCAGAAAATGTCTGGGGTGCCCAGCATATGAAGGACATGGAGCTGTTGGGAATGAGTCCAGAGAAGGCCACCAAGATGATCAGAGGGCTGGAGCATCTCTGTTGTGAAAACAGACTGAAAAAGTGGTAATTTTTCAGCCTCAAGAGAAGGCTCTAGGGAGACCTTACTGCAACCTTCCAGTAGCTAAACAGGCTACAAAAGAGCTGGAGAGCAGCTCTTGACAGGGTATGGAGTAGGACAAGGAGGAATGGCCTCACACTGACAGAGGGTGGGGTTAGATTGGATATTGGGAAGAAATTGTTCCCTGTGAAGGTGGTGAGGCCCTGGCACAGGTTACCCAGAGAAGCTGTGGCTGCCCCATCCCTGGCAGTGTTCCAGGCCAGACTGGATGGAGCTCTGAGCAGCCTGGGCTAGTGGAAGGTGTCCCTGCCCATGGCAGGGGAGTAGAACTGGGTAATCTTTCAGGTCCCTTCCAACCCAAAGCATTCTATGATTATCTGAGATAAACTGATTGGCACCAAGCAGAAATACCAAAACAGCATTATACCTCTGGAAGTAAAATGGATAAATATAATCCTACTAACCTGTACATTTTATGATCAAGAACTCCTGAGTATGAGTCATTTATGCCTCAAAACAATCTGAAATTCTTTTGTCAAAAAATAGGAAGGAAAGAGAAAAGAAAGAGTACATACATTTCCATTAAACAGCTCTATTTCCCCTCCTTCATACATAATGATAACCCTTTTGGTGCACTTTTCCCCAGTGAAGCCACAACCTTCATTTGAAACAAGGATCCGGAATGTTCCAGAGTCACCCTTGCAGAAATCCTATCAGAAAAGAAAATAAATGCGTCAGTAATGCAGAGTATTTGAAAAACATATACAGGGAAAAACACAGAGAACAAAGAAGCCTCAAACAACACTGTGTCATCTATGGTCAACAGGATATATATTGGCATGTCAACTGTTCCCGTGTTCATTTAGTTTATGCTTTGCACTAATATTCATGTATTCCAACCCCTAAAGAGTGAGGCGCACACTGCCAGTGACACACACATGCATAATTTGGAGAGTATTTTCTAGCAGAGAGAATCCACAATGTTACAGCATCTGTCATATTTAAAGATGTATGATGGGACAGGGCATATCTGAATACACCAATAGCTTAATGTACTGATTTTCTTATAAGTCCAATATTTCTGAGATCCTTGGAGAGTTCATACTACATTTATATGATGTCTCATATCTCTCTGGCCTTTTAAATTTTAATTTTTGGTTGTGTTTATTTTTTTCAGTACACACCTTTCAAGAAAAAGGCCCTGTGTGGAGCTGTCTGTGTCTGTCATTTAAGGAAAACAGATCTAAATTCCATTTTAAGTATTTTTGTAGTAGTGTGTGTTATTGCTGTCCATAAGACCTTTACACAGAACTCTCAGTAGTGGCAAAGCAATCATTCAAACATAGTCCACTCAGCTGGCACCAAGGTGGGATTGTATCTCAAAGAGCTAGGCAGAGGCAGGTTGATCACACCTTCCTCCCTAAGAACTGCAAGGAGGAATGTGCCTCATGAGGACTCTGGGGAAAATAGTAGCCCACCCAAGAAACACATCACACTGTAACTGCAGAATATTGTTGTTATTAAATAAGCAGTGAACCCATCTAGTTTTAGACCAAATTTTCTCATAAATCCTTGTTTGCACAGACATTTCTAAATATGTGATAATTTGCATGTAGATGAGACTTTATTTTAATTAACTCTACATTCTGGCTACTCCCACAAATCAAAAGTTGGTTTTAGTGTGCTCTGCCTTTATCTGCCTCTCCTCCTTGCTGTGAGGAAAATGAATATTGTCAGGGGACTCCAAGCAGGTGGTGCATGGAACAAGACAGGGACCATGCCGAAGGGAATTAACAGAGCCTGTGCTCCGGGTGCATTTAGGGGAGGTTCACTGAGCATTCCTTGTCTCACTCAGCCAGACAGCAAGCTACCACTACAGGATAAAGAGGACAAGAAGAAAACATGGATTTGTGGATAGCCACAACTCCATTTTAGAGGTGAGATTCAGACAGCTCTGCTCTGTAGCAAGGTGCTCCAGTAAGGTTCGCGATGGCCAGCTGGACACATGACAGCCTGATTTCTATAGAATAAAATGCACTCTTCAAAATTCTCAAGACATCTCTGAAGACATTAATAAGCTCCATTCTTCTCTACTATACATCTCACTTAGAAATAGTTAACTGTGATTTATCCAAACACTGGGCTTCTCACCTGGTGCAAAACTCTTTTTATATGATCAGCTTTAGCATTTGACCTTACCTGAGCTATGCTTACCTTACCATGTTCTTACCTGAGCTAACACATATTGGCAGTTTCCTGGAAACTTGTATTTCAATCCATCAAATGTCAAGTAATGAGCTGTACCAATAGCAGTGCAGGTGCCATCACACAGATTTTTGGTGCACTCCCACTTCCTCCCCTGGCACACACTGTTAACAGAGAAAATGAGGCAGTGACAGTTGTCCTTATCTCAATGTAAATAACGAGCAAGAGAATGCAAAGTGCTTTAGGCAAAGTGAAAGTTCCACAGCCTCTGCCTCCAGGAGCCCTCTACCACCAGATGAGACTCCCTCATTAACATAAATCAGCATATGTCAGCAGTGGGTACATAAATCCAGATAATGCATTAAGATTAAATGAATAAGGGATGTGTTTCTCTGTTTCTCACAAGCTGAATGTAGGACTGCGTGGTTTGAATTTCCCTGCTACAAAATAGGTCAGGACAGAGTCTGCTAGTATATTCTTTTATACTAGAATTTTATTTAGGATATGCTGCTCTGCTCTAAGTACCCTTCCAGCAAAACAGAGCATCCACCACTCTTGCCCTTTTCCAGAGGTATCCTGGAGGACAATAGCCTCGCTACAGAAGCTGCAAATATGAAAGTGGAACTTTCCCTTGACATCCACAGGCTTTTAATCAGGGAAATAAATTGATTTGCTAACTAGGAAAAGACTGAGCAAATAAAATAAAACTCAAAATCAATGGAGAATTAGAATACCATTTGACACGATATCTAATAATAATAATAATATAATAATTAATAAGCAATAAAATGCTGGAGGATGGCAAATCATTCATCCACTAAATGCTCCATGAATGCACATAGACATCATTACTGCCCCAGGAATTTTCTAATCAAGCTCTGTGAGGGCAGGGAAAGAGGAATTCTATCCATGCTTTACAGACATAAAAGCTAAGAGATAAAAAACTTGAAGTACTTTCCCAAGATCAAATTGCTACCCAAAGAAAAAACTGGGCACGGAACTGAGTTCTCTAATAATGCTTTAGCCTGAGCATAGACATTATTTAATCTTGGTAACATTTCACATCATAACAAATACTGTGCAAGACATTTTCTTCAAAGAATGAAATTTCAGTAACACAAAACTTCTTGCCTCCTCTCCTGTATGAATTCTCTATTAATAGTTAGACAAGGGCAAGATTTTGTAAGTACATGCATGGACAGATTATAAGGGCCGTGGAGTGGTTAAATTCAGATTAGCAAATTTCTGCTCTGCACTGCTGCACAAGTGTGACTCCAAACTTTTCAATGAGCTCCACAATGAATTGGTTTTCCCAATACATTGCATAACAGAAGGTTTGCCACTGGCTTAAGCTTGGAGACATTCCATTGTTCATGAATTAGGGTCTCCCATATGTCAAGTCAGATGTAAATGCCAAATCTGACACCTCTGGCTCATATATTGCCTTTGCAGGTGTTCACATCTGGCTAAGAAGTGAGAATGAGAACTCCTGCAACAGCAGTACAAAAAGCAAAAACAAAAGAATAGGAAGATCTTGACCTCCAAAACACAGACTCTCAATCCTTATTAATTCTCAAAGCAATAGTAATTTCCTATATCTCTAAATGACATTTGACTGGATATTTGCTGAGAACTATGAGGAAACTTTTTTTGAACTATGTGACTTTGAAAACTCTACTGACATTTTTGAAGGGACTTTATTTCCAATTTTACTTTCATGTTCATGAAAAACGACTAAAATTTGAGGGAGACCTTTTTATCAATAAGAAAATGCCTGATTTCTACCGTTTCCTCAACCCTGATATTAAAGGACAGGCTATATATTTGAGGAAATATAACTCAAAATGGTATTGCCAGAATTAAGTGGGCAGTTACAAGAATGAAGCAAACATGGTTATGACTACTTTAAGATCAAATATTATTAAAATAATTGAAAATAAAAAGGCTGATCATGATTGTGAGCAATCCTGCAAATTTTTTAACACTGATGAGTTTCACACTGTACTCTTCTTGTTTCAATAAAATTTTTATGGTGCCTGTTTTTCAGCTGAGTCACTTTTACCTAAATGCAATGTAAGCACATTATAGAACATGTATATAGTCAAAAAGATCAATTTCTCCTCCATCGTTTTCCCTTTCAAGCCTATTTTTCCCCAGGTTTAATTACAGTATGTGGATTCATTGTTGTATGTAGTTGCAGAGGAAATAAATGAAACAAAACACAGAGAGGTCAATATTTCCATAGAAAACGTTCATCCAAGGCTTACTTACACTGGTTAGGAGCAATCCCACTAGTTAAAAAATGCAAAACTTGAAATCACTGCTATTCAAGGAGCAGTGTACCAAACAGAAATCAAGCCTTGGACTCTGCAGTGGCGCTGATTCTCTAACCCAACTCCACCCTGTCATACAAAGGTTAACAAACATTGCTTCTGGGGTTGCCACCAGAGCTAGGTAGGGACATTAGGGTAGAATGCATAACAGATTCTCCATTCTGAATTCAAAAAACCCCAGAATTCTCACACTGCTGGTGACTGAACGTCCTAAACCCTGGACTCTTGGAGCTCTGAAGGAAAGAGCCACCATTCCCACCACACGCACCCACGGAAAACAAAGCACCTTCAGTGCAGCCAATGTGCTGTGCAGGAGAAGCCAAAAGTGGCCCACTGTACTTTACCAAAGACTGTGCTGAGGGCTTCCCTTCATGTAAATCAAGCAGCCTAGGAAACCCCTTTGGACCTATAAATCCTTTTCTAGCAACCAAGCAGGACAATGGTAAAAGACATGGAGCACTCACTCTTTTCTTCTAAGTACCAGTTTTTCATCTATTTTCATATTTTTCAATATATCAATGGATAGAGCACTCTTTTGAGATATAAGAGGTCGACCCTGTCTCTTCCTAATTCTTTATTATTTGCCTGAAGAGCTCCTATCATATTATAGCTGGTGCATCTCACCCCTTCTGGCTGAAAAGGGCTGATTTGAAGGGTCTCAGACAGCCAAGAAAAAGGGAAACACACCAGCAAAGCTTAGTGACAAAGCCCAGGCTCCATCCCTCCAACCCCAAAGCCTATAGGTCCTAAATTGTTATCTTGTGTTGCAAAATCCACTATCTAGTGCCTACAGAGGAGTTGCACAGACACACAACTATTTGTAGGGCACAAGGTAATGGTTGCCAGACATTGCAAGGAATTTTATTGGATCTCTATGCAACATGCACAGGGAATGTACCGTCTGTGCAATTACTCTGCTGCAAAAACTGGCTTTCTGTAAGAGAGATCTGTTAAGCAAACAATATTCGTTGTTATCAGAAACACAGCAGACCCCCTAAAGAGAAAAAACACCCTTCCAGTGGCTCACCAGGTGTTGCAGTCCTTAGTCACTGTTTCTCCCTTGGAATATTCTCTTCCATTGTGGAAGCATGGGCACCTCTCAGGAGCAACACACTTGTTTTCATGTCGCACCTAAGCAGAACACACAGTTTGTCACCACATGGGGCTGTTGGTGCATGGCCATGTGCAGGGTGAGCAAGCAGCCAGGAGCAAGCATATGAAAAATAAAAGCAAGGCTGAAAGGAATAATAGAAAGGATGAAGGCTATCCAAGGTAAGAGAGGTACAGCAGTATTAATACTCTTAGCCATTAACATAAATAGAGCTGTAGGGACATAAATCACAGTTTACTCCCACCATCTCAAGCTGCTGGGAGAATAGATGACATTATAAAAGAATGTCACAAGGAAAAAGTCCAGGATGCAGTGGACCAGGCTAACCTGAGTACAGAGAGCAGCTTCTCACACACAACAAATTGGAAAAGGGCCTACTAGAAAAGCAGACAAAGGGCCCAGATGGACTAAAAGTGGAAATAGGAACAGCAAGGAGACCAGAAGCCACAGTGCCTGACCCACCCATGTGCAAATGCAGGTTCTGTTGTCACAGACAACAGCCCCTTAACAAAGCCAGTTCTCTATCAACTCTCCTCTGAAAATTGCAGTAATCATACATTTTCTTTCAAATCCCTATTTATCTCCTGGAAGGCAGGATAAATATCAGTCCACTTGAGGTATTATTCTGCTCTCTCTGTAATGGGCCCTGTCACTGGGAAATAGGACATCATGTTCTATCCAGATTTTCAGTTTCACCTTTCTGATCTGAGTTTCTCTTTGTATAACAACAAATCATTTGTTCCACTTAAACAAAAAAAAAACCAACAAAAAACCCCAAAAAACCCTACAACCCAAGTAAAACAAGTAATGCCTTTAGACTATCCAGTTTCTCCATTCCTTTTCTGTTTTCATTTTCTGTGATTACTTTCCATTTTGAAGACCCCCAGTTTTAGAGAATCAAACATAACAAAAGCTAGCTATCCTTGACTTTTCACTCAATAGCAGTTCTGGCAAAGCCAGGATAGGTTTGGCTCTTGTTTCATGGAATACCTAAATGGAGAGGCCTTCCCCTTCTTCTCATTCAAAAGTCACAAAATATCACCTTCCCACTTTAAATTCTTTCTGCAAAAACATTAAAATAGTTCCTTTTTTACCATTAAATATGGGCCAATGAGATCAATGTAGTCTGAATGCCAGGTTAATAAAGAAGAACAGCTTTGCCTTTTCCTATGGGGACCTAGAACTGCCACATGGAACAACTCATAAAAAAGATTTTTCACATTCGTTTGTAAAGGTGAAGGCAGAGCTGCAGCTCCATGTGCTCAGTGGCTTATGGAGAGCTGCATTACGCCAAATAAAATCACTTCAATAGAAGCAAGATGGAAACAAAGAAATGCTTTTCTAGATAATGGAGAATGGAGCTGCAGCTCTGCCTTCACCTTTACAAACGAATGTGAAAAAAATCAGAGAAGACCAGAAAGAAGAGTTTAATACCTTCTTTCCTGGTGGCATTTAGGAAAAAAACAGGAATATGACCTCATACTCATGGCTACATTTCTGAATTTTTGCAGAGTATTCAGCAACACAGTTCACAATACACTTGAGGTCTTGCCTCTGGATACAAAACTAGGGATTAGACATCTGGTTACTAAAAAAGAGAATTAGAACCTCTTCTCCTTGCTCCCTAAAAATTGGCACAGATTGGTATTAGTATTTTTATCACAACCAGTGCAGCAGCTGTAAAACCACCAACAGAGAGGGAAGAGCACCTTGTCTTGAACACTGATAGAGTGAGCGGGTGGGATTCAGCGAGCAGGACACAAAACCCAAAGTGGACTTCGACCAGAAGAATGACTTTTTTTTTCTGCAAAACTCAATGAATTATGATTTTGTTAACAGTTACACACAATCTACTGGGCCTATTAACACCCCATCCAAAATCTGGGGCACATCTGGCAGCCTGCTGCCATGCTGCACTACAAAGGACCACATGGTGCTACACTACAGTGCCAGGAGTACTATTCACAGGCAGCTTGATTTTCTCTGGAAGTCTCTCAATCCATCAATAGACTGCAGTTAATACAGGAGATTTAGCAGTCCTGAGTGCTTGAGATGACAGGAGGCAGCAGCACTGCGGAGGCAACTACACAAAAAGACAGGTTTATAATGAAAACATCAGCTGTTTGCACCATGAAGTGCCCTTAGGATGATGCTCTGCATCCATGGGATTACAAGTGGCTGACTACCAGCTCTCCCATTACTTGGGGATCAAACAGAAATGTCTGTCATTTCCTTGTTCTGTCTTATTAATTGCTAAACCTTGAAAAATCTTGCAAAAGGAAGGACAATATTACAAGTTTCAGAACCTTTAAGATTCTCCTTTACCCACACTCACGAGGAGGTGATTTCTCTGCACTGGTGCAACCTCACCTTGAGTCCTGGGGACAATTTTGGGCACCACAATATAAGAATCTAAAGCTGTTAGAGAGTGTCCAATGGAAGCTACAAAGATGGTGAAGGGCCTGGAGGGGAAGCCACACAAGGAGTGGCTGAGGGCACTTGGTCTGTTCAGCTGGAGAAGAGCAGACTGAGGTCAGAGCTCACAGCAGCTCTGCAGCTTCCTCACCTGGGGAAGAGGAGGGGCAGGCCCTGAGCTCTGCTCTGTGTGACCAGGGACAGGACCTGAGGGAACAGCTGGAGCTGTGTCAGGGGAGGATTAGGTTGGAGTTTAGGAAATTTTCTTCCCCCAGAGGGTGTCGGGCACTGACCAGGCTCCCCAGGGAATGGTCACAGCCCCAAGGCTGCCAGAGCTCCAGGAGAGTTTGGAAACACTCTCAGGGATGCACAGGGTGGGATTGCTGGGGTGTCTGTGCAGGGCCAGGAGCTGGACTGGATGATCCTTGCGTGTCCCTTCCGAGTTAGGAGATCCTATGGTCCTGAAATTCATCTCAATGAACCTAAACTTTGAACTCTCTTGGTCAACACAGTTTGATGAGTATCCCTCTGCCAATGAAAGCTCAGACATTGCTGTTTTTCCTGACACATGTGTGGATTTCAGTGGAAAGTCAGCCAAAGGTATGAAGAAGCATGGGGTCAAGTAAAGGAACTGGGTCAGATTAGAACCCAATAGCTCATAGGCTTTAGAATAAGAGATTGGCCTGGGGAAGAAGTGACCTTAAAGATCACCCAGTTCCATGGACAGGGACACCTTCCACTATCCCGGCTTGCTCAGAGCCCCATCTAGCCCAGCCTTGGACACTTCCCGGTATGGGGCAGCCACAGCTGCTCTGGGAAACCTGTGCCAGGACCTCACCCCCCGCACAGGGAAGATTTCTTTCATAAATTTTTGTTTTAACTAAAACAGCCTCTCATCTATACTGTGCAAAGACAAGTCAACAACATGTTAGAAGATCAGAATGTGCTGGTCTACACTTGACTTCTCTTTTTTATGTTAGCTGCCTGTCTCTGATATTTATTTGACATGCTCACCTCCTCATGAAGACCTTGTAACATAGGATAAGCCCACACTGAAAAGTATACAACAGAGAAATCAAAATAGTCAGGTAAATTTCAGTTGGAAACAGCAAGGTAAAAACCTTTCAAACTTTCTTAAGTTTCCTAACTTTTCCAAGATGACTAGGGGTTGGGGTTTTTTTTCCTTTTTCTACTAATGTACCAAAGATTTAGAAATAGTTTTATTTCAGCTGTCAAAATGCAATAAAATATTTCATTTAAAATTTAAACCATAATTTTGTGTCAGTTTTTGGGACTGGAAAGAAACTAATTTCCTATTTTTGGAGTGTCTGGATTTTGTGCTCTCTGATTGTTCTGCTCCTCTCTTTCCCCAGAAAGGTGGTTAACACTCCATTTGTATATTTATTAATATTTTCCAATGGGAAAAACTGAAGAGAAGTAAACTAATCTGAGAAAGCATATTTTTCCCCACACTTCTGCACATATGTTATGATTTCTCTTTTCTGCTGCGCAAAAGGGTGACAAGTATGGAGAATTTCCCACCTTCCAGATGATCAAAGACAGAAGAATTATTTTTACGACAGATTGAGCATTTGTATTTGCTAGAAATCAAAACAGTGTAAAATACTAAGTCAAGAAGAATTAGAAAACTTATCTTTCAGTTGAAAGAAATTAGCTTATGTCTTCAAGTTACTAAGCTATCTGTGAGCATTGGTAACCTTCATATGCTACTGTACCACAAAAGTAAGAAGACACAATTTCTTCCAGTAAGAAAATACGTGCAAATATTTATTATGGGAACACATGTTGAGTAATCTGTTACTTCCCACAGACCTTCCTGCAAACAGCAGCTCACCTCTGTGTATGCTTGTAAATTAGGCAGGATTACAGAACACCAGTAAGGGAGACTGACCACTGAAATTATAATTCCTTTTTCCAGTCCCTTTATTGCTCACCTCTGCTGTACAAGCCTGGGAAACACTGACTTTGACTTGGATTTGACTTTGTTGAGCTTTGGTTCTGTGCTCCCAGAGTCCCTGTGTTAGAAAAGGACAGGATGGAAAGGAGATCCTGGTCACCATCCCAAATCCTTCTCTACTGGGGGAGCATAAAGCCTCATTGCAGAATTCAGAAAAAAAGGCTATCCTAAATCTCATCCCATTGGGTGAGGAGGAGAAAACTGCTCTTTGAGAATGAACTGGCAGCTCCTGTGGAGCCAGGAGTCAAACACAGGGCAAACAGGACACACCTGCAGGGACTGGGCTTGACCCTGACTTTGCACAGCAATGGTTACAAGATCATCTCTCCATAGGCTTCTCCTGTCGTGGCTTTGGTGCATCTCAAGATTTTTACTCTCTACCAGAAGGGAAGACAATGACAAGTAATTCCAGGCTGAGTTTAGTGAAGATTAAACGATACTGTCATCTAGTGGACAGAGAATCTATTTACTAATTTATATTTTTTTTTTTAATACTGAGCCTGATTCTTCAATCCAAAACCTGACAAGCCACCTTCCTAAACTCAGGGGTGTGTTTCACATCACTGCAAAGTGAGCTGGAGTTTCCAATTCCAAAAGGCCAAAGATTGCTCTGGTGGCAACAAGTTTATGAAACAATTGTTTGTTCCAACTTACTGAAAAGGAATATGAAGGAAAGGAATATCAAATATTTAGGTAAATTACTATGGGGGTTAGGGTATTTTTTTTCCTGTGGAGTAGTTATCATAATTTGTTTTCCACAATTATGTCAAAAATGTGCTACTACCATGTCCCAGAACTGAAGCCAAAAATCTCAAGCTTCTTCACTGAATCAGAGGTCAGAATGTTGGATGAAAAGAAAAAGCTGTTCACCTTGGAGCTCTTGGAACCTTACAAGTACACAAGCTCTTCTAAATTGTCTTATCTCGCTACTATTTAGGAATATTTTTCACTTAAGGGACAGACATTTACAGACTGAAATGTGAAAAGAAGCAACACTTGTTCTTAAAATTGTGGTGAAAATTTATGGGTGACTTCAGATTCTGCTCTTTCTCACCTTGAAGACATTTCACAAGCCTGAGCTTTTGCCTAGAGCAGGCATTTTATCCCAGAGTAGAATCTATTTACATAAATATGTGTTTATCAGCAACATACAGCAGTAATGTTCAAAACACATGTTTATATTATTACTAGAAATTACTGCATAATGAAAATTTGGGAGGAGCTGTTTTTCAAGTAAGATAATTGAAGGAATTTGGGGGTAGAAGACATTTAAACTAACGATTAAATTTGAGGGCTTGCAGTGGGACATAACCTTGGACCCCCAGAAAGCCTCTTTTCAGTGGGGAAAAAAAAAATAAAAAAAGTGTGCTTAGTACAACACCTGCAACTCCAAGACACACTCTGGCATCATCATAGCAAGTTTTGTATCCCACATTCCATCTCACAGGGAACCTTCAATTGGGTACAGCCCACAGGATGGCAGCTGGAGAGATGGAGATTGACAAGGAGGAACCAGTATCAACAGGAAGGGTGGCTGGATCAGAGAATCCCAGAACGGGTTGACCCTAAAGATCACCCTGTTCCACACCCCTGCCATGGGGGCAGGGACACCTTCCACTATTCACAGGTAGCTCAGAGCCCCATCCAGCCCGACCTTGGACACTTCCAGGGTTGGGGCAGCCACAGCTACTCTGGGCAGCCTGTGCCAGGGCCTCTCCACCCTCAAAGAGAAGACTTTCTTTCCAATATCCAATCTAAACCTTCTCTCCAAGTTTGAAGTCATTTCCCCTTGAACTGTCACTCCAGGCCCTTATCAAGAGTCTCCCTCCATCTTTCCTGTGGGTTCCCTTCAAGCATTGCAAGGCCACAGTGAGGTCACCCTCAAAGCTTTCTCTTTGCCAGGCTGAACAATCCCAATTCTCTCTGTCCATTTTTGGAGAAGAGGTGCTCCATCCCTCTGATCAGCCTGAATATGGGTGTACTTCTCTCTCTCTCACTGAGAAAGTTCAGCAAGACTGAGGAGATGAAGATGTACTAATACATGTTCTTTAAGACAGCCACAACTTGACAGTCAATACTTCACTACCATTTACTCCCAAGCTGCAAGAAGACTGTTGGTAGGAGAGAATGAAGGGAAGAAAGCAAAGAGGACCTGTTTCTTGCTGCTGTATTGAAACCTGCTTACCATCCCTTTTGGACAGAGGCATCCAGATATGCAGCCATGGCTGATGCACTCCAGGTCATAGTTCTGGCAGGTCTTGGTACATTCCACTCCTTCTGCTCTTGGGTTGTTGGCAGGACAGATAACTTTTTCCATGGGGAATCTGCATGTCAAGCTCCTTTTTACTTTAAAAAAATGAGTTTACAAAAAGTGCAATTAGAACTCAAGTATTGTTGACAAAGTGTTTTTCTAAAAGGTGTATCAACACTTTGATTAGAAAACTAATTTAGAATATAGCCTGGAGCAACATCACTACACATGACACAGCAAAGAAAGCAGCCCCTACTTATCCTGGAGTGATCTCAGGCTGTCATGAAAGCGAGTGTTTAATACTGAAGTAAAAAAGCTGCACTAAACATAAAAGTACAATTCCAGACTGCAGTGGGGCTATGGAAACACTTCTAGGCATTGCACAAAGTTAGCAGAAAATTGATATTCTGAGAAGCAACAGCATTGTATATTATTGTATTAAGTCCCATTTCCCACACTGAATGTAACTACATTGGTGACTGAAAAACAGTGCCTTGAGCTTCAGTACAAACTCTTTGAGACTTCAGGATCTGACAGAAGATCAGAATGTCCCAAGAAACTCCAGGATATTATTTCGAGTGCAACTAGCAATATAACTCTCTGAGGTTTTTTAAGTCTTGACATCCCATTATCAGGAGAAGTATGTCTTAGGAGCATTAAGGGAAGAGTTTGGTGAGATATTTATCTGGAAGGCTTCACTTGAATAACAGGTGACCCAATCAGTGACACTGTCACTAGTATCCTAGAATGTAGCATTAAGCAGGTCACTGCCCTGTACCTACAGAGGCATTTATAGTGTTTTCCTGTAGAAGGTAGTTTATCCTGAGAAGGTGCAAAGACAAATTATAATCCTTTGTCTCCAAGGCAAATATCAACCATAAATTTCCTCCAGACCCCATATACATGTGCATTTATCAGAGTGCCATGGAATACACTGTGTTTGGCTCTACTGGTGTTCACATAGGGATCATAGGTTATCCTGAGCTGGAAGGCACCCACAAGGATCATCAAGTCCAACTCCTGAATATTCCCAGGCCTCCCCAAAGCCCCAGTAGCCCTGTCCTCTCTGAGATGCATCCAGTCTCAAACCCCCTATCCCATGACAATCCCAGAAGCTCCATCCACATATCAGTGAGAAAACCCAAAAGATCCCAGAGCACTCCTGGCCTTTCTCCAATGCTACAAACCCCAGTTAGATGCTAGAAGTGTTCCCATGCAACTCTCACAGCCTTCAATCAAATGTTTGATAAACCTGTCCACTGACAGGAAACATGGCAGCTGTCAGTCTCCAGGAGGTTTCATGGAGATATAAAACTGATAAGTTACTGATGTCTTGTGATCCTCAAATAGTAACTGGGGACCTCAGATCACTGCCAAGACATCCTTTAACCTTTTCAGCTCAAGAGAGACTGAAGTGGCTAATTATAATTTTGAAAGGTGAGATTCAGCAAGCCCTGCACCCTCCCACACATTGCTTTTGTTTCTATTCCATAAAAAAAAAGTTAGAAAAAAAAAATCTCACAATATCGCAGCTGTTGCAACCTCCGGAATTTCTTCTCCAATCTATACTACCAAGAGACTGAAGAGAAAAAAAAAATCAAAATAAAATGTTAATTTTTTAAGGCATACTAACTTCTGGGAGATGGCCTCTCATCAGCAAAAACATCAGCCAGGAAGGCACCAGGAGCTCTGTTTGTACTGCAGTGCATGAATCCATTCTCACAATAGCTAAGAAAAACAAGCAGAGCTTATATTTAATGAAACAGCATTTAGTTTTCACTCACAGCGATTTTCAGTCAACAGGGAACTTGTTAGAACACAAAACTACACCTCAGCAGGGCTGAGCTGTTGCTCTCCATCCACAGTGTCTACTAACATTAAAAGCAAATTTTCCTTAAGGGAGTTGATGGGATACAGTGGATGGCAACCCAGCTGCCTGCTGGCCCTGTCCTGCTGCATCCAGTGCAGCTGCCCACAGATAAATCTAGGCAAGACAACAGCCAGCTCTGCTGTGGAAAGAGGTAAGGGACCACCTAGTTCCTGAAACTTGGGATTTTTGTGGTACAGAGGAAAAGAAGAAGACACTGTTCCCAAAACTGGGCCTGCCCAGCAATTGCATTCCCACTCCAAGTGTACTGCTACTCAATTTAACAATTAGAAATGTTTTTTAATACTTGTAACTTTGACAAGATGTAATTAGGTTTTAACAGTTAAGAAGTGTAGCACAGTACATTCAAGTGACATGTTAAAAACCCACAAAGTAGCTATTGTCAGTAATTAAGCTCCATTTCAAACTGGCAGGAACTGTTCATATAACAGGGCTTAATACAGAGTAATTCTGAGTAAAGCGGGATTTGAAATTAAATGGAGAGAGATATAACTGAAAAACTCTCCATTTGGCTTGTTGGAGGCAAAATCTTGCCTTTTCTTTAAGTAGTTGCAGCGGATGCACAGGAACTGACCCATTTAACGATTCAAACGATCCGAAAATTGGAGTGACAGTGTGTAGGGAAGGGTTATGAGCAGTGCACTTACCACATGGAGTAGTGATCCGAGAAGACATCCTCTGGCTGGAATATCTCCCCATCATAGTAACAGGAGCACTGGGACTTGGGCACGCACTGCTCGTGCTCATCCAGGTAGTGCCCAGGGGGACAGTAGCAGCCCTCCAGGCAGAGCTGTTCGCAGTCCTGCTCCGGGTAGGACAGGGACCGGCACGTCTGGTTGCATGGCGTCCCACACTGCTGGTACACCTGGCCTTCAGGACAGGCCATTGCTAGTGAAACACAAGAGCGAGAAGAGCATTTGATCCAAATCCAGCTAAAGGAAGAGCTGCCTAAAACAGACTGGGAAGCTTGGCATTAAAAGATATTTGCTCAATTTACTTGTCAATGGAGTGTTACACCATCCCTCCTTAACTGTAGCACCAGTGTAGCCTAAGGGCACTGCTTATATGTACACACAAACAAAACTTTACTAGAGGAAGTTCCCAATAAATGTCAGGACTGGACTACACTGCATGGTGATGGAAATCCAGCCACAAAATTCCACCCAGGACATGAAACACAAGCTGTGTCCAGCCTCTGTTATTATCTGGATCACAGTCAGGAAAACATAACTGAAGCTCTCCAGTACCTGAAGGGAACCTACAAAAAGACGAAGAGAGACTATTTACAAGGGCCTGGAGTGATAGGACCAGGGGGAATGGCTTCCAGCCAACAAAGAGGAGGTTTAGATTGGACGTTAGGAAGGAATTCTTCCCTGTGAGGGTGGTGAGGCCCTGGCACTGGTTACCCAAAGAAGCTGTGGCTGCCCCATCCCTGGAAGTGTCCAGGACAGGCTGAAAGGGGCTTGGAACAACCTGGTCTAGTGGAAGTTGTGCCTGCCCATGGCAGGGGTTTGGAATGACATGGTCTGTAAGGTCCCTTCCAACCCAAACCATTCTATGATTCCACGCATCAGGAGCATTACAAGTGTCATGTACATATTCACACCTCTCTTTCTTTGCAACATCTTTAGGGACTATTTGGTCAAAATAGAGTAGAAAAGTACCTTTCTGCTTTGATAAACAGGAGTGCTGCAACACTTTACAGCCTCACATCCCAGAAGTACTCTGGGATTTCTATGAAAACAGGTACAAATAATGAGGTAATTTAGCAATCATTGAGCCAAACCTTGATACTAACGATTTTTATGATGAATTATTTTATACCGTGACTAATTATGGCCTTTGGCTTCTCTGTTTATAAAGCCTCTACTTCTACACGGCCAATTTTGAGGCATTCACCCCTGCACACATCAGCATCAGCACTAGGTGGCAGCTATAACAACACACTGCAGAAGACAAGAAAAGGAGCTTGTTTTATCAAGAGTTCGAATTTAACAGGCCTCCTGAAAACCAGGATTTACAGTGTCGTTTGTAGCAACCTTCCACAGCAAACAGTTGTCAGGTGATGAGGAACAACGTTCAGGGAAGCAGCTGCAAATGAAAGTTGGCATATTTGTACCCTGCTAAAACCAAGATCAAAGGGTTATAGAGAAAGCCCCTCCTCTTGTCATTCCTGCAGAATGATGTGATAATCCCTACTCTCTTCTAGCACACATCCCTGGGGACTCTGGCAGGCATGGAATAACAGGATGGGCCTGCAGCCTCAGCCAGGTGTTCGCTGGACTAGCAAAGCAAGGTCTATGTGCTGATCAGTGGCTTGTGGTCACCTTCACAAAACTCTTCTGAAATGAAGAATTATTCCTGCCTACTGAAGAAAGACATGATTGCACCAGCTTGAGGCTCCTACAGTCCCATACGTGGGAGTGTAACACCCTAAACTGAAAATCCAGACCAGAAGCATCTAAGGTGACTTGAACCCTTCTTAAGAGCACAATTCTCCCAGGTTTGGGACTTGCGCCCAAACTGCTTAATGTACCTGTCACAACACAGCCCAAGAAATATGTGCTCATCAATACAGCAAATGCTTCTGGACTGAGCAGAGGATAGACTCAATCACTGTTACAGGAGTCTTTGGCAGTCATTGACAAAAATGTGCTTCTAATTTACATAAACCTGATCTTTGCAGTAAATCAAACCCTGAACAGGTACAGCCCACGGCTGAGGACCATTTTAAAAATAACTTTCATCACTAAAGGCACATCCCAGCAGGACAACCATGAGGCCTCAGCCAAAAGTATTATTTGCTACACATTAAACTCTGGAAACATGGAACTGGTCTGGCACATTTCAGATAGGTACATCAGTTTATGAGTTTCAAGATTCAAAAAAGAATGGGATAACCAAGCCCAACATCCTGCCCTACTTTCTAGTCAGTGGTAACACTTCCTGTCCATAGGGACAACTTTGCAGTAGGTCCCTTTCTTAGATAAAGCTTTGTAATCTATGTGTGGGAATGGCTTCAAACTGAAAGACAGCAAGTTTATTGGACATCAGGAAAAAAATTGTCCTTCTGAGGGTGCTGAGGCTCTGGCACAGGTTGTCCAGAGAAGCTGTGGCTGCCCCATCCCTGGAAGTGTTCAAGGATAGGCTGAAAGGGCCTTGGAAAAACCTGGTCTAGTGAAAGGTGTCCCTTGGAACAAGATTATATTTAAGACCCATTAATTATATGGGTCCCTTTCAATCCAAACCATTTTAAGATTTTCCTTGCCTGTGCATCTCCTAAAATTTCCAGAACATGCCCTATTTTTCCAGTTATGCTACCCAAAGCTATGCTTACGCTCCACATCCCAATACCCTGCTCTAGCCCTTCCCAGCAATATCTGCTTTTAATAGGAAAAAGGCAACACATCTGACCTGGGAGAGGCCTGTTATCTGTTCACTGTGTAATACACTGCCACTAAAAAAAAACCCATTCTATTATTGACAGAAAAATGAGAGGAAAAGGCAAGGTGCATCTAGTCCCTGTGGATGGCTCCTATAGAACCAAAATAGCTCAATGCTGTACTCTGAAGCACAGTCTATCCCAGGAATAAGAAGAGAAACAGTGGGAAAGCATTGGAAAAAACATGTTTCCATTGAACAACTCATGCAGCTTTTGTGGATGGATTTTTAAATCAGAGTGGAAGAAAGAAACCATGACCAATTCCTCAAGTAACACAAGGTGAACATGTTGCCACCTCTGGGTGAAGGTGCACCCTGCCAGGACTAGATTTAACACAGCTTCTCCATGTTGAGGCCCACCATGTACTGTAGCCATCCCCAAATGCAGCTCAGAGCCTGTCCTTAATTCCCTACCCCAGCGCTCTTGGATTTATGCTATACAAATCCTCTTACAGAAGCCATCAAAGCCACCAACTGCCTCAGCACTACCACATTAAGGAAAATAACAGGCTTAGCAACATGTCCTAAAATCTGAAGGAAGATCTAGGAACCTGTTGACTGATTCCCCTGTGCTACAGAACAATATACACATGAGACAGGTAAACACAGAAATATTTGGGTTGGAAAAGACCATAAGATAACTGAATACAGCCATTATCCTCACACTGTCAAGTTCACCACTAAAGCATACCCCTAAGCACCACATCCATAGGGCTTTTAAACACTTCAAGGCATGATGACTCAACAACTTCTATGGGCAGTCTGTGCCAGTGCTTGATAACAATTTCCATGAAGAATGTTTACATAAAATCTATTATGAACCTCCCTGGAGAAACCTGAGGCCATTTCCTCTCATCCTGTCCCTTGTTCCCTGGAAGCAGACCCCAACAACCCTNGCACCCAGATCCTTGATTAAAATATTAAATAAAACTTGCCCAATTACTGAGCCCTGGGGAACACCACTGGTGACCAGCCACCAGCTGGTGTTAAACACACCACCACCACTCCCTAGGCTCAGCCATTCAGCTTGGGTTTTATACAATTTTTTTGCATGCAGCTGCATGAGAGACACAGCCCTTCACAGTGTGGCCTGTCTGCTCCTCCCTTGCAGCATGAAGGGATTGGCTTCAGTGTTTATTCATAGTGGGTTACAGGGATATGAGTCAGGTCTTAAATAATCAACCTGCAACTAAAATAATGTCAAAGATAGGGGAGTTGAATGCACCTGATAGCTTGACACACAGCAGAAATGCTATGTTACACTAATGACTTTGCTCCCTGACAGTTATCCACTCCAAATCAAGCAATCTGGCTCTGTCAAGTCATTTCCCCAGAAACTGAATCTCTGGGGATGAAGGTAGGGCTGGAGCACAAATTCAGTGCACTGGGCCATCAGCACAAATTACACAACCTGCACATTCACATCTCAAGCCCATTAAGAAAGAGGGATTGCTCTCCTTCATGTGACAGGAGATGTCTAGGGCACCAGGATTATTTAATGGGGGCTGATGGATCTGCAATCAGGGAAATCGTCACTTTGTGAGAGCACAAAGCTCTCTGAAATGCACAGAAAGGAAGAAGCAGCTCTGCACTATTAAAGATTAATTGTGAAAATTGACTTGTTCAATTACAGAAAGAGCAATGGCACATTATCGCTGCTCTTTCTTTCAGCCTCCAGACCTGCAGAGTTCTGAAAGGATTTTTATTACATTACTGTTCCACTATCTGAACATTTCAATAAACTAGGTAAAATATTATAAAACCATGCCGAAGTTTAATATAAACTGGGTTTGTTCTCATTCACAGCAAACACTCTCTGGCCTGCAGAAGTTGTGGTTACTGACCTTGCAGACCCTACCAGGAGGAAGGCCAGAGATGTCTCTCTTTCCCACTTTCTACACATTCAGTTTGTAAATGTTTTTCCCACCCTCTGCTTGGGAAAAAGTAGCAGAACAAATCTGGAGAGCTGCCAAGTACACATGCTTCCCCCTAAATTTTTCAATTGTCTTCTTTCCTTAATAACAAAGTTGCTCAGGAAAATGGAAAAACATTCACTTCACAAATATTTATGGGAAAAATATGTCTGTGCTCAATCAAAATTACACAGCAATGGATTTTTTCCTACCACACTGACCTAACAGAGAAATAAAAGAAATGAAAGGGGTTGGATTCTTCTGCTCCAGCCTCTTGCCAGTTTGGCTATTAATCTTGCCCTAGATAAGAGAGAGATCAAAGAGGCAGCGGTACCTCTGTTTTTGGAGATATTCAAAATTTGTCTGGACAAAACCTCAAGCAATCTATAGTAATCTAGCCCTGCCATGGGCAAGGGTGGTGCTAAAAGACTGCCAAAATTCTCTTCTGATACAAGTTTGTCTTGCCCTTTTGTGCTTCCTCCATAACCCCACACTGAGCTAAAGTCAGGAATCACTGATGAGGT
This sequence comes from Donacobius atricapilla, assembly GCA_013397315.1. NCBI lineage: Eukaryota > Metazoa > Chordata > Aves > Passeriformes > Mimidae > Donacobius > Donacobius atricapilla. Next base: position 143,238 of record WBMY01017399.1, read on the forward strand.
CAGGACATGGGAAGCTTGGGCCTCAAAAAAAGGCAGTTCATGGATTACTACAAATCACTTGGGAGATTCCTACCCTGGGACATTCACGAAGTTTCCAGGTGAGTAGCTGAAAATGGAAATCTAGGCAAAAGTTCTGTGGAGCTGTATCAGATCACCTCTTCTCTCCCCCAGTGGTGAGCTGTCCCTGGGAACACCTCTTGCATCCTTACCAATGTGGAGGAAAGACTTACTCTCATCATTTAGCATAAGGAAAATCTGGCATTTCATTCTAGATCTTTCATCCAACATTACCAGAAAAATTCCTTCAGGATGAGGAAAATAAGTGGGTTGGAGCAGCATTGCACTTACGGCAGAAGTCGGATTGTCTCCACTGGACCAGGATGCCCTTCCTGGCACAGGCTGCTGCATAATTAGCAATGGCAGAGCACAGGCAATCCTTGCCACTGGAGCAGGAGCAAACATCAAAGCGGCAGTTCTTCGTGTAGGGAGTGGGACTGACTTCATGGTGACAAGGTTCAAAGGCAGGAGACATCAGAACTGAGCAGGAATCCTCAGCATATTTGGCTAAAAAGAGAAAAATGGCATGCTCACACTGAATCCATCAATCAAAGTGGCTTTCAGGGAAAGCTAGAGGAGCCACAGTAGGCATCTTCTGTTCCTTTTATAAAAGAAAAAATAAAAAAAGCCCACAAGAATAAAACAGAATCAGGCAGGCATCTGATCCTGATAGCACCATAGCTCATATGTCATGAGCTCTACTGAAAGAATAATGCTTCACTAGTAATACAAATCAGGGAAAAACAACGCTTTTATATTCTGTTAGCACTATTTCTGGTGCTGTAATTGCTTTTACAGGGCCTTTGCTTTCTGCTGCCTTTTTATATTTGCAAAATTAAACTAATTCTTGTTTTCAATTTTCACAAAATATTACATTTTCCTTAGGAAGCCTGCATCAATACAAGTCTCTGTGTGGGGGTTTTTTTGTTGCTATTGTTTATTTGGTTTTTAAAAACATATACTATAGCCACCCTGGTGGTAAGGTAAGTGTCTTTAGCTTCTTCTCTTTTTCTTAATTTTCCTTTTTTTTTACGTAAATGGAAGATCACCATTTGCTACACACGTTAATTTTGGATAAAGTTCAGTACCTAAATGAGGATTGAGATTGCAGGGGTCACTGTCTTGTTTTAACAAGTCCTGGCAGTCAGCATTGAGCTTCCAGGAGTTCCCAAAGTCTTCCAGAAGGGATTCCACCATGCCAGAAGGTGTAAGAAAATCATCCCCTCGGTTCCCATCATAATTTCCACACAGCCCACACATCCTTTCAGAGTAGACTGGAGACACCTAAGGAACACAACATTAGCCTGGTCATCTTCCAGAACAGGTTACCACTGTAGAGCAAGATATTTTTTTTTTAAGGAATCAACCATACACAATTTAATAGTCAAGAAAATTCTCAAACACACATCAAAATACTACAGACACAATGCCATTGTCCTGTATTTTCAAACTTCTAGCAAAAATGCCACTATTAGTAGCAGCGGGATAATTTTTGCACAGTACAGTGAATTTCAGGGGGCGACTAAGAGAAAAATAGCTTATTTTTATGCCTTGATCAGCAGTCCAGTTTATGCTTTCCCTATTGTCCCCCTTCATTCATATAAATGAGCAGGGCAAAAGTGGGGGTTGCATTTTTTAAATGTAATTCCAATGGCAATTTGGGGAAAGAGACTGTACTTGCAAGCATTTTACATTTTAAAAGAAAATTGGATGTTGAAGGACATTTAAACAGACTGTTTTATCACAAAATTGAGGCATATTGGAGATGTTCCCCTCAACACTGAGGATGCTGAATAAAATAAGGAATAAACTAAGACCCCTAAAGCTACCCCACATTAGAGATTGCTCCTGCCCAGAGGAACTTCACACACACTAAAAGCAGAATTTCCAACAATCCACAGAGCAGGTGCACTTTTCACCCTGTTTTAATCCTGCTTCAAATCAAGGGGCAGTTGAAAGGTGACCCTAAACCTGGAGGTAAACAGGGAGAAATCTCCTAAGCAACATTTGCAACACAAAGGCACCAATACCTTTCATTTTAGTAAAAACTGTCAGTTTCTGTTAGGAGTAAAGCTCTGGTACATTACAAACATTACCAACTACTCAGGAGCTTTGATACTACATTAGCTCCCTGTATCCATGTAGTAGAGAGCTAGTTTAGGCAGGCTTGTAAGAGCAAACAGTGAAACAAACAAACAAAAAAAAATAAAGATGGAAAAATCCACGTTTTTAAAGAAAACTGGTTTGCTGTATAAATAAAAACCATCATCCAAAAATATAACCTGATATTATCCAGCATTCAAAGACAGGAGTCAGAGAATAAATATGGGGCATCAAAAAGAAAAATTAGAGGATAAATATTCCTACTCCTAAGAGTACTACTACTCTTTGATGTACTCTGCAGATGGAACTATGACTCAGACAAGTCCAAATTGTGGAATATTTTGGAGTGGAAGCTCAAATCACAAATATCGGGTAGCTACAGAAAGGGGAGCCTTCTTGAGGAACACACAGGAAGAATTTTTGCCAGAACAAAGTAATGGAAGTGTACCACTTCCTCCAATTGTCAACAATACTTGGCAGCGGGTCAGTCTACAAATCCAGGATAAAATAACTCTCCAAAAGCAATTAAAGAGATGCTTTAGATGCCCCACAAGGGAAGGAGCAGACAACTGGAGAAACTTCCACTGCTTTTATGGGCCGAGGATCTGGAGCAGAAAATTAGGTTTGTCTTCAGAGGGACAAAAAATTTGCCAGGTTATATGGGTCTCTGATCAGGGAGAAAAATACTTTGAACACCAAGGAAAGCCAAAACTCCTGAGATGTGCCAAGGGACTGAAGTGGATTATTCTAAGCCATAAAAGAACTTTTAGGCCCCTTGGAGCACAGAGATACAGGTTAAATCAAAACAACAACCACAAACCCACAGATGCTTCCTAAAATTATTCCAGACCTTTCTTATCTGTTTTCTTTTCAACTCTTAAACTCAACTCTGAACTGGCTTTCATAACCCTTTGTGCTGTGCCTGACAAGACATTTAAGCCAGATTTTGGGGCAGACAAGGAGAATGCCATGGTTCAAGAAGGGCAATGTTTAACACTCAGTGGAAAATCCCAGGAAAACTTGTTTCTTGGCAAAACTCCTCTCTGTGAGCAGACCTCTACTACAAAGGGGGTTCAAAGGCAGCAGAGCTGTGGTTACAGCTTCCTTACAAATCATTCCTATTAAACCTGGCTCGGGTATTTCTACACTCTGCTGTGTCTGCAGCACTGACAAAACCTAATTGTTAATCAAGACTGACTTCAAACATTCCTCACAGCTGAAGGAGCATGGAACACATCTTCTATGAGCTGATTTCTATTTCCTGGAAATTATGAGTAACTGTGTCCCTGGAGGCCTTTTCTTCCTTTATTTTGAGTCGTTCACATCCACTGTTTTAGACAGGGCAGTCAAAGCAAATAAAAACAAAACTGTAGTTTGGAGGGTATCTGCTAAAAGAAACACAAAACTCTTCATGGTTAATAACCGCTGTCATTGCATACACACACACCCCCCAAAAAAAGAAGAGAAAAAAAAGGCTACCAAGCTGCTGCAAGATGAAGTGTTTGTTTTTGGAATACAAAAGGATCTGTATATCACTCTGGGGGTAGCAAAAGAGAAAGGAATTTCTAACATGCAATACAAAGCAATTTCTGACTTCAGACAATAAAATCTTTGTACATATTTGGGTGGAATGAGAGAGGAGTCAAACAGGCAGAAATAAAACAGACAGAAAAAGTACCTTTACTAGGAGTTCTCCATGACCATCCCAGTCAATCTGCAGATCTTCCCTGTAGGTGAGGCGAACTGAACTCCTCACCACACGCTGGACACGGAGGGCACCTGAAGGCAACCACAGGGTGCCAGTGAGCTTTTACAAGATGTAGTGACAGGACAAGGGGGAATGGCCTCACACTGACAGAGAGCAGGGTTAGATTGGATACTGGGGAGAAATTCTTCCCTGTGAGGGTGGAGAGGCCCTGGCACAGGTTACCCAGAGCAGCTGTGGTTGCCCCATCCCTGGCAGTGTCCAAGGCCTGGTTGGATGGGGCTCTGAGCAACCTGGGCTAGTGGAAGGTGTCCCTGCCCAAGGCAGGGAATGAGATATCTTTAAGGTCCAAACCAAATCATTCTGGGATTCCATGATTTCAAGCTTCTGGTTGAAAAACAGTAATTTCAAAAAGAATAGACCAACAGTGATTTTCACAAGTGCAGACCATCTTAATTCTGCTGATTTTAGAGGAGTCCAGTCAAGATGTGTCAGCTGCTTGGAGAAATGCTGAAATGACAGAGCTTCTAGAAGAAACTGAGAGTTTGGCATTGAAAGCACTCTTTGATTGAGCTGGGCTAAGGCATGTATAAAACCACTACCAAATAGGAGTCTTTCAGTGGCTAGCCAGAGTCAGGCTGTGTGAACACACCTCGCAGCAAAGGGATCTGAATGTCCTGTCCATTCAGCGAAACTCCTCCTCCGTGTTTCATTTTAACGATGCTGTTGTCCATATCCCGGATCCGGACAGAAGCGGAGCGAGTGCACACAGCATCAGGATCATCTGCGCACTGCAGAGAAGGGAAAATCTGCCTCGAACATCAGGTTTTCACTTTCTTGGTGACTTAGTCCCAGAAGGCATTTTGGCATCTAATCTGGGAGGCGTTGAGTGTCACACTGGTTTTGTAGATCTGGTTTCTGCATCCCACAAACAGCAGGCTGGCAGCCTTCCCTCCATTATCCCACTAATCACACGCTAGGGCTAAGCTCCCCATCTCAGAACTTGGAAAGGGATCTGTGGGTGTTCCACCAGACCCCTGGGACTGACTCTCAGCAGTGACCAGCTCCACAGCCAGAGTAGGGGCAGGAAGGCCACCTGACCCACTCAGCCTGGGAAACAGGCATGCTGTTCACATTACCAAGATTCTCGGGGTGTTTATTTTCCTGGCTGTGGAATACCAAGATGAAGAACAGGGATTGGGGGAGTCCATGTCTCCTCCCTGGTTTTGAAAGGGAAGTTTCAGTGCAAACCTGTCCTGCAGGTTCCCAAGAACTGATGACCTCAGAGGTGCACTATCAGAGGTCTCTAATGCAGGAGACAGACACAGATGGAGCAGAGAATTGTCACAGCTCATTTCTCCAAAGTCTGCAACTTCCCTGGTGCTGCAGGACAGGCTGATACTCCCCTTCCCTCCTGGCAGTCTCCTGTCTCCATTGCACCTCTCCCTGCTTTCAGTTCCTCTGATCCCATCCCTTTCTTCCCCTCTGTTTCCTTCAGGGTCCTTTTCAGTCTCCAGATTTTTTCGCCTTTACCCAAGCACAACTGGCCAATTCACAATTTCATAGCTGTGTGAAACCTCCCTGTGACATCCCCCTTCAGAATCTCCAGCCCTCCCTGCACCAACCTGACTCCCTTTCCTGCAGCTGCCTCTCACACATCCATCAGGGGAGGCATAAAGAAAGTCAGAAGCTGCTCTTTGAGTACAAAAAAATCCCCAGCCAATCTGACTCAATGGGAAGCCACACAAGGCTTTGCTCCTGCCAGCACACTCTCCTTGCTGTCCAAGGAAATGTCCTTTCCCCACTGGCATTAGGGAGGCACCAGCAGCCAGGGTGCTTTGCAAGGGGTGCACCCTTGCCTCTGTTTGTTTTTTCAGCTGGCAAAGAGCCAGTGAGAGCCCGTTCTCCAAACCTCATCACAAGTCTCCATCCCCAGGCAGGCTCCTGGGAATGGTGGTGAGGAGAAGCAAAACACTTATTAACTAAGGAGAAAGACTGCATCTGTTATTTAAACTAATTATCTCAGAGGGAAATTACTTCTGTTGGCCTGTGTATCTGCAATCCATGTCATAGTCCCACAGCCCTGCCCTCTTTCTTAAGAGCATTTGCAGAGGCACCAGCCAAGACTGCTGTTACCTGCACTGTCTCGATGATCACAGAGAAGGAATTTTCCACACAATCCTTGGCAAATAGGTACTGGCAAATCCCACTGAAGGTGAAATACTTGTTGTCAAAGCTCTTGAAATGGGACTGGCCAGTGACAGAGCATTCTCCTGGAAAAAGCAAACAGCCATTAATCATCTCAGCGCCAGTTGCGAGCAAAATCCTGCTCAGCCCCCACAAGCCTCTGAGGGGGAAGAGCAGCCCTGGTGGAACAGGTTGTACAAGACCCAAGCTCCTCACAGAACAGAAAGCACCAGTAAGATCCTTATCTCACTCTTCATTTCCGTAAGGCACTACCAGTAGTAACAGAAGAACCAACAACAGCTGGGGAACACAGAATAAATTGCAGTCAAGAGCTGAAATTTGTGCCTATGGAAAAGCCTATATTCTTTTGTTGGGATGCCTTAAATGCCAATAAGTTATTTTAGTATAAAATACCTTATGAGAATGAAGAGCTGGAAGATAATGTCTGTGGGAATCCTTTCAAGGGTAGAATTTATGTTGGACTTTACCCTGAAGCATCATCTCAACTAACAGAAAGTTAAAGATAATTCTATAGTTACAACAGCTACATTCAAAGTCCTCATAGAATAATGTGAAAGCCTGGCTTGACCACCTTTTTTTCCAGAAAAAGGAGCTATTTAAACATATCAGCATTCAAAGGTGTTTTGGTAAGTTGTGGCTTTTCATTTCCAGGAAGACAGCATCCAGACACCGCAGCTTGGATTTAGTACCCCGTCATGCAAACACATGGAAAGACCCCAACTCCACAGAGCTTGCAGAGAAAATCTTCCATATGAGAAGATCATCACACTTAAAAGATGATCCCATGGCAAACAATGTGGGCAGCCACTTCCTCATCCAGAAGAAAATTCAGGTGCTGGGCCTACACTGGCCATCACCAGCCAAAGGCTGGAGAAAAGTTAAACATTAGAAGGTGGCAGGTGAGCTCCATGAGTTATTCTCTCTTCACTGCCTTTGAGTCCCACAGATCTGTCTAATGAACCTCACGTGGAAATTTCCCTCTTCATCATGTTATTCAGTGTTTATTATCTTAAACCAGCTGGTGCTAGAGCTGGTGCAGGTACTGGTACAGATCCTGAGGATTCCCAGCCTTGCACAGCCCTGATTCACCCTAAGAGAAGTCCAGCACCTCCTGGATGTTTGTCACTCCTTGGAGTTTGATTTCCAGGGCATTCTCTGCAACAAGTAAACAAGAGGACAGTTTTGTAGCACAGAGAACTGAGGACTGCTATCCAAGACAAGTCCCAGCCTTTGGCACTGCTCCTGAACGGGAAATTTCTTTTCTGTGGCCAAGTCTTTTCTTATGGGTCCCTCTGTGTATTCCATTTGATGTAATGAATCCCATGAAATTTCCTGGAACCTTCTGCCTTCATAATTATCTCCGTTAAGATATCAACTTGAAAGCCTCTTGGTAGTGCCAGCCAGCTCCAGCTGTGGATTCACCTTATCACCAAACTTACAGCTGGGCAATTCACTCCCAAAATATGATAGCAATCTTTCCTGGCAAAAAAAAAAGTTGGTCAAAACTAAATAAATTTTCTGGACACATGATTTTAGAAATATTTGTGGTAACTAACCAACAATGAAAATATGCTTCAATATTACTCCAAGTAGAGACAAACAGCTCAAATAACAATATAAATTTCGCTACTCTGGGAGGCTTTGCTGCCATCCCATACTGTCACAGCACAATTTACAGAGCTTTTAGCAGGCACATGTACAACAGCTGCAGATATTCAACATTCAGTATTGAACAAGCCTAGCAGAAAACTGATTTAGATATATTGGCAGAAGGTACAAAAATAAGCTGCCTTTCTTTTCCCCTTCTGCTCATTTGGGACAGCTTCCCAATTCAGAAAAGGGCTGCAATGCTATATTGCCTCTTGCACAGAGCTGGATACCAACATCTGTTTGCAAGCCTCAATACCAGATTTATCTTCACTTCTATAATCACTGTGAAGAAAATGTGGCCAGAGTTAAGAATAAAAATTTGGCCCATGAATTATTCCTCGCAACCCAGAGAACAAAGACATTAAAAGCAATAACCTAAGGAAAAACTGAAGTTAGAAAGGCACCTATTTCTTGTTTGTAATCATGCTGCTGCCCATTAGCTAAAAGATTCAACGAAACAGCCTGGGCTGTGTCCCTGAGGCTGTGTTTGAGACAGTGAGATTCTCTGCAGTTGGAGAGATCCTTAATGAACAAGCAGAGGGGACAGCTCACTAAAAATGTTATCTCTGTTTTGAGTATTTGCATACATCACCACCCATCCTCTTCTTTAAGTGCTGATACTTTGGGCGAAGTGTTCTTTTGGTCTAAAGCAGGAGGAAACAGATCATTGATGGGTCAAGCAAGTTTCATGTTACTAGAAAAAGACTTTTTGATAGAACATCTTAAGACTGTAGCAATTGTCCTAATTTGTGACAGTTGCACAGTCTCATCTCAACAAAAAGCCACCAAAACTCCCAAATCTTTTCCTGTCCAGCCATAACCCCAGTCTGCATCTGCAGAGCTGCCTCTTCAATCTGCCAGCACCCATTGGAAGGCAGGGCAGCCACTTTCTTCCTGGGGCTGTAGCTCCTTCACCCACAACATGACCATGAGGGAACTGTCATGGTCAATAAAGTACAATGAGGAATTGTAGGTGGTCAAAGAAAGCCAGGAGTGTTCCTCTACCTGGAAGCCAATCCTCTGAACATACAGATCCTCATAATTGGCAAACTAAGTAATCAGAGCAGGAACTGGCCTTCCCACCAAACATTTCATTGATTCATATAAACCACACAGGGCAATGTCTGACTTGTCTCAGGAGAACTTAAAAGTAGGATCCCAACTGGATTGTACTGGCACGAGCAAGAGCAAAGATTTGTTTTTTGGGTGAAAAAAAAAGGTAAGTGAGGCATGAGTAGGAGTGATGTAAGCAAGGCTTACTTGTGAAAACCTGAAAAGAGTAAAGCCAACATACCTGGGCATTCCCCATTGCTGCAGATCCACGTGCCACGTCGACAAATGCTAGGGAAGGGATAGTAGCAAGTTAGGCAAGACTACATGAATATAAATCTTCTGTTGCACATTTTTCCCAAAAATCTAAAACTGGTCCCCTGTCCCAGGGAAGTTAGATTAGTCCCCAACATCCCCTCCATCTCCCATAACCTCATTTTTAAATGTATTCATCCCTTCTTCCCATCATTTGACAGCAACTGCTAGTAATATGAGTGGGTATGGTTGCAGAACTCAAGTACTTCTGTTTTTCCCTGCCAAAGCTCTGTGTTTAATGGAGTTTTCAGCTATATTCCACTGATGTGGAATGTGTCCAATGCATTTTTCAAGGTATATCTATCAATATAACAGAATCACAGGGAAAAAAAATGTTTGAAGGGACTTCTAGAAAAATAATTTACAACAATCCCCAACTCAGAGAAAGCAATCCCAAGCTGGATCAGATGAGCGAGGGAGGACCTTGCCCATCTGAGTTTAGAAATATCCAAGGTGAGGTCCCACAACCCCTCTGAGCAGCTGTGCCAGTACAGCACTGGGAAAGGGAGGAGAATTTTACTTTGTGTCAAAACAGAATTTCCTTTGCAGCTTGTGTCCATTGCTTCATAACCTTTCACCGTTTCACAACTCTGAGAAGAGTTTGGCCCCATCTTTAGGCAGTAAAAGTTCCCTCATCAGCACTTGAACAAATCTATTCCCTTTTGCTTCTTCTTATGTCAAACCCCCGTTCTGTGATTATCTCCAGTGTCTGCCACAAGCCTCTCTGCACTCCTTGTTTCAAGAGCTACTATATTCTTTTCACTCCTTTAATTATCCCAGCCTTCAAAAACTGTTTGTGGGGAGGTAGACTATTGAGGATGTTAAATGCAGAGTCACTGGAATGACGTTCTCCACAGCAGCATCAAGTTTGAATAACAGGAAGCAATAAAAAAACATGAGCAATAAAAAACCCCAGCCTGTCAGGCTACACTCATCTCCCAGGAGCACCAAGGCTGAACAATGTGGCCAAGCTCAAAGCTGCAGAGGACTCCAGGGAAAAAGACAAAATACTAATGTCATGGCTATGGTTTGTGTTCTGGGACACGTGGTGCAGGTAATGAAAAGCTTCTGATAAACAGGGCTGATGCACAGACCACCCTTCTTTTGCATATCATGCTCTTCACTGAGTCCTCCTTCTGTAGTCTAATTGAAAACCTCTGAGTAAAGAGTCATCTGAACTCCTTGCACAAGGATGTCCATGCTGAACACAAAACCAGATCAGGAATATGTGACTAATTCTCCTTCCTTTCTTTAAGGTGCTGGTTTTCCCCTCCAGTTTGGTACTCAGGAGTAAAAGAAAAATCGTGAGCCATGCTTGGAAGACTCATTAGCCCTGTGACAAGTTCCAAGGACGTGCCTTAGGCTAACTCCTCTTGGAAAGAAATGGGGTTTAGAGGTTAAATACGTGTAGGAAGTCAAAACAAAGACATCACCGCTGACACTACCCAGACATGGGAACCTGCTGGTCTGTCTTATCCACAGGAAACAGGTAGTTCTCTGCTCTTTGAAGGAGTTTGACCTTCATATTGTTCTATCAGATCAAATATCCCTTTAAAAACAGAGCTGATTTTGCCTTTATGAACAGCTCACTTCTTGGAAGGGGCTGGCAATTCCAATAAGAGAGTAAATCCTTTTCCAGTGAGAATAAATTTTTTTAAAGGTAGAGCGATTTCTAGAAAGATAATGCAAAGCAGTCACTGACCAGTGTGTAGTACTTATCTACAGCAACCACACCAGAGCAGCAGAGGGTTTACCATGAGTTGCAGTCCTGGGAGATGGTGAAGCCAGGAGGATAATGTCTTCCAGAGTGGATGCAGGAGCAGTCAGAGCTTTCAATGCAGTGTTCGCCGTCAAGGAGCAGCCCCTCTGGATAGGTCAGGAAGCATCAGACGCCCATATCACACACACAGGGACAGAAACATAAATACAATTAGATCTTCCTCTTCTTCTTCATATGCTTTGCCGAGACTTCATATGCATTATTATCCATACTTAAGACACAGACAGCAATAAAAAGGAATGAGGCTTGCCAAAAAGCCTGACAGGTGGAGGTGTCTGCTTTCCTTCTGGTGCTGCCTCTCCCTCAGACATGCTGAAAAAAGTATTCCTGGTGCTCCCAGAAAAGCTCTTTGCTTAGCACATCCTCAGGTCCAGAATACATGCTGGGACATAGACAAATCAAACACAGGCAGCACAAAGTTAATATAACCTAGTCTGGGACCTGACTGTTGGAAAAAACATGAACTTCCAAGGCTGCAGTAAAGGGTGCCCACACATGTCTTGTATTTGTCGTAAGAGAACCAAAGGTGAGGCAAAGTGGGGAATGAAGAAACAAATTTGGACATTATGTAAGTCTAGAAGAGAGGGTCTGAAAGAAAGAAGCCACTTCTGAACTTCTGCAGAGGCAAAAAGCAAAAGGGCCAGCTTCCCAGCTTGGGTCCAGCTGCTGAGGTTTCCATATTACACAACTATAATTACCTGTTCTATAGACAGAGTTCTTTATCCTCCAAGGATAAACAGAGGTACAAAAGAGTTACAAGACTTTTCTAAGGTAGACACTTGTCCTTGCTTCTACTGCTAGTTTAGGGTGCTTTCTATTCAATCCCTATATTGAGAGAGAGTTGATATTCTTCCATTTTCAAAAGAGATGCTGTGATAAAACATTTGTTTTCCTGAACACCCCTCTCCCTGCTCTTTGAGGGATGCCTTCTGATTGCCTGCAGAGATTTTGGCTATTTTACCTGGCAGTAGCAGTTATCACTGACAGCAAGATCCAGGTAAGTCTCCTTTCTCCTATTCTTCCCATAGAGCTGCCTGGAAAGATCTTGGCTGTTGAGAAAATCCTTCCAGTGAGAGAGAATCACAAGAAGATCTGAGCATTTAAGAGTGCTGTGGCTCTCCAGAGAGCACAAGAAAACAGAACGCCTGCCTTTTTTTCCTGGCAAGAGTAATTCCATTTACAGCAATCAATGTAACCATGAGGAGCATTTAACAGAGGGGAAAAAAAAAAAAAAAAAACATAAAAATACTTTGAATATTTTTTCTGTTCTTCCTATTTATTTCAAGCAGATCATTTTAGGCATGGAAGCGTGTGGGACAGATATTCCCCACCACCAATAAATGGGATGCAGCTTAAGGGAGCCAGAGCAGGATTTTACCGCCCAGCTGCTGCTAAATACTTCTCCAATTCTTGATCTAATGGATCTATAGATGGATTTGCATAGAAAAAAAAATAAAAATTCCTGTATATGTGGGTCCCACTACTATAAATTAATGTTTCCCTGTGCACCACAATCAAAGGATGAGCTTGGCAGTTCGGGTTGATATTTTAGCATTAATTTTTAGTAGCAAACATTCTATTTTCCCTCCTCATCAGGCGCTTTCTTGGTAGAAATTAAATGTTGGTGTAGGATTGTGACCTGAAGCAATTCCAGACCTGAGTGTCAGCTGCCAATCCTGAGTCTGAAAAGGATGAGATTAGGAAAAAAAAA
>WBMY01017399.1:160797-186223 GCA_013397315.1 Donacobius atricapilla
GGAAAAAAAAAAAAAAAAAGAAAAGAGGCATTTGTCAAACCTCCTTCAGATCCTATTTGCTTTTGGAGCACTGGAGGGAAGCTAAGTGAAGGTAGAATCCTCATCAAAAATCCCACTAGTCATCTGTCAGATCATCCTCATTTTCTATCAAACTCAAATCCAGGTTCTTCCCTTCTGGCTGTGCAACAAATAGGAGTAAAAGTTTTTAACTGCCTTTTGCCCTTTCTGTGGAGCTCCTGCTTCTCTGCTCCTCAGTTCCTCTCTCCTTAGACCTTTCCCATGCTGAACAGACTGACGCATCTACCAAAGGAAAAACACATCAAGAGCCCTTGTGCAGCCAGAGGATTCGTCCCCTTCAGCTCTCTCCAACACTTCCAGGACTGCATAAATACAATATAAATACTGGATCCTTCACAACAAAATCTCCAGAGTCTGGTTACATGACCTGTCACCCTCCATGTGCACCTTCACAGGTCCTGCCACACCTTTGAACCTCCAGTAAGGAAGAGACGGGCAGCTGAACGGGAAACTACCAAACTCTGAATGCAGGGACTCCTCAAATGAGGCTGACACTGTCATTATTGCCTTGTATTGGAATGCAAATCTCTGCAAACCTCCATCGTACTTGGCATCTTGTACAAGGGGACACTAAACACCTCTGTGCATTCACAGTGCCCAGACAGGGTGAAATGCAGAGATATTCACAACAAACAAAGCACATAATGAACAAAACCAAACAAAAAACACCCAACTAGAAATGGAAGTCTGTGGAGCTTTGAAGCCAGGAATCAAGCTCTCCTCCTGCAGTTGTTTTAAGTACAACAGACAGAAGTGGAAGATTAGTGTGGCTGGACTGTTCCCTTTAATCCAATCAAATCTTCTGTATGGAAGATACAATAATAACTTAAATTATTCACCTAAATCATGAAGGCCTTTGAAATTGCAGTGCAAACTCTACATGCACTGTTTTTCTGCAAGAAATTCCTTTAGTGTATTCTCTGCTGTTTCATCCCCTAACTGTATTTGCCTCTAACCCAGGCAATTCAGAAGGAGTACATCAAGGGCAAGCAGTCTCTCACCAAGAAATAAAAGCAATTCTGGAATATTAGTTGGTACTGATTTTCACAGAAACATTTACTTTTTAGTTGGCTCTGAAAAACAGCCCTTTCATGGAGTGAGCATACAGGCACTACAGAAACTGGATTATTCTAGGACATGGTCCTCAAAAAAAGAAGTGTTTCTGATTTCAAGAAAATTTAAGGGAAGACACAGCTTTCCTTCTTCTAATAAAATAGGTAGCCTGACTGCCAAATGTTTCTCTGTAAATAACCCAGTAAATAAATTACCACGGCAGCTGCAGCCATCAACACATTGTCCATGACAAACTTCATTGATATTCAGGCTCTGGCAAGTTTTGGCACATGGGGATACACACTCCTTATATTCCATGCCAACTGGACATCTTGGCCCTGAAACAATTAAAATAAATTAGAAATGTAAATTCCTCAATAACTCTTAAACCAACAAATCCCTTCATTATAAAAGGTTGAACCACAGAGAAACCAAAGGTCATGTCAGCTTCCAAATGATTATTTCTTTTTTAGAAGCAGAACATTTTAGAAATATTTGATTTTCAGTTTGCTGCAATATCATCATCTGTCAGGTAGCATGGTAAATACTCAGAGGTTAAAACCAATTTGTTTTCTAATAAGTTGAAAACTTTAATAACTAAACCAAATTGCATTAAGAATAATCAAATCTGATGAGGTTTTGCAATAATATCTAAGCAATTTGGACAGACATGGTTGTTTTGTACCATTAAGGCATGCACTTACTCCACTCATTTCTGAAATTATCCTGTTTGGTGTTTCCAGGGAGAACCAGAAGACAGGTAAAACTCTGAAATCCTGTCCTCCTTCTTCCAGAGAACCACCAGCTCAGGATAACGCCCATACCATGGTAGCTCTACTGCTGCCATTATCTAGGCAGTTATGCAAACACACTCTACTACAGCCATCCCTTCTCTTCAATGCATTCACATCCCATGCCCTAACAAGACTGCGGGGGCATGCAGTGGGAAGAAAAGGTTAGAGCCTGCCCTTTTCCAAGCAAATCCTCTGCTGAAGAGGTGGGAGGGTAATGAAGGAGTGATCGTGCCCTGGGTGCCCTGGGCTCAGGCACCAACTCACACTTGCACAGTGTGTCCAGCACTAGAGGCCTTCCCACACAGCATTCCATACCTCCACCATCATCATCATCTCCTGAGAAAGCACCACAGCACAGACAAAAGGTGATAGAAAATTAAGCTCCTGCTGTGGCAGTGGGACATTTCCCTCTTTCCTAGTTTTTGATAAAACCAAACTGTGGCTCATGAATTCAAGGGTTAGAAACGAGCTCTAAAGCACCTGGGATCGCAGAAAGGTTCATTTCACTCGTGACTTTTAATCAGACTTAAAAAAGAGCCCCAGCAAAAACGGGTTCTCTGGTTCACACCCTGAGCAAGGAGATGAGCTTCAATAGATCTCTTTTATGTCCCAATGGAAAGGTAATAAATTACTGCTAGAACTCAGACTGTACAATCCCTAGAACAAGTGGCTAGCAGCATCTGCCTGCCCTAACCACAGTCTGAAGGCACAGTTTTCTTCAGCAGCCAATAACAGAATATCTTTACCAGACAACCCAAGGTTGTCAGTACAAATGAGACAGTTTACCTCATGAAATCAATTTACACGAACATGCCAAGGAAATTGTCCTTTCTCATAACAAAAAGACATGAGAAAAATCACTGAGAACATGATATTAGTGGATTTTTTAATTTATTTTTGAATGCTCTGTATTAAACCACAGCTCTCCAGTGGAGGTATCAGCAGTAGGTGCAAACATTACTTTTCCTCTATAAACACAATCCTTCTCAGTCAGACTATGCACTTGCTTGTTGCAAAACCTCAGCATAGATGCAACCAGGACCTCTGAACTCTGCAAAATTGGGCTAATAAAGGCAGCAGTTGAAATGCAATCAGGATCTCTAACCTAGACAAAAATTGGCTTAGAAAAGGCAACATCTCAATTTCAAGGCAATTGATTCAAGCAAATAAAGGGTGAAATAATTGTCCTGATGCAAAAATGTTAGAGAGCATTTCACAAAGATGCTGACTTAAAAATATAGGCTGGGAAATGTTACACATCTGAACCATACGTGAAATAGCACCTAAACATCCTAGTCTATACCTTTCTGTATCAAATAAGCCTTCACTGCCTTTGTACACAGTGTTGGGACACATAACAGCTCAGGATCTTTATATACAGATCAAGCAATACTGCCTTGGGGACAAAAACGTCTAGAAAAAGGTGAGTGATGGAGAGCTGAGAGAGGGAGTGAGCCAAGGCACTTCCTAAAAATGAACCAACCTCCTAAAAAAGCACCAGCTGCCTTTAGCTGTGGGACATAAATCTACAAGACAGCCACGATCTTACTGGGGATGAGCAGCCTAGGAATAAATCTGACAGCTTACTGCATGAGCTCTCTTCAGGCCAGCCCTCCAAAATGACTCCTTCGTGAGCGCAGCTCCTGGCGTACTCCAGGAAGGCGGGGCAGTGACAGTCCACACCCTGGGGACAGGCACAGATGTCCCTTTCACAGAGGCTGACGTACGGCTCGGGATCCACTCGATGGTGGCACCGGGAGAAGGTCAGAGATGTGCTCAGCAGCTGGCAGGTTTCCAGGACGTCCTGCATGAGAAGTGAGGGGCAAAGGGACAGAGAGAGAGCAAAGGGGACAAAATTACTTCCTATAGTCTCAGGAAGATGAGGGAAAACTCAGCTTTTCCGAACACCATCACCACTGTTGCTGAACAACATCACAGCTCTTATTAACACCACCAAGCAGTTAATAATAGTCAAGAGCTAATAGTGAGCTCTGCTCATTTATTCACCACATGCATGGATACATTAATATACTGATTATTATAGAATGGAGTATCACATAAGGGATGTTTCACATAGACATGTCAGTCAGTCAGTCAGTCAAAGGATGGAGGCATTCTACCTCCTTTGGCTTCCCAGAAAAGAACTGGATGGTGTCTGGATTCCCAGAAAGATGCACACAGCAACAGAGGGGAACTGGGGTACGTAGGAAGAAAAACAACCAGGCCATCTTTTGGATAACAGGAGACCAGAGCAGGTGTCCAAGGGAAAGATTGAGTCTGACTGAAATCCCAAGAATAAAATTTGTTTTCCACTTCTGGCCACACGTTCCCATCGCTCCTGCTGGCTTGTCCAAAGCACAACAGGTCAATTTAGCTCAGCTAAATAGGAGAACAATAGCCCAGGGAAGAAAAGCAATTTGTTCTGTTCTTCTCCTGAGTTAAATCAGCATGGTGACAGCCAGTGTGAGGGAAGGACACCACAAGGAGATGGGAGGAGGGTATCAAGACCTCTTCTTTCCGACAGCAGAAACCTGAAAAGCAACTTAACTGTATGTGAAACAAAACCTAAAGAAAACTTAGTGTACGATTAAGTTCTCCAGGGGAGGCTCTCAAATAAACTCTTCAGTGCACATTATGTCACAGTTCAATGAGTCTGAGGTCCTCAGTGCAGCTTTCTGAAAGGACAGCACTGAGTTTAGCTAAGTGAAAAAACGATTTTCTGATCCAACCCAAGCACAAAGAGTTGGAACATAACTTTCTTCTACGTATTTGTCAGTGTTTTATGTAAGCAAATGTAACCATGGTGTATTTTGCAGGTGTTATACTCAGTGGTTGGGGTGGGGAGGACATATTCTTCAGAGTGGTTCACAGTTACAATTCATTACTTCTAAAAAACTTTCCATGTACTTGAGGTGACAGCATATACAAACTGCTGTGTAAAAAAAAAAATATATATATATATATATAAATTACCTTGTTTTCTCATTTTCTGGGAAATGAAAAATGGAGAGCAAAAAAACCCCACAGGAAAAGATCAAGATGTCTTCTCTAAATGGCAGCTGTGATGCCTGTATAGGAAAACTGCTGAGTAGAAAATACCTTTTTATTTTGGCTAAAGGGTGTTTTGTTCAGGTGATCAACTCGAGCTAGTACATGTCTGAGCCAAGACAGAATTTCTTGCTTATGAAAACAAACCAACCAGAAATGTCTAGTCCGTTGGGAACGTATTCCAAGTTTAGCAAAGGGCTCAGGGAAGAACCACATGTGCAAAGAGGTTTTGAGCTTTCTGCGAAATGACTCAGAGAACTGAAAACAGTGCCGAGAGCTGTACACAGTGAAAATCAGAACTTCAGCTCCAGCCTGGGATAATTCTGATGCCCAGACAGTATCCACCATGCTGAATCAGATGGGAAAAGAAAAAAAAAAGACAAGAAGGGGGGCAGCAGGAACTACATAAATGGTGGTTGGTGCTGCTCTAAGACTCACAGAAGAACAAAAAAATCTGAAAAAATGCCCTAAGAGTGGAAGTAACAACAACAGAAGCAGCCAAGAAAGCTATTAAAGCAGTGCTTGGAGATGAAACTGATAAAACCAAAAGGGTGCTTAGAGCCATTCAGAGGATGAGCAGTACAGCAACTCCCAGATCAAAGCCTTCATCCAGACAGTATCAAGTGCAGCAGAAAACCAGTATAGGCAACAATCCCATTTAGAGGCTGAGCTAATAAAGTTTCTTAAGGTAATAGCCTGTTGATACAACTCAAACAGCAAAACTCAGACTGTATATTCCACTAAAAGGAACATTTTAGATGGGAGTGACTTAAAAAATAAAGGAGATTACACACCAAAAAAAAAAAAAAATTTTCTTTTCCTCTAGTTCTTTGGTCTTGGATTTGTTCACTAACAGCATAGCTAAAGGCTTGCTCCACCTGATTATCTGGAAACCAAGTGATATATGTTGAAAAGCACCAAACAGTTCATTTTCTCTATGTAAAGGTTTTCTTGCCATTCAAATTTCATCAGATTTCCAGTGGTTTTACGCAAAAAATTATAGCTGAAATTTTTCCAGCTTTCAGACATATCTCAACTATCATGACAAATAAGCTGATATATGAGTAAATCCAAATAGATACAAAAAAAAAAAAATCACTATGAGGGTATGGTCGAAGACAGGGCATGGAACAACCACCCTTGGAGATATTCAAAATGGGAGTGGACAAGGACCTGAGCAGCCTGACCTAGGATGGCCCAGTTTGAACCAGAGAATTGGATTCAATGACCCTTTCCAACTTTAATCATTCTGCAAATTATTTTTATTTTCACTCCTTCCTTTCTTTAAAACTCACTGGTCAGGCTGGACTAAGAGAGGTTCTTATTCTTTAGTTTAGAGGACAGTGGTGAGTATTAGATATTGGCAGCCTCAGCCACTGCTGTAACATTCCTGCTCATGGAAGCTACTCCACACGAAGAAATATTTAAACCCAACAGACTGGAGAGTGAAGCCTCAGGCTGAAACAGTATTTAGGGTAAATATGGCTGCAAGATTAAAATTAGCAGGACTGACTGCAGTATCTGAAATGCAGGTGAAGGTCATAAAATTTCTCCCTTCCCTTCTGCACAAGTCCTATTTTAGATGTTTCTTTTAATAGGTTGGCAGGGTCCTGGCACTTGCAACCCTCAGCAACCACAAAACTTGCTGACCTCCTTTTTGCCCCAGGCCCACCACACAGAGCTGGAGGTGGAATTTTGTACATTCTTCCCATTTCTGTGGCATTTCCTTCTGCTGTTGCATGAACTGCATTTGTCAACAGCTCAACAATTACCATTAAAGAGAGAGAACCTAAAAAATAACAGAAGAAATCAAAACCAGCCTCTTGTTCCCTTGAATTTAAACCCTATGGCATGCAGATACACATATGGTTTCTCCAGAATACTCAGGAAGGGTGTATTTTGGTGCCATAACTGGGTATAATTTTTCAGAAAATATATTTCATGGAGAAAGATTTAGCCTCCCATCTCTCCAAATTAAAAGCATCTAACCCAGTATGTTTAATACACCAAACAGTGGCCATATGTTTGAGCAGACTAAGTAATAATGGAAAGAAATCACTTCTCTTGAATGCTGATTAATCTGATAAAGAAAAATTGGATTTTAGATATAGTAGACCTCATTTGCACCCATGTAGTGTATTATCATACTACATAGAATGATTTAGATTGGAAGGGACATTAAAGAGCCTCTAGTCAATCCCCTGCCATGGGCAGGAACACCTTCCACTAGACCAGGTTGCTCCAAGCCCCACCTAACCTGGCCTTGAACATTGCCAGGGACAGGGCTGGACCTCTGGACCTGCCACTGACCCCAACTATGATGAATTGTGGTCCAAAGCTGAAAATTTCTACTTGTTTTGAGATCTGGAAATTAATGCTATTTCTTTATTACATATGGAAGTATTCCATGGGATAATGGGGGAACTGTTTCTTACCAACTGCAGTAAGAGCTGAATTTCAGTAAAAGCAGAAATTAGCTGAATTTTAATTCCAATAATTTTCACATTTAATGGACTATAAGTATAATTTCCTAATAAGAAAAGAAAAAAGGAAGTAATATAGTGACCTCTGGCCTCCACACACCATTTCTCTTAGAGGTGAAATATAGAAAATAAAGGTAATGTATAAGAAAACAGTAATCAATTGTGATGCTTTAAACCATACATATTTTTGTTTTCAAGGATGCCTTGTTATTGCTAGCTTTCCAGATCACCCATTTATACTTTTAGATTCATGTTACCTATGCTGCCAGTCATCTTAGAGCCTGTTAAATTGCGATACTTTTTTGAACAGCCTAAACCAGTGAAAAAATGGATCAGACAGTGCAGCAAGGTGCCTTTTTGGTAACTAAACATCATCTCCAGAGGGCAGGGTATGGTAGGAAGGCTTTTTTCCTCCCTCCAACACTGCCCAGTTTGGAATGCTCTCTGGATCTTGAGGCAAGGCAGGTAATCACACTACGTGTGTGTGTTTTAGAGGTGGAGGGCAGGGAAAGGCCCTGGCAACAGTGACGTAGGAGTGTGAGCTGGTTCTAGACTTTTCAGCTGACACACAGAGCCATTAAACAGGAGAAAAACTTTCAAAAACATATTTTTCAACATTTTTTAGAATTTGAAGATAAAGGAGCAGCAGGGCTTTCCTATTCCACTGCATAGAATCATACAATGATTTGGGTAGGAAGGAACCCAAAAGATCATCTCATTCCAACCCCACTGCCATGAGCAGGGACAACTTTCACTATCCCAGCTTGCTCAGAGACCCATCCAGCCTGTCCTGGGACACTTCCAGGGATGGGGCAGCCACAGCTGCTATGGGCAACCTGTGCCAGGGCCCCACCACTCTCACAGCAAAGAATTTCTTCTTAATATCCAATCTAAACCTGTTCTCTGTCAGTGTGAAGCCATTTCCCCTCATCCTGTCACTACAATTCCTGCTGAAAGAAGCCAGAAGCCATCTCTCCAACAATGCTGTTGGCTGGGGAGGGGGACAGAGGGGGTAAAGAAAACCACAGACCCACGCAGTGTGGGGACACTGGGGTGGGAGGAGTGCCTTGAAGCAGAGCTGTTGTTTCCCTCACCTAACAGCTGACTGCCTAGCAGGGAAGGAGGCTGGGACACCAAGGAGATTTACATTCCTGAAGCTGAGGCAAGCAAACAAAGCACACTATTAAAAAGCCCTACATTCTTCAGGAGGCACTTGTTCGGCCGGACTTCTATTAATAGTGCTGTGTTTATTCTTGCACAGTGAATAAATTAAGGCAATGTTAAATGCTGCGAGCTTATGAACTCACAGAGAGAATATAATTTCTTTCAGTTTGTGGGAAAGAAAACTTTATCCACAAAGCATCAATATTTGACAGTATCTGTATAAAACCCACATTAGTTGTACTCGACCCGTCAGACTGGATTTCACCCTGCATGCCACTCCCCACCCTCAGCTGCAATATTGACATTTTTAAACATTAAACTCACCTGAACAGATAAAATTCCAGGGACCACAACCAGTCACAAGAACTACCCTTTCTCTGGAGCTGTAATCAGGTTTAAAGAATATACAATGGTTTGGGTTGGAAGGGACTTTAAAGATCACACAGCTCCATCCCCCCCTGCCATGGGCAGGGACACCTTCCACTAGCCCAGGTTGCTCAGAGCCCCATCCAGCCTGGCCTTGGACACTGCCAGGGATGGGGCAGCCACAGCTGCTCTGGGCACCCTGTGCCAGGGCCTCCCCACCCTCACAGGGAACAATTTATTCCCAATATCCCTGCTCTCTGTCAGTGTGAAGCCATTTCCCCTTGTCCTGTCACTCCAGGCCCTTGTCAAGAGTCTCTCTCCATCTTTCCTGTGGGCTCCCTTCAGGCACTGCAAGACCTCAATGAGGTCACCCCAAAGCCTTCTCTTCTCCAGGCTGAACAATCCCAGTTCCCTCAGCCTTTCCTCCCAGCAGAGCTGCTCCATCCCTCTGATGCCCTTGGCGTCCCTGCTCTGGCCTGGCTCCAGCAGCTCCATGTCCTGTTGAGAAGCCCTGTCCCTTTAAAAGCCTCAACCAGGTTGGAACCCCTCATGCTTTGGTGCTTTGCACCACAAACCTTTACTCAAGTCAGGTGTTCAGTCTGCCACAGCCATGACAGAAACACCCCCCACACACCACCTCTGCCCAAGCAATAAACATCAGCTAGAGATTTCCAACCTGAAATCACTGCTATAATTCCTCAGCCAGTTTTGCAGGTAGTAAGGCTGAAGTGCTGAGGGACATGAGCATCCTTCACTGAATTTCACAACACATCTGGAGCACCCCCATCAAAAGTTTAATGGAAGTATAAAGAGTTAGAACTTTGCAACATGTCCAACTCTTAGTTAGCCTTTTTCAGGTAGCTAGGAAAGCAGCATTCAGGGTAGCTGGAGAGCAGATACATTCCAGGAAATGCTACTACTCTTGAGAAACTATTTGAGTCTAGTTTAGCAAATACCTATCTAAAGTACTTAATTAGTGAGAAACTAAGAACTACATTTCAGCCTCAGTTGCTCTGGTATAAATCTAAACCTGGCACCCAGGAAATCATTCTGATTTACAACAGAGTACATGGAATCAGCTGTAACCCCTCAAGGGATGAAGGCTCAATTCACAATGACAATCGTAACCTGTTAAAACCTCATGCTTCAATAAATATTCAAAGATACTTTCTTCCCTGAGCTGGTGACCATCTCTCTGCATCCACACCCTGTCTAAGGGAAACAAGAAACTTGTTTGTACTTATAAAAGACAAGAGGAAAAAAAAAAGGTTGATGCAGCAAAAGGGGTCACAGAGTTCGCCAAGACAAATAGTTCTGTTTCTTCAATAAATCAGCACCACTATCCTTACGTGTAGCTAAGGAACTTCCTCCTGGGAAGGGAAACAGCCTGGTGACACAGGGCTTTTGGAACACCAACAGAAAACATCTCTGTCAAAAACAACCTGGCTGGAGCATCTCCCTCCTCTGCTGACTCCCAAGTATATAAACTGCAACAAATTCACAAATATCATTTGGGGAGGCAGTGCCCATAAAGGCTTCAGAACTGATGCTTCCCTGCTGGCACAATCAGAAAGGGAATTAACTACCTCATTCTACAGGAACCACTGAGACACACCTTTCCCAAGTAACAACATAATTTCTTTGGCAGTAACTCACATTTCAGCCTCAAACAAGCTGTTTATCTGTTTAAATGGCTGGGGTAGGGGAAAGGTGGTTATGTATATATAGATAGATATGTTACAAGTTTAGGCTGGATATCAGAAAAGGTTCTTCCCCCAGAGGGTGTCAGGCACTGCCCAGGCTCCCCAGGGAATGGTCACAGCCCCAAGCCTGCCAGGGCTCCAGGAGTGTTTGGCCAACCCTCTCAGGCACAGGGTGGGATTGTTGGGGTGTCTGTGTGGGGCCAGGAGTTGGATTCAGTGATCCTTGTGGGTCCCTTCCAAATCAGAATATTCTGTGATTTATGTTCTTCTGCCAAAGGGCAGGCAGGTTGCCTTTCAGGTAGGGGAGAACTGAAACCAGAATGGCATCTTGCAGCACCAACCTTCTCTGCCATATCAGATGAAATGTTGCAGGTGTTGCTCGGAGTCTGCACTCTCTTGCAGCGTTTGTTTTCACTGTGCAAAGCCCAGGAGTTGGCAAAATCGTAACTGTTTCCCACCAGGGTCCCTGGGAATGAAGAAGAGGAGAAGCAACATAGCTATTTGAGGGGTTTTAGCAACAAGTGGGCACTATTGGCTGCTATTAAGGTGATAGTCTGCCAAAAGCTCTCCAAAGATATGAACTGTTGTATCAAATGGATTTTTATTCCAAATATATTGACTGTAGGAAAGGTACTATCAATGAGATGGATTTACTTCTGCTAAGGATGTCTGTAAGCTCAAGGACAGACTAAAGCCTGCAGAAGGCAGCTCCCACCTCCCTCATGCCTGCATAAACATGGTAGGAGTTGCTGCTAGTCAGCTACAATCTGCAGAAGCCAAGGCACGCCTGCACATCCTCCCACTTAAAAGTTGTCAATAAAACACAAAACGTACTAGAGAGGCAAACAAACCCAGCTGCTTTCTCTAATTGAAGAAAGCATTAGCACTCCTGATCCCAGCTAGCCTTGATTTTTCTCCTGTCCAAAACTCAATCTTGTGTGCAAAGGAGATTAACATGCACCATCATGGTTTGGTCCCATCCTCTTCCTGGGTAAGGCGTCCTGAAACACGCTCCTCTGTCCCAGGACAAGCGCTCCTGGCCCAGGCTTAGCAAGATTTGCATCCATTTTGCATAAAAGCAAAGCTGCAACTTCCCGGGAGATGCAAACCGCCTCTCTGCCGCTGTTGCTCCATCCTTCTGAGCAGGGGGATCCTCCCCGAGAGTGAATGTTTCCTCCACCCTCTTTTGCCACCCATGGCCTCGCTGGTTCCAGGACTATCTCTGCTTCCTACTGTAGGTACCTGCTACTAAACAATTTTGTGACCCTCAGATGCTTTTTAAAACTCTATTGTGGTGCCTGTGAGAATATCACTTGCCAGTGTTAATGCATTCCCAAGACCTTACGCTGAGGATATACTGAAATACAAACCTGGCTATATCTGAAAATCAAAAGAAATTCTCCCCAAATATACCTATAGAATATTTAATAATATATACATGTATAGATAATAAACATGTGAATAAGTTCCCAGTTTAGTACAAACACAAGGAATATAGAAACCACTAACACTCTTCCTAAACTACGGAACAGTCATGAAAACTGCACTGAGAATGCTAAGACAGAGGTATTAAGACCTGTAGACTTTTTTGTAAACGAGAAATTAGGGGCTTTTAAAGGTATCATGTATTAGGCCCACAGCGCATAACAAAGGAGGACTCCCAGGCAAAGGGGATAAAAGACACAAAACTTTCATCTATGCAGCTAGAACTTGGCACAAGAAAAGAAATGCAGCAAAAAGAAGAAGACAATCCTTTAGTTTACCATGTATTATAAACATTAAAGCAGCAATGCAAGGCAGCCTGAGGAGAAGCAAGGTGCCAAATTCCCTGTTGTTTGCAGTAAGGCAGCCTTTTCCTAGCAGGTGTGTAACAGGAGCTGGGCTCTGCTCTGGAGCAGTGTTTCCCAAGCCCTGGATTCACATCCATGCCAGAATTTCTGCTGGCAGCTACCCCCAGGGGCTCCTTCACCCCATACGCTAAGATTTGAAGATCAGGACAATTGTTTGCCCTAAACACTTGCTTTTCCATTTCTCTCCTTCCATTATTTTTTTTTCTGCTGTGGTGCTTGTAAGTTTATACTTCTTATGCAGTTCTTTTATGCAACATTTGCATTATGTGATTTTAATTCTTTGCTTGCTGTAGTCTATGACTCACACTTCAAGTAAGTGAAGGGTCTAGAGAGTCAGTCATGTGAGGAGAAGCTGAGGGAGCTGGGGTGGGGGGGGGGCTCAGCCTGGAGAAGAGGAGGTTCAAGGGGAGACCTTCTGGGTCTGCACAACCCCCTGACAGGAAGGGCAGTCAGGTGGGGATCAGGCTCTGTTCCCAGAGAACAAGGAACACGATAAGAAGAAATGTTCTCAAGCTGTGCCAGGGGAGGTTCAGGTTGGACACCCAGAAGAACTTCTTCATGGAGAGGACTGTCAAGCATTGGAACAGGCTGCTGAGCAGGGTGGTGGAGTCACCACCCCTGTAAATGCTCAGGGAATGACTGAACATGGCACTCAGTGCTCTGGTTTAGTTGACAAGATTGCTCAAAGGTTGGACTTGATGACCTTAGATGTCTTTTCCAACCTAAATACTTCACTTATTTGATGAGTCTTCAGGAAGAAAAATGAGGAGGAAGAAATATCCTAACACATCTGACTTGCTCTGGGTAGAGGGAAGAGCAGCTGCCAACACCCATGCCTTTCCCACCTGACATTTCCATTTCCCTCTGCTGAACAACTCGAGAAGGGAGGAAAGGAAAGGCAGTGGAAGAGACCACACAACAGCCTAAAAAAAAATCTGGAGTTCAATTGGGCAGGTGATGCTGTGAACATAATCTGGCACTGCAATCCCACCACACAGTGGGACTGCCCTCATCTCTTGCACAGCAGAGTTTTGTTTTGTCTTCTGTCGCTTCTGTGGTCATCTCTTCTTCCCAGAAGCACCCAAGATTCTGCAGAAACAATTCCCTCATCCAAGCCCTAAACCCAGAAACCCTCCCTGCAGCCTGGGTGGGACTTTGGCTAAAGCACTGGTTTTGCCTAAGACTTGGAAGAAATGTGTTGAAAATAGAAGTTGTCACAAAATATAATGAAAGCAAAGGATTTGGACACAAGTGCTTGAAGAAGAGGTGCCTGATATGGACCACAGAACAGATCCCAGCAGGTCAACTGGCTGCTCAAAAGCTGAGACCACCTCCCATGTAGCCAGTTGGGGTAGAATCTCCTTTTAGGATGCAAGATGAGTTCAGGAGGCAGATATTAAGGGACAACACAAACCCCATCTGTTCCTAATATCCCAGAAAAGTCACGACATCTGTGACCTTGCAGAGGTCTCTGAGGAGAGCGCCACTTCCCCCCTATCTGAGCAGCAGACAGGGTCTCTCCAAGGGTGTCCTGCTGGACTATGCCTTTAGCTCTCCAATTTTACTGCCCTCGTGTCTTGTCTCGCTTCAGAAGGATTTTCAGATCAGTGATGGCCACTCTTCACAGCAAAATCCTTGTTTGCTATGATAATCTGAGTCCCCAGTCACCAGTTCCTTCTGAAATCTGAAACTGGCACCAGCTTGTTTACTTTGACGTTGATGGTCAGGCAAGCAAAGCATCAGGAATAACCACCTCATGCTCCAGGCACAGAGTGGGAAGCAGGAACCCTGACCTCCTTCCCTGGACCTCCTGTCGATTTTCCATATGGCCACAGGCCCATCAGATAATTCTCCCAGGCTCTGTTAACTCATCTATAAAATAAATGCAAGAATTTGGTCATGACACTACAGTCCTGTGAGTCTTAATCGATAAATAGAGTCTCAGTTGGTAAATAACCAACTTTCACATGTTGGTTATTTATCATGCCATGGGGGGGAGGGTGGTTTTTTTTGTTTGATGTTTCGGGAGCTTTTTTTACAACATTTTACAAGGTTCCAGACAAGTAAAACTATTGATAAGGCAGCCCAAACATTGATTCATAGTTTGCATCAAATCAGTAATATGAAATAACAAAGTCACCGGCTATAAAATCTTTCCTGCCCTCTCCAGTTCAATGATATAAAGTCAGTAATATTGAACAGGAAAGGGAAAGAGCCATCTCCAAAACTCTACAGCCTAGTGATGCAGCCACTCTCCTCACAACAGAAATGTCTAACTTCAATCCCAGACCCTGAATAAAGCACAGGGGTTCAGAATGCAGGTTTCTGAAATCTCAGATGAATGCCTAAAACAAGAACAGCCACAACACAAGTCATCTTCATTTGTACTACTTGTAATTCCCTTGGGAATCTATTCCCTTTACTTCCAATTGAAAATGCAAGAAAATGGGATTACTGACTCAGCCTAAACAAAAGCATTCAACTTGTCTAAAATCAAATAACTGATATCCCTTAAAATGCCAAGAAATTTGCATTTCAGAATGACCTAAACATTTGTTTACTTTCTTAGGCAAAAAAAAAAAATAAATAAAGTATTCATTATCTGCACTACTATCACTGTGAGTTTGGAATGTGCTTTAAAAGATTTTGGTGCCAGGTACCACATGCTGAGAAGTCACATATACATCTACACTATTTCTGAAATTAAATCATTACCTGAAATATCAGATTTTTCCTTGCAGATGCTGCCTGCTTCTATGTGTTTAAGCTTTATTGACTCCCCTGTGAATGTATATTTTCATCATATATTCTGCATTTCAGGAGCTTAAGGCTGGAGGATGTTGCTCATAGCTAGAGCAGGTTTTATCTAAAATTCCCCATGGGTATTGTTTTATCATAAACGTCTTTGTAACTTCAATACCAGATTCCCAGAAACCTGCTTCCTACCAGCACCAAGAAAAATGTAATGGGGATGATGGATTCACTTGGCCTGGGATTTTTTTTTTTTTCCTTCCACTATGCTAAGTGTATGTGGCATGCACAAAGAACGAAACAATGGAGTGACATCCCTGTGTTGGATTTGAAAGATCAGTTTAGCACAAAGAGACTTCAGGGATGATTTAGACATCCAAGCATTCATCACAGGAATACAAGAAATGGCTGGATGTGGCACTCACTGCCCTGGTTGAATTGACAAGGTGGTGTCTGGCCAACCTCCATTTGATCTTGGAGGTTTTTTCCACCCTTGATGATACTGTGCTAAAAGTATTAGGCACAGACTGAGGCTGCAGGCACAAGGATAAACTCTGGCAGTTTTCTGCTGCACCCTCGCTCACTGGGGAGGAATTCCTTCACCATTTCTGCAGGGCAAGAACATGCCTTAAGCCCTCACATGCTGCAGGGCTAAAGAGATTCAGCATCTTGCTCTTGTGCACCCATCATGAAGAGCTTTCAGGATCAAATTGCCTGTGCTGTGTCAGATTTTCTCTGCCATGCTATGTAAGTCATCTCTTCTGGCCTGTGCTTTCAATCCCCAGTGGTAAAACGCTTGTGACAATGGTCAGAATGGTCACAGCCATAGGCTGAAGGTGGCCAAATAGGTATCTGAGCATCTAGAAAGAACACAACTTCATGTTTCTGATATGAGCAAAGGATGGCAACCAGTTAGAAGTGCATGCTGAGGTCAGAAAGCAGAGCCTGTTCAATTAGCAAGTCTTAGAAGCCTTCACTGAATGGCCATAAAGGACCAGACCTTATCTGGCAGGAAAAAAGCAGAGGGGAGACCCTTCATTAGGGTCTAGGAGAAAAACAAACAGACCAAAGACCAAACAAAAACCCTAGAAAACTTCTGTGACATTTCTTTTTATATTTTAGTTATGCTTAAACTGTGAGAACAAACTCTCAAGGTTAGGCTTGGTTTTGCTTCCATATCCAATAAACAAGCAAGCCCATAGAATAAAATCAATGTTGTTTGTCAGTCTGGACAGGACATGAGCACTTCTCCACAGGATGAGCTATTGTAGGAATCATGTCAATGGCAGTGACTCAGCACCCCAGCCTGCCTGAAGGGCAGTGTGTCTGCAACTTTGGGAAAAGGTTCTTCCCCCAAAGGGTGGTGGGGCACTGAACAGGCTCCCCAGGGAAATCATCACAGCCCCAAGGCTGCCAGAGCTCAAGGAGCACTTGGACAGCATGGTGGGATTGTTGGGGTGTCCTGTGCAGGGCCAAGACTTGCTGATCGTTGTGGGTCCCTTTCAACTCAGGATATTCTATGAACTCCAAAAGCTACTGGAGAGACTTTTTTGGGAGGTTCAAGAACTAACACCTGAGGCCTTCAAAGCTCAGTCCCACCAGTGGTAAATTACTAGGATATCAATTTTTTTCTCATCATTCAGAGCTCTAGGATCTCAATAGGTGAGCATCCAAAGTGTACACAGAAACAATGCATTATTCTCTCATCAGATTCTCATCAGTTCTCCATTTCCACACTAAAAATACACTGAGGATTCATAAGAGTATCATGACAACAGCACTATTGAGTAGATTATAGAACAGAAGTATAAATATATCAAGAGAAAAGAAAAGCAATTGCAGTGTTCATTAAGTTTTAAACACCCTTCTGTTCATGCCTCCTTTATTTAGTTGCTGTAAGTGGTAATACCCACTCACAGAGCAGGTGTTTTGCTTCTTCTTTCACCACCACCCTAAAAGCAATCGAGATATAATCAATGAAGTTCTATATCATACTCCACTTCATTAAGGGAAAAACCAAACTAACTCTGTTATAAAACCACAATAATTTCTTTCCCTAAAATACAGAAAAATCATATTTTCATTTGTTTCCACTGCATGTTTTTCTGAAGCTCCAATATCTTAATGCATCTCTTATCAATATAAATCCATCCCAAAAATTTGATTTATTAGAACTGAGGTCCCCGTCTGATAAATTCCATGTTTTAACAGGAAGCAATGGACACACCAACACGACAGTTCAGTCTGCTGGTAACCTTAAGGTATCCCTTCACTAACCTCAGATCACTAAGTCCTTAAACCAAGCTTACCTTCTGGGATAGGCTGACCTTCAGGAGATCTAATCAGCGTGAAAGAAGAACAACTAAAAACTTCACTGAAAAGAAAAGGGTAAAATGCTTCACAGGCTTCCAAGAGGTTGCCTACTTTTTCTTTTTAAAGAATATTACCTCTCCGAGCTGTTTGTATTGCCTCCCACCTGGAAGCTAAATTCAACAGTATATTAAAAAAAAAAAAAAAAGTGATCTGAATTATTCCTTAACTGATTTACTTGGAACAAGTTAAGAAACGCTCCAGTGAACCAGCAGAGCTGCCAAGGAGACAAACAGTGTGTGGGTGTAGTGACATCCCTCACAGATAAAACAAATTCAAGCATAATTCAGTCTAATTCCTTCTATGTTAGTTTAAATGAAAGGTCTTTCGTATCACTGGAAAAACTGGCAGAATTGCTGACACACAGTTCTATTCTTCCTGCTAAAATCACAGATCTGTGTATCCACACAGGTGGATAAACACGAAGAAATCCCTGACTTCTGTAAGAGACACAGAGAACACATTTTCTCTGTCACCTCTATTATTTTACAGCTCCTCCAAGCAAACACCCTATCATGGACTTCATTACATTCCAAAATCTGTGGCTGTGAATGGACTCTTTTTTTAAGAGGGAAGATACAGCCTCCAGCATGTAAAACAAATACAGCACAAATACATTTAAACATGAGCAGCAGAGGGGCCTTTTCTACATTTGAACTATCCAAAGCATTACAGTCTCCTTTTTTGCTCCTGCTATTTCTAAGAGTCTTACTACTATTTACTGTCTCAAGGAAAAGCCATAAACTTGCTATCTCATTCAGACATCAAGGGATCCAAGTCCTGGCAAGCAGTTCTGTGACCAGAGTTTGTTTCTTATTATTTACATTGCTGAAGGACAGATTAATCATTTTAACATACCATGAGATTTCTTTTTTTTCTGCACACTGAATCTATGCTTATATATCCAGAGTACCAGTAGGACACATCTCTGGAGCACTGCCAGGCTCCTTTCCAAGATGCTTTGCCTCCCTTTCTATCTTCTGTATCATTTATTTTTAATACACACTTCATATTATCAATCTAATGTATTAACTAACTTCAAACCTCCCCTCTTCAGGGAAGTGCTCAGAATTAAAAGACACTCAAATATCACAAATCAAGATCAATCCTTCAAAGTCTCATTCAGGGCTTTTCAGAAACTCTCAGTATTCACACAAAGGTGTACTGAGCAGCAAAAGCAGTCTTGCCTCTCATTCTCACAGGAATTAGTGTGATATAAGGTTCACCTCCAACCCAACAGCCCTTATAGCTAGGGAATTGTCATTGAAAGGTAAACCCTTTGTAGAACAGCATCCAACGCCAAAACTAAAAGCAGCAGGAATTTAATCTTCTGCTGTTGCATCTTTCTATTCTTACACTATCTATTCTTACTACCTTTGGCTAATTCATGAAAAATTAGAAGTTGAATCAATGGGTATTTCACACGACTTTTTTGCTGGGTCTTCTTCTCGCCACATGAATTAACCTGTAGCTTTATCTTCGCATTTGAAGGTTTCCAGGTTTCTAAACATGCTACATTCAGATGCCTGGGCTTTCCTCAGGAATGAGATCTGACAGCCATTTCCTTTCAGAAGAAAGGAAGATGAAAGGACTTAGACAGCTTTTCAGCACACCAAGTTGAGGTACCTGACAGGTTCTGTAGAAACATTTTGCTGGGTCAGCAACACCTTTGTTGAATCACCCAGCAGGAGAAGTGTGCAGAGCATCCATTAAAATACAAGCAGTTAGTGGTAACCTTACCTTCCCGGGTTCTGAAGTCATCCTCAAGGAATTTATTAAAATTGCCACATAACCCACAGGTCTTATTATAGTGCTTTTCGTGAAGGAGTATCTGAATGTTTCCACTGGCATCAATCTTCACCACAAAGCCGTGCTCATCGCTGGATATTTTATAATAACCTGCCTCCTTCTCTATAAATATACCATTGGAGGCAAAAGGTATGGAAACTCTGTGGAGAAAAAACAGGAAATTCTCAGTATATGACACACAAACCCCATCAGGTTGTTTTCTGCTAGAATAATAGTTCCTACGGGTACCTTTTGTCGTCCTGCATCACAACTCCATCTAAAGAGATGCGAAGACTGAAATATTCTCCGAGATACACAGAGAAACCAATTTTGTTCCCATCCTGGTAATCACCTGAGGAGATGAGACACAACCAAATACTCTTAGTTCTGGGACTCGGGAGGACAATTTGTAGTCCATACAAACTTATTTTAAGTTACGACCAACACAGAAGAGTTATTAGTGAATATAAAAACATCTACCAAAGCAGTTGGTAAGAAAGTCACGTACAGTTTTGGTACCTATATCATCATTTCTATGCCCAAGAATAACTCTGCAGAGGCCGAGGCTAATTCCAAGGCCTTCTGTCCTAGAAGGTGGGATTTTTCTTACTCGAGTGGTTTAGAACACAGATAAAATTAGTTCTAAAGGGTTGTATAATTCTTATTCCTGGACTCAGCTTTAACACAGCCACATCTCCCGGCAAACTTGAAAATTAGTAAAGGTCTTCTGCTTTTTAGTAGGAGTAGTAAGAAAATCTCTGCTTCTCAGCAGCTTATTCATGTGTGAGCTACAT
Organism: Donacobius atricapilla; assembly: GCA_013397315.1. Taxonomy (NCBI): domain Eukaryota; kingdom Metazoa; phylum Chordata; class Aves; order Passeriformes; family Mimidae; genus Donacobius; species Donacobius atricapilla. The sequence goes on from WBMY01017399.1 coordinate 181,040, forward strand.
TACCAAGCGGTAACAGAAGCCCCAGAAGTAGTCCCACTTTCCAAAACGAGGCAAAAAAACCCTAATACAACCCACAGACAAACAAAAAGAACCCCCACCAAGACCCCTTTTTATGCAGTGGTCCATCCTATCTGACAAAGGGGAATTATTAGTCTTTTTTTCCAGTGATGGAACCCAGCTCAGACTCACCTAAGAGTGTGAAGGAATGCTTGTGACAGTCCCCAGCAAGGAGGTAGCTGCAGTCCCCAGCAAAATTGTACAAGGAACCATCAAATGTTTTGATGTGATCATTCCCAAAAAGGCTGCAACGGGCAACTGATGGCTCCTGAAGTGAAGCACCTGATAACTCTGGGTATCAAAACACAACATTAACTTGCAATTTAAAGCAATAATTTTGCACTTCAGAAATTTCTTGGCTGGAATTTATCCCCACTGATGTCCTGGTAGCTTCTAGGTAGACTGTAAGCCTGGCATAGCAGTCCATAGGATCACAGGGGGTTTTTTTATTACTGTATGCAATACTGAAATGCTTTATTTTTTTTTGCTTTATTTCCTCCAGCCCAAATCTTGCATGGGTAATTTAAGTCCCAACCCTTTGAGGAATGTCATGTATTCCTTTGTGCCTGCCTGCAACCCCATTAAAGCCTATGGGGCACAGGGAAAGCCCCATATCTTGTTCAGTCAAACATCCCTGACTTTAGGGAGAATTTTGTTTGAGACTCAACACAGTGCCTGTTTCAAGGTAAAAAGACAAAAGGAATGACTTCATTGATGCCTTCAGCGTGGTGAGAATAATCCCTGAATCGGTACAAAAAGGGGAAGGGGGGGGGGCTGATATCTCACAAAAAATAGTGAAAATATATTCTAGTCCAAACCTCTTTTCTTACCTGTGATTACAGTGGCCAGCAGTAGGTTTGTTTGCAGCACTGTCAAAAGGAACATCTGTTAAAAATCAAAAAGACATAATTTAGAATATTCTTAGTTTGAGACACAGTCTTTTTTACAACTCTTCATCATTTTCTATCCTTTCCTTATAAAGGTTCTGCAGCATTTCAGGAAGCCATAATCCACGCAGACAATCGTGGTAACTCAACTGTCCTCCATCCTGCTTTAACTAGGTAATCTAGGGGAGTTATTAATTATTCTTTGCCTCCATTTTCACTTCTCATGGCAGGGAAGTGAGCTACCTCCATGGGAAATGCAAGCCAACACAGACACACATTGCAATTCCCCTCAGTTAACACCCTGCCCATGAAGCCTTTTGATGCACAGCATTATTTCTCAGACAGCCTGATGTGAAGAAGCATCCCAGACTGGCTCAGCCAAGCTGGCTCCAGCAGAAGTTCTCTCTGCAGCACAAGTTTTGCCCAAACATCCACAAAGAGAAAGAAAGAATATACAGGTTTTGCACCACCCAGCAGGTTTGCTTGGCAGACCATTGTAACCACATAATCCACTGATTTCAGGGTGATAACATGCTTGAGGGGCAAGAAGGAGAGGGAGGAAATTGTGCAGAGATTAGAGACCCAGGGTGAAAATTTTAATTCAACAAAATCAGTTTTAGCACTGCCTCCTCCTTTCTACAACCAGAATATCAGTCTTTGTTTTCCATATGTCTACCTCCAGTCTTTGTTTTCCATAAACTACCTCCAGGATGACCAGGCCTTTAAAAAATAATAATTATTGGTAGGGTCATGCAGATGGTGAACTACATGGGTTCTGTGACAAAACATCAACTGTTAAGGATGAAAGCTGTAGGGAGCTCCATCTAAGGGAATTAATTTCAGCGATTATATAAGCAACTAGAGAGGCTTAAATATACCAAAGTTAATATATTAATACCAGAAGACCAAACACCTTTTCCTAAAGGAACCCTCCAATTAAAGACTAGAATGCACTTTGCAAAGACAAATTGAGATTTCGGGTATAGACATACACTTATTGCTATTAATTATGTAGGTCCAACTCACAGCCACATAAATAAACACAGAGTTTGACTTATTTACACAAGATAGGAAAAGAAAGATCTATTCTATAACTCAGTCTAATATAACGCTGCAAATCCCAAACTGACATAAGGCTGCAAGACAGCTCAGAAGTGGCAACTGCATGGGAATGACACTACAAAGAATGGTGAAGAAAACAGTAGGCATTATTGTTCTTAGATTACACACTTGCTACTGTATTTCTGGTGCACACAGTGTTATGGTGATGAATCAGATACTGCTGTTCTTTGTTAACCCTTTTGTTTTATAAAGCAGGCAGATGAAAAGGCAAGGTGTAAATCCCTTCCCATCAGTCTCCTTCCACCTCCCACTCAGTTCTGACCTGCAGATGGAGTTTCCCCCAATTCTAACAGAGCAGGAGCCACTAACAAATCAGAATACAATCCCATAAGATCTGCCAGTATAAAACCCTCTACAGTTTTATCACTGGCTTAATTAGAAACAAATGTACCTTCTTCTGTGTGAGACTCCTCTTGCACATGAGCAAGAAACTCCTCCAGTTTCCACCTCCAGCCTACTACACCATTGTTCCCCTGGTGCTTCAGAAGTCAAGACTGGAATGGCTTTAGTCTGAAATCTCTTGTTTTTGTACAAGCCAGGAACTCTTGTCCATTTAAGAGGAAAGATAAAAATACAGACGTCACATCCGCCTGATTCTCAAGACAATAGATTAAATTGCTATCGTGGAAATCAGGCTCTCTTAATTGCCAGGAAGGTACAATGAGGGGAAATAGTTTTAAAAACTGACAGATAAAGTCTTTGAAATACATTTCACATGTGTGAGAAATCTCACTGGCTGAGCCAACAGGCAGCATATTTATTTGACAGAATGTTATTCAATAGGAGTAGTAGGATGCTCCACACCTCAAAGGCCACTGAATCATTAAGCCATTTTTCCTAAACAACTGTCTTAAAGGAGAAAGAAAAATTCAGAGCTAACAATGCCCTTGGTTTATTCTCTAGGTGCAAACATACTTGAATTTTTGCCATCTCTTATCAGAGCAACACACTTGATCCTTGAAATGTTCCTCTGGAACAAGAAGTTAATCCTGCTCTGACTTGTTTGCAGAGTGTGCACCAAATTTTTGGGCATGTCTACAGCACTAACCAAAATCACAAAAAACAGAGTTTGTCAAGTCTTACTTGACTTGCCATATCCCATTTCTCATATTTTCAATAACTACTAGAATTAACAGAGGCCTTAGGAGGCAACACATTGCACTGACTGGGAACTGTTCTCTCCTCTTGGATCCAGCTGCCGCATCTCAGCAGGTCCTTCCTAGCCCAAACAGCCTGAACATGAGTGATCCCAGGGAGATATTCCCTAAACCTTTCCTTATGGGAATGCCAGCACTATTCAGGAGAGGGAGAACTATATCTTCTGTCACTGTGGTCTCTTGTCATCTTCTAGTTCTAATCCTTTCCCTTCCTGAGCCCCAAATAATTCACTTCATTTGGCAACTTCCCCTTGCAAATCTAAATCCAGCAGGGCTTTGATTAGCATTTTTTTGTTTGGCATATAAGGAAAGTAGAGTGAGAACACCTGGAAAAATTCCTTAAAATATGAACAGTACTGGTTCATATGCCAGACATTGTGACACTTCTTAAGCACATTAGCAACCTCGGGGAACACAACAAACAAAATTAGTTGAGATAGACACAAAATGAACAAACTTTCTTTTTTCATCTTGGTGTAGAGGATTAGTTAGCTGACATGCTGCAGGTGGCTGAACGAAGCCTCAGAAAACATCGTATCCAGCTAATCTGAGTTGCTGATATGGCAAGAGTGTCCTTGAGTGCAGCTGCTTCTAACAAGTTGTAGTTAGTAAGGTGTCTGAAAAGGGGATGTAACTACACAGGAATGGGGAAGTGAAAGGGGGCTAACCTTTAAGGGCAACAACCAATGGGGTGCATGGGTTACAGAATATGCATTAGCTAATTAAGAACTGTATAATAGTACTAAGCAATAATCAATAAATCGAAGTTTGCTGATTACTCATATTGAGTGACCAAGTTCTTCCCTCACGGCGACATCCTGGCTCTTTTTTCTCCCCCCAAAATAAGAAAATGGTAATTAAAGTGTGCATGTATTCATTGATATTGTACATTGTTCCCCCACAAAGCTTAGTGATGGTTGGGCATTTCTGACGAGTAATTTTCCAAACAGTACACCTGAGACACGGGAAAAAATACAAAAGCAACTATGAAGTATTGCCAAAAAAACCTATAGTCCATTCTTGGTAACAGAACAGGAAAGACTTCAGAGAAAAAATTATGGATAATACTGTTTTTCATTGCTTTGTTCAAATACCAAGTTGCATGCAACAACTCCTGGCCCTGCTACATGTTTGAATTGAAGGACTCTATGCTGGACAAAATCTGTTTGCATGAGGATCACTTAATTTCTGCAGCCAACTGCACTGAGTGATTTTATGGTACCTAAAAAAGGCGTTCCTGGCATCTGAAGTAAACAGAAACTCCAAACACCACATCCTCAGATACCACACAAAAATCTAATGGAGAGTGCACCCAGAAATGTAGGAAAGGACAGAAAGGGAAAATTTAAAATTATGATCAGAGGTAGGAAGCAACTTCTCTGTGAGCAGAGAAAATTTCCAGCCTTGGAAAGTCAGAGAAAATATAGAGGGTCCTTGTATATCCTGTCACAAGTAGCACAGAGAAGGTAGGAAATCAGTGCCCCTTTCTTCCCCCAGGGTAAATGCTGGGAGCAAGCCATGAAATCCTTAGGGGGTTGGTTGCCTTTAAAACACCTAACTGGAAGGTCTCAGCACAGGTCACTGTGTCAAAAAGGAGTCAGGCAAATTAACGAAGAACCCCTGCATCACAGGGACCAAGTGATCAAACAGACAGCTTTTAGCTCAGAAAGTCTTTACCCTGCTGTGTATGAGAAGCAGAAATCCCATCCTTTAATGTTACACTTTATTTCCTACTTCTCTTTTCCTAAGCCCTTGCTGCTAGCCACCAGAATCCCACCTTTGGTCAAAAAAAAAAAAAAACCCACCCAAATAAAATAAAATAGACATCTTTCTTTGTCCTATCTCAGTCTGCAAGAAGATGTTTCAGTGTTTTTCCACAAGTGAGATTCAAATTAACTTTCCCATTACAGATCCAACAGTGAAAAAACATAAAAGGAATGGGGGGTGGGGGGAAGAAAAAA
>WBMY01017399.1:188023-210268 GCA_013397315.1 Donacobius atricapilla
AAAAACCCACCCAAATAAAATAAAATAGACATCTTTCTTTGTCCTATCTCAGTCTGCAAGAAGATGTTTCAGTGTTTTTCCACAAGTGAGATTCAAATTAACTTTCCCATTACAGATCCAACAGTGAAAAAACATAAAAGGAATGGGGGGTGGGGGGAAGAAAAAANAGTCAAAAGCCTCACAAATTCGCATTACATTACAAAGAGCCACCAGAAATTAAACAGAAGAGCATGGAGGAGATGATATTTCGCCTGGACTGCGGGCAATTCGTTCCTTATGTAAGTGCGGTAGCACCTCGCCGAGATACACCCGACCCGTACACGCCAAGCACTCCGCATTCCCGGGAAGGGCGTGTGCTCCCGGGCCAGGACGGCGCGGCCCGGGACGGCATCGCCCACTTGGAGTCTCCTCTTGGAAGAGCCTGGAAGGCAGGAGGTGACTGCTCTCTCTCTGTGGCTTGCTAGTGTCCTGCACCTCCTCCCCGGGCTGAAATTCCCTGCACACAGAGAGCCAGCCAAGGCCAGTTCAACGATTTCCTCCCCCACGCCCGGAATTGTGTTTTTTCCTATTGTTCCCTCCCGCTCCCAACTAGCTAAAACTCTGTACTCTTATTGGTTTATAGGGTGTATTTATCGGCACAAGATTTTGTGGGCAAGGTACCCAATACATGCGGGTTATTCACAATTACCCTGTGAGAGGTTTTCCATTCACGGAGCCTGTTCTGGACAGAGCAAAATATTTCAGCATCCTTGTAATAACTTAACATCAGCACTGACATCAGACACCAAGCACTCCACCACCACAAAATCACCATCAGACTGCTCAACAACAACAACAAAAAAAAAAAACACCAAAAAAAAAACAACACCCACCAAAACACCACCAACCCAAAACATAAAATGCAAAGGAGTTTTTCCATTAATATAACAAGAGCAAAAGAGAGCCCGGATTATGCAGCATGACATCTGGTCAGTTTTCCAACTCCATGCTTTAAAAGCAGTTCATCCTTCCCCTTGGGATTAAATTTGTCCAAATGTATGGCTGCTGAAATGTCTTCAGCTGAAACCATGTAAATAATGGGTGGGCAACACTTCTGGGCTGCAGGTCAGTAAAACAGTTGCAGTAACAATTCACCTCGTGACTCTGTAGATTCAGTAGAATAATTAATCACTAAATGAGCCAGTCACCCTCAGATACACAGAGATATCTCCAAATCTCAGATACGAAAACTATCCTCAGCTGGTCTTTTAACCTGACTTTTAATCAAGCATAATGAATGCAAACATGTGCAGATACACACCAATACTTGCACTCACCTGCATATATCCACTAATTAAATTTGTCCTGACAAGAAAATATTGATATACTGAGAAAGGAGGAAAAATAAACAGGAACATTCAAAAGATGGGAAGTATCCTCTTAGTGTGGGGAGACAGATAAAAATAAATAGAGGAGGGAAGCCTTCTTTTTCATGTGTGTGTTCTTAGAAAATAAAAAGTTCTGATTTTGAATCACCTATCTCATAAGTATCTGTGATTCTAGTCCTAAATCATAACTGATCACCCATTTAAATCCAGAAATTTGAGCAGTTATGGCCACTGAAACAAAAGCCACAGTTTCCAAGATGAGAATTAAAAAGCCTTAGTGGTAATTTTTGCAGTGAGACTTTGCCATTACAGAAGGGAGCAAACACAGACCTCGTGCTGCTGCTTTGAGAAGCAATTTCACCTCTCTCCCCTTCGTGCGGTACAACAGAAGCAATACTTTGTTATTTGCATCACAAGCATGTAAGCAAGGATAAATTAATTAACATCCTATGCTCCACGAACAGGGCTGGTCTAGGGCCCTGGGAGATTCACTAATTAAGAAGTTTACTAATGACAGACTTCCTGAGATGCTCCTGAAGGAGCACAAGTTTCCTTCCAGGGTCACAACTGTTATAAAATGCCCAACTCGGGAGCCAGCTGGAGCTTCTGTGTTCAAGGCTGACCCCTGTAGGTTTGTCCCAAATTAATTATTTTTCAAACAAGAACAGCACCAGGGGTTCATTTAACATTTCAACACAACTGTTAACAAACTGTTCTGACAATTAAAATGACACCATGTTAAAAACATTCTCTGTAACTCGAGTTGCTGCTAGCCCAAGCTTCAGACAGCACAGTAAGAGAAATTTAAGAAACATTTTACCATGTTTTCTCCACATGCTTTCCTGGACAATGAGTTCAAGACAATTCCCCACCAGGCCCTTTTTAAGTTCAATGAATTGAGCTCCCAGGTTGCCCCTCTGAAGAGCATTTCTCCCCATTTTTTATGGTTTTCACGGCCCATCTTTAACTCCAGATACCAGAGCTAGGGCCAGGTTTAAATATTTAACATTGCTGCTATTGCTAGAATGCATCATCCTCCATAGAGCTTCCTCTCTTCACCAGCATCTCCTACCACTTCAGCTGTTTAAATAGTATAAGGCAGAGACAGATACTACCAATAATCAGAAATAAACACCTCAGAAGGGTAAATTATCATTTGGCAACATATAACCAATGTGATGAGCACTTAGCTGTTAGTGTGTTTTCTACTCACCTAAATGATGGTATGTCAAATCTTAAATGTGCCTAAACACCTATAGGCACCTAATGCATGCATTATTGCATAATACGATTTGCCAAAGTTGTGATCTCACTAAAGATTTGTAATGTTTGTTATACACTGTGTTTTTCATAAACCCATCAAAATTCATTTAAAAAACCCTCAAGCAGCATAATGTAAATACTAATCTATCAAACAAACAGAACGGTTGAAAAAACTTGGGAATAGTGCTATGAATTCCACTGAACTGCACAGAGATGCCAGTTCTCATTGAGTGATAGGGTGCTTCTGAAAGTCTTCACCAGCAAGGATAATCTTGGTCCCTTAAGATTGAAATTTGGCCTATGGAAGTTCCTTGCATTACCTTAAACATTCCTAGCATTATCTTAATCACTTTTGAAAAGGAAAGAAGCTACATCCATATCTATTTCACTCATTTTTAAAATTGGTAGAACCGACTCCAAGAAAAAGCAGATCACTCAGACAAAAATCACGTGTTTCTCCCTCTGAAAGGCTGATTTACCCCAGTACAAGACAGAGCATGTTACTCATTGTGGAGGACAATTAAGTCCCAGAAACATTCACTGCTCTGCTGGAAACAATTGGCACCATTATGCGATCAACAAATCCGTGTCTTATGCGCATTCCCCACCACCACCCTTTTTTTCCTGCTGTCATCCAATATAAGCACAATGGAAGGGAAGAGAAGACAAAAAGCTCAGATGGTGAATTTTTCCTCCAGTTCCTGTTTTTCCTCATGTATTGCTATGCAGTACATATCCTAAAATCACAAGAAAATATATCAATCACAAGACATCAATCACAAAACATCAACCACAATACAAGGACTCTGAAATTTTAGAATATTACTTGGCTCTCTTATATGCCTTTTGATTTTTTTTTTCTACCAAAGATTAGCCTTTATAAGATTTTCTCCAGAAACATGGAAGGGTAGACTTCAAGATGAAAAACGAAGCTGAGCATTCACAAGAATTCCCAATCCCAACATTTAACATCCAATAAAAGATAAAACTCTCCAAATAGTCTACAACTCCAAAACCTCATCAAGCAAGCTGACAGTACAGATGATGCAGGGATTGGAATCATGGAATATCCTGAGCTGGAAGGGACCAAGGATCATGGAATCAGCCTGATGTCACCCTAATTCCCTTTGTGCCCAACCCATGAGACAGGTATTCATCCCTCATAGACTGAAGGTAATGGAGAATGTGCATGTGTTTCTCCACTGGATTTTTCCTAAAACTATGGAACTTTACAGAAATTACATTAAAAATTAAAAATACCCTCTAAGTTTGACTTGATTTTAAAAAATGCACCAAGTAGTCCAATCTTTTTCCGTTTGGCATGGGACAAGAACTGTACAAAACTGCATCCTAGTAAAAACTTAGTTTTTGAACATCTCAAAGCTGAGAGATATCTTGAGATATTTTATCTTCAGAAGCACAATAAAAAGACAGGATCTTCTTTGTGTGTTTGAATAACAAAATCATGGCCATAAATTGTTCAGAAAACACAAAACAGTTAAAAATTAGGCTTCCTTGCTTTGTCAAACAAAAGTAATAGGAACATATTCCTTTCTCCTTCTCTTGCTTAGCAGAAAAATGCACAGTATTCAAAGGAACGGTGCCTGAGGATATTTGCAAGCATGAATATATCTGTATATTTTATTGGCTTTTTATTTCTGTTTACTTCTGTATCCTTCTTGTTCAAACCCAAACAGTTCTCGGGCCCCAAGGCACCTACACACCTGAGCTATCAATCCCAGCAGTCTGCCAGGCTTTCTGGAAGGACAGATTTACACACGGATATGGAGAGACCTCGGGAAGGTTAAGGCAGATTTTACAGAATACACAGAATGGCAAAAGTCAGGTTTAATATGAAGCTGGTGGGATGAGAGGAGAGTGCACCAACCCTTGGGACTTGGTATTATGGTGGATTACCATGGTGGCTGCAGTGCCTTTCCTGCTCTTTCCCATCCCACCTTCCAATGCTAGGCATGAAAATCATCTTCCCTCAAATTTTCTTCAGAAAATGAACACCAAAGGTTTCCAAAAGTAAGTCACCTTCAGCCATTTTACTTCAATACAGACTGTTTAATTAACATTCTGTGACATCCATGCATTCATCATCCCATGTATTACTCTCTTTTTTTCCTCTCCTTGATTTAGGAATCACATCCCATGTCATGTCATCACTCTCAGGCGACAGGAGGCAGAGATGCACAGTAGGCACTGCTAGAGCAGGTGCCACACTCATTGCATAAAGACAATTTTATAGCCATTACAGTGATAGCAGAAGTGCCACATGCTTCCAGGGAGTATTTCCCCTCACTCAGAAGTAACGAGCAGCCACCAGTTTAATTACAACTGTAAGCCATAAAGTAAAGCAAGTTTCACCTCAGCATAAGGGAGAATGTTTTTACCTCGGGGGTGGCAGAGCCCTGGAACAGGTGCCCAGTGTGTGTGGAGCATTCTTCTCTGGAGGCACTCCAAACCCACCTGGATGTGTTCCTGTGTCACCTGCTCCAGGTGACCCTGCCTGGGCAGGGGGGTTGGACTGGGTGATCTCCTGAGGTCCCTTCCAGCCCTAACTATCCTGTGATTCTGTAAATAACCTACTTCTTTAACATGTAGAGCCATCAATTACTCTATACAGGATGGTGGCAAAAATAGAACAATTTCTCTGTAAATAAAAACACTGAAAATACTTTATAGCCAATATAAAACATTATAGTATAAGAATTTCTTCGGGAAAACAGAAAGAAAAAGAAAGAACACTACCCTTTAATTCTCTAAATCAGGACCACAGTCACATCTTGTCTATTGAAAGACAACATGGAGCTTAGGTCTCATAAACACACACTGATTTTCCTCCAGACTCAAAAGCATGGAGCCAACTGCATAAATCTCAAACTGAAAACACCTTCCACACTACATTTTATTTATAAAGAGGAAAGAAAATGAGATGTTTTTTTTTTTAATTATTAAAGAGTTTTATAAATAAAAGAGGAAGTAAAAATATATCAATTTTAGACCCCTAGGAGCACCTACAAGACCCACAGCCTAGCATCCTGCTATGTTAAATGTTGCACAAACTTATGACAAAAAGCTGTCCAAACCAAAACCAGTAGGAAGACCACAGAAAGAAAGCTTGAGAGAGGAAGTTACGCAAAAAAAATTACATAGATCATTGAGCAGACCTCAGCATGGCTTGGGAATCTACTGGCTTCACAAGTAAATTAAGCTTTAAATATTTTAACACTACTTTCAGCTATTTGTAGCTTTGCAGTCTAAAGTGTGTAACTTAAGCTAAAGCAAAAAGGGCTGTTCAGAGAAGGCAAAGCAAAGAAAGCATTCCTCAAGGAAAAGCTGAAAAGCACTGGTGCCTGAATTAACAGTAACTAGAACCAGCAAGTAACTAGACTAGCCTTGGGAACTACAAAATTAGCAAGCCACAGATTTAATACCTCCAGAGACTTAAAAACATCCAGCTGCCATATTTTTTAAGTACCAGAGAACGTCTCATGTGACATTTTATTATGTCCAAATCTCTGTGTGCCACTGAACTATGGAAGGGCTCTGCCTTGAAGGTGGTTCTGGGGCACTGAACTCAAATTCATGCTGAGCTTTTCCCTGCGGGACCAGGATCTTTCAAATCTCTTGCCTCCTGGCTGACAGCTGGGAATTAACAGCACTGGAAAGTAAAATTCAAAATTTCCTGAAGATATGTAGTTAAAACCTGTTTTTCAGCCTGGTTTAAACTTTATTTATATACATATTTTAATATATATTTAATTCTTCAGCCACATTTGACCAAATCACACGGGTTTATGTGCTCCCTCAGCAACCCTGGGGGAAGAGGGAATCTTGCTCCCAGAAAAGGAAAGCTGAAGCACTCACTCAGCATTTACCAGCATTGCTTTCCTACAAACCAGCCCGTGTTTGGGTTTTTTCCCCGATTGCCGTTTGTAAACAAAGGAGGGATATTTAACTCTGCTACTGTTCCCAAAATTGTTTATATATGAACAGACTTTTTTTTAATGCTCCAGCTGGAAAATCTAACATGGGATTTGCAGAGTTCCTGCCTTGCCCCTTGATCAAAGAGGAAGAAGCACAGAAGCACGAAGTCTGGAAAGTCCCATTAGACCTGTAAAACTCTACAATCTGGTGATAACTGAGCTAAGGGGGAGGAAAAAATTTAGATAATGTTGCATTTCCAGAAAGTTTTCATCCCAGTTTGGGAGGCCTCCTAAGATCCCTAGGAGTCTAATCAAGCAGTGTGCTGAAAAATAAGGGAACTAGGCAAGGGGACAGATGGATACCTGAACCAAAGGTGCCACAGGCACATTGTACCTTCTGAAGATCTAGATTTTTCCAGTGATAATGCTAGAAAGCCTCTGACCAACTCAGGAACCACAGCTCCTGTGGTTCACAGCTTCAAACAGTACCACACTGTCCCTTCTCATCAATTAATTTGCTTAACAAGTAATGCACCAGGAGAACAAGGAGGCCATTTGAAGGACTCATGGTGGGGACAAAGGAAGGCTTGTGGACTTCCCCAGAAATGCCACTCTACCACGCAGGAAGATAAATCTGATACAGATGTTCTGGACAGAATAATGCTTACAGCTGTTCTCACTCTGGTTTTGTCTGGTCACTACTGAATTGTACTGGAACTGAGCAGTTCAGCATCAGCAAAAAATGCAAATACTACTCACAACATTTATCCTGACAAAGATTAAAATGTGTGATGGCAGGGTGATCTGCTCAGACCATCACCTCATGAGGGCAAAAGGGCAAAACAGAATCAGGATGGTGGCCTGGCTGCAGTGACTGCCAAGGACATGCCAGTATTGGCTCACTAATTTCTGTGCTCCTCCTGTCTACCAGGAAATTTTGCTTCCTGTTTTTCACACACTGCAAATGATTTGGAGTTGGCCTCTTGGTGCTGTTTTCAGTTTGTACAGCGCTTAAAGTGGGGACTGGGTCCACAACTCTGCCTTACAAATAGCATCAGCAGCATACTACATGGAGAATAAAAAAAAAACCTAAAACAAAACAAAGCCAAAACTGAGCTCTACCACACTTGAACTTGTCAAGTTTAATCCCATGGAATGGAGGGAAGGCAAAGCCTTTGCAAATGATGAAAGACACATTCATACCTAGGCTAGAGTTTACAGCCACCAAGGAGCTAATCACACAAGTGACATAAATCCTAGTCTAGACAAAGCTTTGTACACTGAAAGGAGTAAAAATACAGTGCCATAGCATGAAATACAGCTTCACACCCTTCAATAACAAACATTGGGACTATTTCAGAGAAGATTTTAAGCACACTGGCTTCCCTCCTCCTTGTCAACAGACCAAGAGCCCCTCAGATAACAATCTACCAAGGCCACCTCAGTTACTTACAAAGGTCATTTTGCATATTTGTGTCCCAACATTTTGGGACTCTGCATTTGTCAGCTATTGTAGTGAAAACACGATGGTCCTCAATTGTATTTTCTAGAAGTCCTTTACAGCCTCATCACCAGACCAGCCAATGCCCCTGACTGCTGCTCTCTCTGACCATTTTAAGCAATTAACACATCCTAGGATGCCCCATGTGGGAAATAACAAATTGTTGCACTAAGCGAGAAGAGGGAGCAGAGCAGGTCAAGAAACACAAAAAGAATGAGCACAGACCCAAAGCACTGTGTTCCACACAGTCACTGCCAGGAAGCCAGAGACTCCAAAATAATCAGCCAGGGTTAAAGAAGTATCCTGAAAAAAAACCGTCAAAAATGCATACATCTGTACAAAACAGCAATTTTCAAAAACCCTTGTTCACAGAAAGGTAAGGATGGGCAGCAATAAGTTTTTCTGAGTGTCAAAGAAATCTCCAAACCCAAGGCCTAACAAGGTGCTATAAATGCCATCTGCTGAGAAGCAAGAAATGTGAAGTTAGAGATTGCTTTGTGGGGAGATGACTACTTTAAATTCAGTCTGCTTGATGGGAAGCAGGAATAAATCTAAACTTCTCTTGCTGGTGTTATAGAGGCTGCCCAGCAGTCATTTCTGGCCTTAATAAACCATTTCTACCACAGTAAGAGCAGAACACAGAGCAGGAGGAGCGCAGCCCCAAGCACCCTAAACTTTCCAGCTGAGCTGTGTTTACTGGCAGAGGGAGGAGGGACAAGTTCTTAGGGCTTTCCCCTGCAAGGACTTTTCTTCCCTGGCTCCTCACTTCTCCTACTCTTCTGCAAGCGTGTTGCACTTCTGCAGCTCCTGCTGCCACAGAACCAGTTTTGCTTTTGGAAGTATCTTGGCACATCTTCAGATACAAGGAAAACTCCCGTTTTCTGACAGACATGAGCCCCTGCAGTGCCATGAGACCAAGTCCAGCAAGGGCCAGATTAAATCTGAGGTTTATTAATACCGAATTTGAGCAGAGGCTTTGCTCACTAGACAGCACTAACCTTGCCAGGCCAGCATGTGTCAGGGTGAGGTTGCTCTGAAGCATGACTGTATTTGCTATAATCCCAGATCACATACTGATGTATTAAGATAACAATGTCTTTGAACTTTTAAATTTATTTCCCTGGATTTCTTTTTGGTACTGATTCAACACCGATACTAGCATTGGCGTGATAAGAGAAGGCAAGTTACATTATTCTAACTGTGGAAATACAATTCTAGCTGGTTTTGGGGAATATCTTCTCTGCACTTATAACTGAAGTTTTAAAATGACCAGAACACACCTGGATTTGCATCCAGTGGAAAAGTACCTACTGGGCTGCTGCTAGCTGTGCTGAGGAGCCCTTGAAATGAAAACAAACCAACCACAAATCACACTAATGGGAAGGCTGTCACTTCTGGATGCAACCCTAGGAGTGAAATATAATAGGAGAAAAGAAATATTTGCTTTAGTCCTAGACACATAAAGTAAATCATCTGCAGAGAGAATGACATTCCTCTCCTCCCCTTCATCCCAAACTAGAAATCAGTTCTATTGATGTGAATAAAAGAGAAAAGAAAGGCAAACCCATGACACAACAAACAGAACAGCTGTATATTCCTTGCAGACTATACATATCTATTAAATACATGAGACAATTATCCAGAAAATCAGACACCTCAATTCAGCTGCAAATTTTGCACAGATTCCTTGGAGAAACTGGGGTGGGGTGTTCCATATAGAGGGTATTTTATAAAATTATATACATAAACATCTGAGGATTGAAATATTCTGTTTCCTGACCTAGTATCTCAAGCAGGACACCTAAGAAATAGAATGTCTCCCACCCTGGGCCTGAAGCTCCTCAGAAAGCAAAATTCCCCCTCTCCATTCCCCACCAATTCCTGACCCAGGTCACAGCATGCAAGGCAAGGCAAAGAGCTGCCCCCACTTAGGTGCATGGCCCCTGACTTTGAAACGACAAGAACATATTAAATAGCAAAAAAACCTACCAATAATATCCGTCACAAATATCACATCATTGCAGTGGGAGTTTTAGCTTTGTTTTTAGATCATCTAATCCCAGGCTTGAGCCCAGTAGGATCAAGCACTTGAACAACACATATTTAGATACCAAAATTAACAAGTTTGAATTACACAGGGAGACTTTTTGAAATATGCATTTTTAATCCAGGTACTCAAATAGGATGTAGGACTTCCCTAGAAGATTTGCATCCAAGTAGCAGCTAAGCAATAGAAAACCCAGCATTGACACACTCGTTAGTTCTGCGGTTAGAAAAGAATAGCTGTGTAGTCAGATCTCACAGGCTTCTGAAGAATATATTCCAGTCATCCAGAGTTCTGGTATCTGGCAAATCTTCAATATCACATACTTGCTGACTATCCTAGTGTGCTCCAGGATAATGCTGAATTATGAACCCAGCCCTTTGCACAAAGTGTTCCCGTATTCATTTTCAAAAGACTTCCCTCCTCCACCCAAAAAGTTAAAGAAGCGATTCAAATCCCGCTGTGGAAATACCAAGTTTGTGTTTTAGCTACAAGGAGTGCAAAGCGGGGAGAACAGACTTTTATAGAGAAAAAAGGGATAAACCAGCAGCTCTGATGAGAAATTAGAGGAGGGAGGGAGCTGAGGCTACATGGAAAGAAAAAAAGCTATATTGCTCATCTTTTCCATACAAAGAACTGAGAGCAAAATGCTCAGAAAATTACACTTTCAGGCAGAGTGACACTTGCTATGCCCTAAACTGGAACCTCAAGCCATACCCACAGGAAATATGCCTACTCCTGGCAGATGACAGGCATCAGGATATCTATGCCAGGTAAAAGGGTGCCATTCTGCAGGGAAAGTTCTGCTGGTCTCTTCATTTCAAGGTGGAGCCACAATAAAGCCATTGTTACAATTCATGCCACACTTGATTGGTTTCTGATCTACTTCCATTCCCATCTCTCCATTACCTTTTATGATTCCTAAAGTCACAAAGGTAATCTTAAAGAAAATCAAACACCCTTATCAGATTATTTTCTGTGATTTGCTTCTGAATAAAGATACTTGGCAGAACCTTCAATCTTAGCAATTCCAGTTAAGCCCTTTACTCCAAGTACAGAAACTTAAATTCAGATATCCACACACCTGAGTCATTGCTGAACATTGTTAAGAGACCCTTATTTTTAATGAGAGCAAAGCACTGTGATTTGAGGGCATCGGAGCACTACAGCCTAAAGTCAATACCAAACTCTACAAGTGAACAAAATAAACCCTTTCTTGCTTTATATAGAGCTGGCAAGTTAGAAATTCCAGCCAAACATTCCCTCAAGTTTCTATGATGAGTCACACCAAACACTGGTTACCTTCAGGGCAACAAGTTTTTATGCAAGTAATGAAAGGTAAAAATGAAATCACTAAAAAAAAAAGAAAATCACAATTCCACAATATTTATGCAAGACCACACTTAATATTAACTAGACATGTCAGGTTTCAGACCATATTAGAGACCATACCTAGACAGGCAGAACTGAGGTTCATTTTGTATACAGGTGTGTCCAGGTTCAGACACACAGTAGGTTATTTTCAATTTTCAGGAACAAGTTGACTTGCTATAAATCAAACTCTAATATCAATGTATTCACAAGGAACCACACAAAGCCCCAAGACAAGTAGAATAGCAGTATTCTATTAGAAAGGTGATTTATTACTTGGCATTTCTTGAAGTTTTTGAGTTATTAATAGACTAGAACCACATGCCAGTTTTGAGACACACCTCACAGTCTGCCTCTGCCTACTGGCATTTGAAGACTTAGTGGTTAGAGTTAAAAATTCCATTCCTCTTTTTCCCAAGACTCTCTAAAAGGTCTACTGCTTCTATACTTTTTCCTCAGGTCTGGATTATCCAAGCCTTGGTCTATTTTATTTGAAACCTTTATCCTCCCTATGATCAGAAGAGACTATCTATCCCTCCTTCCTCCATAAGGATTTTTCACAGGCTTTATTAAAGCAGCTAAAATATTTTTAGAAAATAAGAATACCTAGTCTAGTTCTGAGAAAGCACACCTTCAGCTATATCAAAAGATTTCTGAAGAGGAAATAATTCCCCCCTGCTTCAGTTATATTAATTATTAATATCTTTCCCCCTCAGTATTATGGTTACGCACAGTATGAATACAATTTCAAATTTAGTAGCAAGTTGAACAAGATCACTTCTTAAATCAAACCCAAAGAATTTTAATTATACCAATGCAAAAAGAACAAAAACAACATAACAATGCTATTTATGACCTCTTTAATTTCTCAGGTGGTGATTTGTTTCAGAAAATGTTATAAGATTTAAGATAAGAAAATAAATAAAACTTCAGATATATAGAATGTAAGGCTGCCTCCTTGCAAAAGTGAAAAAAAAATCAAAAATGCACATACTATTTCTAAGGAGGTTTTCACTCATTACTTCATTAATAGGTATGAAAGAGATGATCTTCAATTATTTCTTATCTTGACCTTTATCTTCATCCACCAATTTCATCAGAGTTTTAATCAAAGGAGGTTGTGGCATTGCAGTTGGTAGTGCCAAATTTAACCCCACCTACAGGCTCATCAAACAATCAAAAGTCCAATAATTTTGCTCCACAAAAGAAAGTTTCACATGTTGAGCCAACATAGGACATAAGTAGAGTAACAGCCTTTAAAAGAAAATTTTCAGTTTAACACAACTCAAGCTAAAGTTAAGAGAGGAAAAAACACAACTCCAAGGCTTTAAAAACATCCCTAATTCTGTGAAAAACCTTCCCACAGAACCAAACCTTCCTGACAGATACCACAGGGTATGTGCTGGCCCAGCTCCCTTAAGGAGGGTTTAACTGATCATCATTTCATTAATTGTGATTTGGAGCACTTGGAGAAGTGTGTCCATCATTTCAAGGCAGTGTGAATCATAACAAGAAACACATGAGAATAATTCTAAGTTATCGTATACTAAAGTAAATATGCTTATATTTACTTCATTATAAACATGTTTACTTTACGTATAAATGTATTTACCTACCACAACTTGTCTTTGAGGAGAGGATGTTACCTACTCACTGATGGTATCATATGGAAAAGGGAAAGCATGTTCAGCAACCTGTTCCTTCTTGAATATCATGCTTTGTTGCTGGATTTAATGAAAATACACTCACTGCAGAATACTGAGCAATCAGCTCAAGTTTGCTGTGCCCTCTCTTGTCTAAACTGAATCACAACATCCAGAGTTTCCCCACCTTGGCTTTTACACCTTTTACCTATTCTAAAGAGCAGCCAGTACATGATATATTCCTTTTCCATGCTATTTGCTGAAGTCTTAAGATTCTTTCCAGGAAAGGTGGGAGTTGTTTCCATTTTGCAATGCTTGAAACTCACAGATTGTTTGTAACAGCCTTATTTTTCCCTTCTGCTCTGGAAGACACAGATTGGTTTGCCTCAAGCAGGTCTTGATGATCTATGCTTCTCCGTTTCCATCACTGAAATAAAAAAATAAATGCCCAAGGAAGCATAGGCAGCAAAAGAATCAAAGCAGATGGATTTCAGCTCCCAAGATTAAATCCATCACCTGTAAAAGTCTCCTACAAGAGTTTCCCAGCTGATTTACATTTGACAACAGCAATTGCGATCACTCAAAGGCTCTGAAGTGCTGAGAGGAGCGAAGGTATCTATCCTATCATGCTTTTCATAGCAGCTGGGGCTAAATAAGTTACATAACATGTTGCATATACTCACTGGAGGCCAGCCCACTACACTGCCCTTCACTCTGACAGCATTAGAAACAAAGGTAAAGATGGCAACACTGTATGACACTGGCTTTATTCACTAAAGCTTGAGAAGATATACAAGCACCTGCACTTTAAAAAATGGGTCCACAAAAAGCACGGTTTGTCAGCTGGTTTTCAACATGTAAAATAGGTGAGATGGTTAGAAGCTTCCCTTGCATTAGAAGATAAGCTGCAGCCCAACACCACTGGCAATTAAAGCCCTGTTAAAAGTTTTCTTATGGATAACAACAACAGGCCCCTGTGATGCCAGCTGGGATGACCCATACACTGGGGTCTAAAGCAGAAGTTCCCATCTGTAAACCCTGACCATTGTTCCAGGCCTGCAAGAAAAATTTTATGAAGTAAAAAAAGAGATGCTTGTGGAAAGGGGAAGTGATTTTTGACAGGCTTCCCAAGCTATGGAGCAATCTGTGGCGTGATCAGCAGGAAATGACCAGAAGACACAGAGTCTGTAACCAGAAATATTTGGAAACCCTATTCTTGCTCATTTGACCATCTCACAGAAGCTATTAAAGTCAATGACCTAACTAGAATGGCAAAAATAGACAGTCCATTTTGAAATACAGCTCCATACCACTTTTTTTTTTTTCTCAGAGACCTCGCATGACATCTTAAGAACTGACAGCTTCAAAGGAGCAATATTCAATATTGCAGCTTCTATTCAGCAATACCTCCTCCTCAGTTCTCAAGACAGAAGAAACTGAAGGGAGAAAAGAAAAACCACCAAGAAAATATGAGAAGAATTTAAGAACTGAATTGGCATGGGGAGGGTAAGGAATAAGAAAGAGAAATCAATAGAATAAACCACAAAGTTCAATCCTACAACAGCTATTTTTTAATCTACGCACTGTAGGCAAAGCATAGCTGCTTTAATTACCAAAGAGTGAAATGCAAGCTTAAAACCAATCCATGTTTGGAAAATTAAGTTGAAAACAAACCCAGAAAACAGAATCAACCTTATCTAGTCCAACATTATTAGACCTGTGTTGGAATATATGTTTAGATTAGCTCCCTCAGATGAGTGCTAGTTCAGAATTAAAAATTACTTAACTTCACCTGCAAGTGCTGTGTGGTTACCCAGAAATAAAGTCCTCTCCCTTGCAGACAGGGTGCTTAGGGAGGAGGTTAGTCTGCAACACATTATCTCAAATAGTGACTAAATAATTAAGTCCTGCTAATTTTCAGCGAGGACAGAGATTAGGGAGCTTTTTTGTGTACCAAAACAGATCCTAATATTAAACCATTCCTGCTAAAAATGAAAAGCTTTTAGTCTTTTTTTTCCCATGTATGACTTTTTATGGTTTTGGATAATTATTTTAGCATTTGCATAAAGAAAGCTTATTTTCTTTCTGCGAGGACAGGAGGAAGGATGTCCTGAAACACTTTTGCATAACTGAAGAACTGGGGGGAAACATCCCCCTTTCTCCATTGTTGAACAGTACTGTTCCTGCTTTCTTAAACTGACTGAAAAGTAAACCCCGAGCATTTCAAAGCTCAGTTCCATAACTAATGTTTCTAGTTAGTTATGAAAAATATTTACACTTACACATACAAAAGGATTTATAAATACAGTTAATTGAGATTCTGCCAGAGTGTTCAGATTCCTTTGCACCAGAAATTTAAATTGTAAAATTCTTAATGGAACCATGAATCTGATTAAAAATAATATCTTGACAATTTCCTAGTCATTCACCTGACAGCAGTGGGAAGAACAGCCTGAGAACCTCCCTAACCTGCGCTTTTTGGATCCATGAAACTGGGACTGCCAGGGGAATTTGAGGAAAAACACCTGGAAATCCACCTCTGGCTGAAACAGAACAAAGACCTGAAATATTTTCAGATTTGGGACCATTGTTACTAATCACGTTTAAGAGGCATTTGGACAGTGCCCTTAACACCATGCTTTAATTTTTGGTTTGTTCTGAAGTGCTCAGACCAGATGGTTGTTGTAGGTCCCTTACAACTGAAATATTCTATTCTATTCCACTCCTTTGAAGGGAGAAATAAAAGCATGTAGAGAGATTATTAAGACTGTTAGCTGTGACTTTCTTGGCTGTCAGACACAGACCTGAAGCGATCTCGCTCTTTTCTGACGTTGCCTGCGTTTCTCTCTTGCGTGCACTAGAAAAACTAGGATTATTTTTCCACAGCAGTCACAGCTAAGCCTCACATACCTGATTTTTAATCTGCCACTAGAAAGGTTTGCCCTAAGTCCCCACACACATCTCAGTGCTGCATTATGGCAAGGGAGATGTGTAACATCACAGGGCCTTGCGCTCAAGAACCTGCCTAACCTGCCGGCACCTCGACAGCAGCCACAGCCTGTGGCCCCACTCCTGTCCCCTGCTCCTAAAATAACTTCACCCACACAGAAAGGTCTGACACATGCAGTCATCAACATAGCAGTTAGATGAATCACCCTTGGAGCTGCACACACGTTACAGCCATGATTTCCAAACCGGCATTTTGCAATCTTTCAGAGTCACAGCATTTGTTTGGTAAAGCTTTGGTCTCCCATCCTCCAGCTACAAGCCTGCTCTCACACTGAAACCAGGTACAAGCACTGCTATCTGCAGCATGAGGGGCTTAAATGGTAATTTAACTTGAAAAGAAGTTAAACCACGGGCTACACTTTCAATGATGTCAAACTGCTACTGTGAAAAATTAAGGGGCATCCAGACTATTTTTTTTATTTCACAACTGTGGATTCGATATTTCTGAGCCTGAATTTTAGCTTGCTAACTACTGCTAGCTCCTTTCCCAAGGGAAAACTGTCAACAGTTTCTCTTTTCAAAACATCTCTCTCCATTTCTCAAAACAGGTTGAGTAAACAGTGTTCCCTTTCCCATAACAACTGTCCCCAGGTGTTGTTTCCTATTACTTAACCAATGGAGAGAAGTGTCAGTCCCGTGGACCAATAATATACCTTTTTAGCCCAGCATGTTATAAAAGAAACTGTTGGAATTGTAAATAAAGCCTTCTTTCTCTTCTGACAACTATATGGAGTCAATCCATTTCATGTCCCACTGTGGCACACAACAATTAAAAAAGCAAGTGTGCTTTCTTCTCCCTGAGCAAAATGATGACATACTCCACATCCCAGAATGGGCCAGCCTGGAAGGGACCACAGTGACTCATCTGGTCCCACCTCCCTGCTCCAGCAGGGCCATCCAGAAAACACCACAGGATTGTGTCCAGAGGGGTCTCCAGTTTGGGAGACTCCACACCCTCTCTGGACAATCTGTTCAGTGCTCAGTCACTGCACAGGGAAGAAGCTCTGTCTCATGTCCAGGTGGAACCTTCTGGGCATCAGTTCCAGCCCATTCTCTTTTGTCCTATTGTCCAGCACCACCAAGAAGAGCCTGGCTCCATCCTTTATCACCCTCCTCCTGAAGGAGTCTACTTTCATCATTGGTAATAGTAAGTATGTCTGAATTATTTTGAATGCATTTGGAATTTTTGGAATTTCTGCTTTTTATCCCACACATTTTATCTCAAAATTTCAAAATTAGAACTGACTGAGAAACAATCTCATAAAGGTTCTTAAGTTCATATTGAGATTTTCCAGAAAAATTATAACTGATTATGAAGCAATTTTGTATGGGTTCCTAAATTCATATTGAGATTTTCCAGTAGTTCTCCTGACATTATCACTACTCACACATCACACACAAATGTCTCACGCCAAATATTTGTAAGGATGTGCCCAAATCTCTTCTAAACTTTTCAAATCTCAGTTAAAACCAAAAAAAAGTGTTTTAAAAACATGGAAAATGAAGAAGTCTGGCTCTGACTTTTTACTTCCAGATACACCTTCAGTTACAGCGGAAGACCTAATTTCTAGTTAAATTCCCTGGAGCTTTGTGGTTTCTTCAAAGCCTTTCTCTCATGGCAGAAAGCAGACACACTTCCAGGATGCACAGATTTACTCCCAGCATGACTTCTTCCAGAATCTATCTGCTATGGATACCAAACACCAAACACATTTCTACCAGCACTGGAAAAAAGGCCATTCCACATAATGTTATCAGCATGACTGACCCTGTGAGTCATTTTTGTGATGACTCATTCCATTTTGCAATGGAGTGCCAGTCTTGACTCTCCAGCTCCAAGACCAGACTCTCCCTGGCAGCCCCAGATGTGGAAGGAACCACTCACCCATTACCATTCCAAAATATTGCTGTGTTGAAATAAACCAAAGTACTTTAAAATTTGTTTGGAAAGGTGAGACCAGAAGTAAGGCACTTCGTATTATGTTTCATGGACGAACTCAAGAGTTTAGGATGACCCAGATGACATTAATGTAGGGTCTGTGGCTTCCTATTTCCTCTTTCCTCTCAAAATCCATCCCCAACTCCTTGACAGCAGAGAAGTGATGTGTTTGTACAGCCCCACCTCTCACCAGACAGGTGATCCAGCCCAGCATCACAGTCACTGCAAAAAAACAATCACTGAAGCTAAAAAGCAGGCAAAACAACCTCTAGGATTTTTCTTTTGTGTCTGGCTTGTACAGTCAGAGATGTGGTTTCTCTACAGGGAACAAAATGTTGTTATTTTATTTCTCCTTTAACCAACACTCAAGAAATCTGTTCATCCCTGTCCTTTGGTCAGGAAAGCTTTGTATTTATCTCTCCACAGTTCCAACCGCTTATGCCTGGATTTTTAAGGGAGCTGAAACTTTTTAAAGGACCTGAAATTGTTTATGCAAAGAAGGCTAAGGGCCTCAAGCTACCTGACACTAGTCCTTCCACATGTTCTTAAGGTACAGATATGGGGAAAACAGGTCAAGGAGGCAAGAAATTCTGCAGTACTTACTAGAGAATCCCACCATCCTTTAATACAGTCAGGAGAGAAACCCCTACTCTCCTTTGCCTTCCTATATTAATCAAAGCATCAGGGTCCTTTGGATTGTGCAGTCTGAGGAGAAAATCTTTCCTGGTGAGAAGCAAATGCTTCTCTTCTTCACTGTTGGGCCAAACAAGACATTCAATTTCACATTCAAACAGGATAAAGTAATTCAGCCTACCTACAGAGAAAAGCTCTACAGATAGTGTTCTGTATAGATTATTAGAAGGGTAATTTTAAAGGGCTTCTGGTAAACTCTGATTTCTTCTTATCACAAATATCTTGAATTTGCTTTTCTCTGTGCCAGTAGGACAAAATAACACTTTAACCACCCAGCAAAATTTGAAATGCAGATAATAAATATTTCATGCAAAATGCCTATTATCCCATAAAAATACAAAGTTTCAAAGTAATAAATCAGTTTGACGTATTCTACAAGGGTCATGAATTTCCATTACTGATTTCTATTACACAGAAGTTCGGTTGATTATTATCTCATTCCACTAGTCAGAGAAGTTCAGGTGTGGTCAGAGAGTTGGATCTATGAGATCGTCACACCCTGGAAGAATGAAACATAAATATTCTCTCCAGATCCTTCATATGGAATGAAAAAAAAAAAAAAAAAGCCACAGCATTATTTTCATTCCATATTCTTGAGAATACTAAAGATGCACAAACCCATTTCACTTCCTCATAACTTAATTTGTCAGGTGAATGGGGAGAGTTTAATTTTTTACAAACTCACAGGAGGTTTTTATCCAACAGGTCCATTTCTTGCCTCTGATCAAAAGGCTACTGCCCATGAATTTTAATGAGAGTTGTTTTAATGCAGTATAAGCATGAAAAGCTTAATAATACAAAGGTAGGAGGGCACTTACCCAAAGGTCTTCTGTGATCCTATATTTTAGAAACTTAAGGGAAGCCGTATTACTGATGCTAACTAACAGCATAAATTCTTGATGGCAAAGTGACAAAAGAAAACCAAGCCAAAAGCCACCCAGAAAATCAGTCCGAGCTCAAGACTGAGATACAGGACCTCCCCTTGCTCAGTTTCCAGTTACGAGAGTTTAGTCACATGCATTTATTAATTCCTTCCTTGCTGGATCTATATTGTTGTGGCCAGCCTCCTTCCCTCTGCTTCCCTTTATTTTACAGGAAATGTATTCCTGTTTTGTAACCTGCTCTGGGAAGCAGCTGCCCAAACCAGCATCTCCCCCTCCATATTCCCTCTGGAATGTGCTGTATCTTATCATTTATTTTTGGCAACAATAACTCCAACATGTTTTTATTTGCATTTCAGTATGGCTTTTCTGTTTTTACTGTTCTGCTTGGGTGTTTTTTTAACTCTCGACTCCTGAGGAATTTCTAATCCCACAGTATGAAATTAAGGTACATGCCCTCAGTTTTCATCCCTTAGCCAAAAGGCTCAGCAGCTGAGTGCTGAATGCCCTGTTACAATGAAAGGGAATTTCTTAGTTGAAATTTAACATGTTATTTCTCACAGCCTGGGTGACCTAAGAGTACACGCGCAACCCGTTACCATGGATCAGTGGCAGGTTGAAACTTATCCTGCCTATTTTCCGAAAGTGGATGTTTGTAACTTCATACAGACATATTTGAAAGATTAGAGGAGTTAAACTATGCTGTAAGTTTATCTTTTACAGGAAACCACCTATTTAAGCTAGGCTGATGCATTTATTTTAAACTCCACATCCAGCAGAGGCCACAAAGATGANCGGCGTTGGAGCGCGGGAGCTTCCTCGCCGCGCCCGCAGCTGCCACCATGCCGGTCAAAGGAGGCACCAAGTGCATTAAGTACCTGCTCTTCGGCTTCAACTTCATCTTCTGGGTGAAAAGATGAAGAGGGGTCTGCAGCATCTCTGTGGGAGCTGGGCCTCATCAATTAGAGATGTGAGAAAGGGTATCTCATTAATGTATATAAATATCTCAAAGCAGGTGTCAAGAGGATGGTGCCAGACTCTCTTCTGTGGTGCCCATTGACAGGACAGGGAGCAATGGCCATAAACTAAAACAAGAAGTTTCACCACAACACGAAGAAGAATTTCTTTCCGCTAAGGGTGGCTGTCCAAGGAGAGTGTGCGGATTCTCCCTCTCTGGAGACATTCCAAAACCACCTGGAAGCATTCCAAACACACCCGGAGACATTCCTGTGTCACCAGCTTTCGGTGACCCTGCCTTGGCAGGGGGGGTGGACAGGATGAGCTCCAGAGGTCCCCTCCAGCCCTAAGGATTCCGTGATCTAAGCACGAGCAGGTCAGGTTGGCGTAGGGGGGCTGGTCAGATATCAAGACAAAGTTTTTCACCCAGAGGGTGGTCGGGCACTGAACANGGGACGGGGATGGAGGGGGACGGGAGGAGAGGGGAAGCGCCGGGAGCCTCGTTTTGTTTGCTTTCTGGTGTGAGGTTTTTGCTGTTTTCCCCACTTGCTGCCCCCTGCAAGGAGAGGGGCGGGTACCTGAGTGCTCACAGCTTTATTTTTTCACGCTTTTCGGGTTTTATCGTAAGGCGGGTTAAGTGTGCTGGATGGCGGGGAGGGGGTGCTGGGTTTGCGGCTGCCCCGTCCCTCAGCATCCCCCAGCTCTCCATCCAGCCCTCGCCCTAAAACCCTGTGTGCCGGGCGGGCTCCCCGGTGGCTCGCCCGGGGTGAGCCGGTTCCTCGCGAGTCGAAGCCTGTGGTCGTCGTGTGTGTGTGTGTGTCATCTCCTCGTGTCGGTGGGAGCTGTGGCTTCCCTTCGAGTTTAATCTCTCGGAGCAGCCCAGCGCCCGCTGAAATGGCATCTCCGGATTCGTTCCCGGCCCCTCCACGCCTCGTTGGCCAGGCGGCGTGGGAAAGCACGGCGGAGCCGAGAGGTTGCGCCTCTTCCCAAGCACTCGGGGTGTGGGCACCCGAATTTAGCGCTGGCTCCTGAGTGGAAAATTACCACGGGCACTGTTTCTGCGCCTGATGGATAGGTGCAAGGTGTATGGTTCAAAAAGTTGGGTTTTCTCTGTGCTGTTTATCGCGCTGGAGAAGTGCGTGTGCGCCTCTGATGTGGAAGGAATGAAGGTGGAGCTGTGGGAAGAAGCCGCGTCTGGAGTCGGTCGCAGCACTGCCCGTGGGACGAGTGGAAGTTGCAGTGTTAATGGGTAAAGTGCTCGGGATGTCTCGATGCCGAAATGGATTACATCAGAGTTGAGAAAACGTAGCCAGGCTGCAATTGAGGGAAGTTGTGCAGAACTTGACCCAGGAAGGCACATGTTCCCCCCCGGGATTTGCCGGGACACCAAGCAGGGCTGTCGCGTTTGCAGGGTTAGAGNCACCCCAATCCTGCCAGAGCCCCAGGAGCGTTTGGGCAACGCTCCAGGCACAGGGCGGGATTGCTGAGGCCGCGCCGTGCAGGGCCGGCAGCGGGACTCCGGCCACCCCGGTGCCTCCCCGGCATGCCGGAGCACTCCGAGCTCCCGGGACGGCCGCGCACGGCCCCGTGCGGCGCCGCCGGAGAGCCGGGGGCCCGCCCGGCCTTGGGGCGGAGCGGGGCG